>CM049317.1:33036900-33566900 GCA_026874595.1 Sipunculus nudus | reverse complement strand
ATCTTCAGTTACAATTACTTTCAAATTTATAATTTGAGTGTAAGGATATTTATGAACAGCTGCAAAACAACTGCAGATCGATCGATCACCGGGCCCTGGTTGGAGTCGACCGGGAACAATCTTACGGCTCCTCCGGTGATACCGGTACTCAAACTCGCGATCAGTGCTGAGCTCTTTGGAGTCTTCTGTGCTGTCGAAACCAAGGAACCCGGTAAAATGCAAAGTTTAACATAATAATTCAGCTTACCAGTTATTTCACCTCAGGCATTATATTTAAAAGATAATATTTTGATAGTTACAAACGTGATTGCGCTTTTGCGCCATTGACTTGTTTGAAAACGATGAAATCTTATATCCTAATTTTGAAGAAATATATTATTAAATTTTGAACCTGTCTACAGTTTGGCTACATAACGCGAAGGCATAACGGAACATTTTTTTTAAGAACAGGAAATCCTCATTTTTGTGAAAATTGCCTCAAAATGTTCACTTTACATTGTATATTAAAAAAAATTCCCATTATGAGGGGGAAACCCCCTCCCATAACCTCCTCGTGGGCCTGTAACTAACCTTATTTAAACCATGGTTCATAATTGAAAATAGATATATATATATATATATATATATATATGTATATATATATATATATCATTTTCATGCTCTAAAATATATAAAGTATAGTAATAATAATGATAATAATATATATATATATATATATATATATATATATATATATATATATACTTGTATATATAACCGTTTTCATATTACCCATACATGCATATTAGGCCCCCTTCCGGTTTTCGGTTTTCGAATTTCTTGATCCGCCACTGATGATCGCCCACTCCCCTCCCTCAATCCTGGCTACGCCCTAGGCATCAACATTCGAAACACCCTATAAGTATTACCGCAATGCCGCTCGCATCACGCTGACACGACGTGGGCGGGCGCCCCGAGGTAAATAAAGTTTCGTCAGTGGACGCAGTGGGATGCAAGCTCTGACGTCATAGGCGCCCGTGTGAGCCCGGACTTTTCCGCTGTATTTAGCAATTCAGGCAACACTCTCATCATTATATTACACACAATGTCGAATCGTAGCAACCGTCACCACTGATACAGGCAGTTGGACTCTTCTGTCATAACAGTGAATAGCAGCAGAATCCTTTTCAGTACTGAATGTAGCTATAGGATTATTATCTCCACACAATATATCGCATCTACTTGACTACTTCATATCAGGTAGAAGCGCTGTGTGTCCAACAGGTCACATAGTGGGCAGGAGCAATATTTGAGTGTTTCGACCAAGACGAATTAGCAATAAATGTAAATCTCTAAGAAGATAAACCTCATGAGGGAAATGATAAATGCTATCATGACAGTCTAATTTTGTATTCAGTTATATAATTAGGCTAACTATATGTTTAATCTTCAGCAAGCGTAGACGACTACATGAGTTTTGTTAAAAAAAGAGGTAGACCCACAATGCTCTGTGAGAAATAAAAGGAATGACCCCAAATGGTTATTCTGAAGCGTGTGGTGATTTACCTATATGAAAGTTCTCATCAAACAGGATCAGGTATAGGTGGATTAAATATTAAAAAAAAAATCTCTCGGGGCCATGTGGTCAAATGACCAGTATAATTATTGATCACACCTGCCTTATAAGTTTATCCTTGGAACAACAGAAACGGGGAGGCGTAGCGATAGTACACTTGATGATAATGCTGGAAGAGAGCCTGGTCTATCAGACGGACGCAATGTATTTGAGCAGAAGAGATTTCTTGAACTGGTCTCTGTGCCAGTTAGGAAGGGCCAAAGGAAAGGTGCATCAGCTAATTGCCAAGAAGACAGTGCCTTCGATAATTATTCGTTATTAAAATATAACTATTACGTTTCAATATATGGCGATAGTGGGAGTTTTGGAGGCGACGATGACGATACCATTACGGTGCTGGAAAATGAATGTATAATAGATAATGAAGTCAGTCTGTATCGTAGTATGTTTGCATGAAGTGCCACTTCTGCGCTGTGTTTAAACATATCTTCAGCCGGTCTCATAGATTAATATTTTGCTTTTGGTTTTATGTGCTATATATCTTCTTTCTTTTTACATATTATAATCATTCATACTCCTATATTTTGTGTTGTGATTTGCTCTTCTCTTTAATATTCATATTAATTATTATTCATATAATCCATATTATTGACACTATATATATATATATATATATATATATATATATATATATATATATATATATTGTACAAGTGTGAAACATTCCCTTAACGGGCTTGAGTGTTTATACATTAACTATACCTTGTTTATTTTCTAACCGGGGAGAATTACTCTTCATCGGAGCCACATATTTGTGTGTTTACCAGCTTATCAGAAGGTCATGTCGACGTCGTGATGTTAGTCTCTATTTTTGGCTCGGGGCCGTTGTTGATATAACCCCCGAGTCAATCAAACATGAACAACATAACACGTGACAAGTAATGAAAGCTTTTATAACTCGCAGAAGTCTCGTGCCCAGTTGTGACATGAATGCCAGTGTTCCTTTTTAATACGCCCTTCATATGACGGGAGTATTATGGTATATCCACCGTCCGTCCGTTTACTGAGTCTGATAGTGTCGCCGCGATTACTTACAGGGGCTTAGATGGATTTTCACGAAACACACCATAACTACTAATCAATAGATTATCTCGATTATGGGTAACATACACGCATATTTAATAAGGTCACGGGTTACTAGGCTACCTTGTGGTGTCGCCGGGATAACTTATGTAAAATATAAAGGATTCTGAAACAACTCATCAGAAATGTTAATCAATAAAATATCTCGTCCAAACCCAAGCATATTTAATGAGGTCAGAGGTCACCGCACTTTAGAGGTAACTTGGTGATTTATTGAAAATCCTTTGGATTTTCATGAAACTCGTTATACATTTTAAGCATATTATACATATTTTTCACCTGAATTATATTCTCATCAAATTAACGCATATTTAAATGAGGTCAGAGGTCACCAGAAACACGACGGGCGTATTTTGCACGTCTTCGGTGTTCTTGTTTCTCTTTGCTAATGCTATCTGATATATAAACTGTTTATTCAAACTATTCGGTACTACATATATATTTGTATTTCTTTTATTATTTTAGGAGAATATTTGGTGTTTCCCAAACGCAAGCACATGCTCGGGGAAAATATAATGTCCTAATGTATTCTAAATTTTCATAAATATTTTTGTGTGTGATTAAACCTTGTTTTTCAACGAGTTCATACGTTAAGGACATCATTTGCTTAATATCTGGGAAAGATGTAGGAAATGACTCGTAATGCGTTTAAGACATTTGAATTCTGTGTAACGATTCATAACTCTACAGCGAATGTTCAACCATCTCCTGGGCCGAAGGATAATTATTGGCAGGTGAGAGTGTCGGATATAACCCGTATTGAAAAAGAAAATATAATTGTCGTAGATGCCTTAGGCAAGCTGACAAACAATCTAGATAACATTATACATCGCTACATATTTAAATTTTACGATTAAATATTTTCTACAAAATTGCTTCCTTGTAAAATATAAGTGAGAATATGATATAAAGTCCATAATATGCCATGTCAAGCGAATGTTATGAACTTGTATGTGTAATGAACCCTATCCCTTTTCAAAGATTTTGTGAATATTCAATAAGTTTTGCAAATTACATACACGTGTGTATTTTTAATATACATAATCGAGAAAGTACATCGGCAGATGTTAAGTTTGTTTTTTAGGCTGATTCTACAGTTATGTACTTATTTTGTTAACACAATAATTATTCTGTGTTGAAGAGGACGTGTACTTGTATTTTAAAATAAGGGTTGTCTTCCAAATATATATAAATATATATTTATACATATATATATATATACATATATATATATATATATATACATATATATATATATATATATATATATATATATATATATATATATATATATATATATAGATATATACTACATGATAAAATAAATTTTATGTCTAAAATACAATTAAATGCCTGTGGAAAAAGCTTAAAGAATAAAACTTTAATTACACATTTACCAGTTCGTCGGCATACAAATTGCTCAAAGATTATTCCTCATATGCTGGTAGACAATAAAGCAGTTTGGTAGGGACGGCGCAGTTATTACTGATAATATTTCTAAGGTCGACTGTATATTGGCGTAGGATGGATGCGATGATTAAATAAATCACAGTCACTTTTGACAAATTTGTATTTGCAGGAAGTGTTTACATTTGGCTGTGTGTTCTCGGCCTTTGACGGTATCGCCTGATACCAAAGTTCATATTTCCCTTCGCTACTTTTTTTCTCACTTTCATCTTCTCTTTACGTTTATATGTGTTTGTTTGGAGACAAACCAAATGATATATAATTACAGACCAAGACTGACGACAGCAAAATAATGTTAATTGAGGAACTATTATGATGTTCTGTTATTAACCCCGCCTAGGAGGTTATGTTTTTGATGTGTTTATCTCTCTGTTTGCGTTAAATTTCCAGTACAGCTCTTCATTGATACAAGGAACAATTGATTTTATAGGATTCGGGATTGGTTTTAAGCAAAATGCTACATTTTTGACAATGCCATATGAGGGTAATGATCTGCCTTGACGGAGGTCTGCGCCCTCTGAGTGCTTTTCAAGTTTCACTATAAAGCGAAAAATAAAAACTGTGATTTTTAAAACGTTAAATACGGAGTAAAAACACACCGATGGGTGGGTAATTACTTTGACAGCGAGTTGATACCAACATGGGCTAGAGCATATATTGCGTCGTGGTTAGGGTGTTGTCTACTGTTGGGTAACAGGTGCCGGGTTTGATCCAAGCCATTGCTTCAAAGGCAAATTCCCAAATATTGGTTTAAAGGCAAATCGTGTAATTGTGATAGAATATCAAATTTTGATATTAACCATAGAGTATAACTTCTTGGATGTTCCTAGTTCCATGTTTATAAAATATGAATTAATAGGCTTACTGCCTGTCGGTTGCTGGTCAAAGTGGGAATACACAGGGACATGTACAGGTCTATGCCGACACACCCAGTAAACTTCAGACACACGGTCTGGCGCCGCCAGTTTTGATTAATGTGGAGCATACGGTGTGTATTCTCGGAATGGCATGGTAAATCGGTTGCAATGCGTTGTAAATTGATACAGATAAAGGGCAAATTAACACTAGCAATGTTGAGGATAAAGTAAATGCAGACTTAGATGTAATCTGCTTTTTACATGCATAACTTACGGATGCAGCGCGATCTAGCGGGTTTTCACATCATGAGACCCATATCAGACCCTGATCGCTTGCCAAGTCAGGCGCGGATCCAAGGGGGGGGGGGGGGGGTCGGTCGTCCCTGCTCTTAACTAACTACCTTTTTTTAGAAAATTGTTATGCATGACACCAGTTGACCCCTCCCTGCAAAAATAAAATCCTAGATCAGCGCCTGCAAGTAAATACCCCAAGCGAATTCATACCGCTTTCTGTTGCCGCAATCTGCAATGCAACAGCTGGATATTAGGTAGGATTTCAGACATCGACAGTGCGTGGTTAATTGCATAAAATTGTTATAAAGTAACTTGACATTTCAAAAAGCCGGCCTGCCACCAGCCCATCAGTGTTTCGGCGAATTAAAGTTTGGGTCATTTATAAATTCTGACACCATGTCTAAGTGCGTCCGGTCAACTATTGATCATCTTTCCAAAAATGTAACAAATCAGGAGACTCGCAGCATAAATCAGGTCTTCGCAGCATAAGAGAAAAGACTGGGGTGGAGGCATTGGCAGGGGGTACCCCCCCCCCTCTCCCAGGTGTAGATATTTTTTGAAAATTTTGGTTGTAATCGTTGGGTAGCTTAAATGCATTATAAAGCAAAACATACTTTGTAACTGGAATCGTGACGGTGTACTATGAGCTTTTCCCCAGATTTTTTGGTAACATCAAACAAAGAGGGGGGGGGGGGGGGGGGGCTCAATCTGTCATGTACAGGAAAATAATTTGGGTTAGCAATAATTAGAGAGTATGTGCATTGAAATGTTTTATATGATTTCCAATGAAATATTTTATACAAGCTTCACTGAAAACATGAACTCATCACTCCGATGAATAACAACTACTGATGATGCTCTCAGTGAGTAGTTTTACAGGGAGAACCCCTCAATCTGAGTAGTTTTGTAAAGTTAATGTGTGTAGTTGAAATAGGAAACTACTCTGATTGAGGAGTTTATTAATTTAATAGGATTCCTACTCATACTGAGCACTTTTAAGGAGCAATAAGCTACTCATATTTGGCAGTTTAATTTTAAAGGAACGGGTCTTCGAATTGAATGGTTGTATCCGAGGGTTAAAAATTTCAGCTACATCTAGTGATTGTCGTCGGACGCCATGAGGTCCGCACCATCTGGTGAAAGAATTACAGGTCCCAAGGCGGTAACCGGAAATCTCGGTTGAGGTGATACTCGGCCCGGAAACATTCGGTCCCAACGACACTCGGCCCTAACGACAGTCGGCCCCAAATAGACGCTTGGCTCCAGAGAAACTCGGCCCCAGATGGTTTCGGCCCCGAGGTCTGCCTCGAGCCCCTAGAAACCCTCCGATTCATGAGACATTCGGTTCCCTGGTCGTTCTGAGTCGTTCGTGTATAAGAAGTATATAGGAATTTTTACTTAAAAATAATAGTATTCTTTTTATCGTATATAGGAAGCAACTCAGATTTTCATAGAGGTGATTTAAAAATATATATTTAACCGAGTTGAACTTATCGACTGCTTCCAATCAAACGTCACTGAGCATAATAAGCCGTTATACCCATTTCTTTCGAATCTTTCTTCCTTTCACTCTTTCTTTATCTATTTCTTTCTTTCGCCCTTTCTTTGTCTCATTTTCACACTCGCACTATGCATTCAACAATTATTGTTATGACAGTACTGATCACATCAACTGGTTCACAAATACGACAAATAAACTTTGCGCTTACACTAACATCATAGAGACAGCATGTCTTGTTATATCATTCAGGTTCTTTAATCAATTATAAATTAGGCATTAGAACGGTTACTTTCGTTTGTGTGTTATAAATATTGTTTAATTTCAAGCAAAAACCATAGACATGAACCTCAGTTTAAATTTGTCCTTTACGTTCATTTTCTCTATCTTCTGTGGCATTGAGCGGTTGTAAGTTATTTCCGTAAAGTAGTCTAAGGAATACATTAAATTCTGTATTGTTATATGATCATAGCAATTTTTTAATATTTTAATATTGGTATTTGTTTTTGGCCTTTAGTTATTCATTCTTCTAATACTACTTAATGGTATTGATAATAATAATAATTAGTTTTATTATAATAACAAAAACAACAACAAAAAAATAACTTGATGCATCCGTTGAAAGATCACGGTTTAATATGATAAATAGTCTTGCAATGAGCTGTTAGGGTATGAATGTCGCATATTTTGATTATGTGCCTTACGCAGAGACTGTTTTTCTATAATATAAAGATCACTTGTGCTTGGATTCACCAAGAAACCTCCTCACCTAAAGTCAGCAAACAATGGCAAATAATGCTGTTCAAGAAATCAAATGAAGAAGTAGATGTGAGGCTAATACAGCGCATACGAATTTTGCGTTATAACTGTTTCTTCCTCTGTTAAACATCATGGACACGAAGTCATCATTGCAAGAGTGATGCCGATTGTATACAGAAAAGGGATAGTTTATGAAAAATAATTTGAATATAAATTGAATAATATGTTTTCAGTTGTCATTATTTCATAATGGAGCTTTAGAAAATTAAATCAATGTTAGACTAACTGAAATTCTGGAAGACGGGGAGTACTGGATGCGACGGGTGGGGATGGGGGCATGCCACCCTAAGACCTCCTCTGGCGGCTACGCCCCGCAACCCTTAAACTGGATGAGCTATTGTAACCATAGTGATAGTGGAAAGCTATTTATGAATGTATAGATTTCAACATACCTCTAACCCATAATAAGTCAAACGGTGGTCTTGAAACTGGTCGTAGCGTTTACCCAATTGAAAAGCCCTCGCTTTGAAAGCGGATTCTTATGGTCTTTGTTTTGAATTGCACAAAACGCCCTGTGGCCAGTGAGCTCGAAATGGAAGAAAATCACAAATGCGTCTCCCAATAAAGGGACAGGCATGGAGGACCTAAAAGCACAAAAGAAAAGAAAGCACGTATTCAAGGAAATTAAAATTATTGATAATGAAGCTTAATAGGGCATAATCGCGCTTAATAAAACAAACTTGTCCTAGAAGAGCACACCGACGATACGTCAGAAAAAATTTCGAAGGCAAAATCAGAGCAGAAGCAGTTAAACCTTTGTGTAGAAAAACCCAAATGCGTATTTAGTATATTGATAAATATAATCATAACAATCATAATCAAAATAATCAGATTCTTTATAATCAAACAATATCCATAAAAAATAATATTCAAAATTTATTTCAATATATTGTCTAAAACAATGGAACTTCTGCCATGATGGCATGTGCTCGTGGATTGGTGTATTAAAGACATGCGGTAATCATGACACACAACCTATTCCACGTGTGATCTTGGCGTGTACAGACACAGTGCTAATCTGGAACTTTCTCGGCTGGTCGCGCTCTATGAAGGCGTGTCTTGTAATGTCCTTTGGGCGTATGTATTATGTATTGTTAAGTTCTTTTGGATTGTTCGTGAAATAGAATTTTCTAGAATGTTCGGATGAAAGGTTATAAATAGGGGGCTGTGTTTTAGAGCTTGAGAGAAGAGAAAAAAATATTCCAGCGGACCGGAAGAGTGTAAGTCAGTTTTGGGACCTATCTGATAAATGCAGTAGTTTCAGGGACTCTACAAACTCTATGCAGATTTAGTGCGGCCAGTCTCCAGTTTGCTATCGGGATTATTTAAAAAAATCACTTTTGGATTACAACAGAATGATTTTGTGATTGAATTGGACTATTATTCTCTGAGAAAATTTATATTAACTGTTCATCTGGATTATATGCTTTAAAGAACTTGTTGTCGCTGTTACATGGTGGTATCCAGGTACTGTACACTTTATTTATTATACTGTGTAATTGTATTGATTTGATGCTGTACTGTTGTTATGCTGTGTAATTGATTTAGTGTAATGTTAGGATTGTTTTAAGAATAAATTATAATTATTTGTTAACAAAAAAAAAACTGAATTCCTTCTTTATTCATTCCCCTAGACATTTCACGCTGATTAGTGTTACAAAATCTGATTTTTTTTTTATCTCCATAACAAGTTTATGCTCTTCACGACTACGTGATCTGTTGATATAAGGTTCCGTAACATAGAATTTGGGCGCCTCCGGGAAGCTTAATAGTTTTGAAACTTTATTAGGCCTTGACCTAGACACATGTTTTTATCATACATTGTATACAAGATTATATATTGTATACAATGCATTGTTTACTGGATTTATCTTTGTGTTTTTTTCTTGTTATTGTTTTAACATCTTAACATGGCAGATTTCAAACCTGAGACATTTGTTGAAGATCCCGACCCTGATCAACTTGAACAGTTGACAAAAGATCAGTTGTTGCGTTTTGGACAACACTTAGGGCTAGGTGTGAAAAAATCTTTGAGAAAGCCTAATATCATTGCTAAAATCATGCAAGATCTTGTTAGCAAAGGTTTAATTGAAGAGAATGAAGGGAAACATAATAAATGACAACCTTGCTATGCAGTTGGAATTAAAAAAAGGTTAGAAATGCAACATGAGCTAGCATTAAACAATAGAGAGGGAAGAACATGAAAGATTAAAAGAGTTACAATTAAAAAAACCGGAAAGATTGATTTAGTGTATTGTAATGTCAGGGTTAACATTTTTAACAAAAAAACACTGACATCTTTATTCAATCCCCTAGACATTATCTCCATAACAAAATTTATAAACTAGGTGATCTGTTGATATAAGGATCTGTAATAAAGTGTTCACATAAATATTTTGTTTTAAATGCAACAGGGCAAACCATAGATCAAAATGGATGGTAGTATTTATAATCAGGTCATCCGGCACAAATATAACATAAATATTATAACTGCATTAAGTTTACTTCGAGGGGACGGTTTTCTGGAGTAATGGGCCAGGTTTAAAGGGCCGGGGAACATTTGGGTCCACACATGTGCAAGTAATAAATGTGAAAAGGTTATTAGACTGGTTGCATGTGTTTATTTCAGAACTATTTTATATAAAAGATCTTTGTATGCCTTCCTAGTTTTGAGCCTTTATAACTATTTAACAATCTATGACTGTCTATTTTCCGAATATGCGAGGTGTATATATGTGTACAATATGAAGTGGTCTAAACATCAATTTTTCCATTTATAAACTTTTACATGGATTTTACAACTAGTAACAATAATTCGAGGCACTCTCTATGGCTCGGATGTTCGCACTCGGTAGTCGGAACCGGAGGACCCGGAGAAAACCACCGGCCTTGGCCGAAGAAGGCCGAGCATTTTACCACTCACGTGTCCAGGCAACATACATGTATGTATGTATGTTTGTATAAAAGATGCAACTTATTTTCTATTCACAAAAGTAATGTTACACTAATGTTATTTGCATTAAGATATGCAGTACTGTCTCTATCATCGCAATATGACTTGGACTCAGGCACATGAAGCGTGCAGTGAGAAAAAAAGCCAAACTTGTGTGGGATACCTCTAACCAGTCCCACTCAGTCCTTCATGGGCTAATACAACAAGCTGGTGTTACGCGTACGTGGATAGGTGGTAGAGCCGGGCCATTATATTGGAACTGGGTCAACAGAGGTAAGCGGTCTCCGAATGACCAATACCTATTTTAAACAGTTTTTTCTGTAAATGTTCAATTCTAAAAAAAGTGCCACGGGCGTTTGCGTCTTATTTTGCGTATTTCATTCACACTCTGTCATTCTCTACATATATTTCATTCCTGCATTCAACCTACTTTTAATATACCTGTTCTTAGATATGGACCATGATGGAATCTACTATCAAGGCTGCTATGCAGAGGGACTTAGAGCAAAAGGGCTAGGGTGTAGGCGGGTCTGGTCTTTCTAGGCTTGCAAAACACGTTGCCAGTCTTTTAAGTAATTCACAGTTCACATGGTAAGGCATACTTGTGTTGGAGTTATACTTACCATTCATTGGGGATGTTCTATAACCTGCACTTAATTAGGAATGTTCAGTTCTAGTAACTGCACTGTCTTAAGGTGTTTATGTTCATACGGCTACGGTCCGGTTGCAGCCTGGTAAATTTCAGTCTGAGCTGCGGTAAGACAGTTTACGTGAGATTTACGTGTTTCAGGTAACCTGTGCGATTTTTATCCTGCTTCCGTATTGATCTTAAATTTCTTTGTCATTATCAGGTTTCAGAAAAAAAGAAGTATTGTTGACGTTCATGTTTATTGATGAAATAAAAGAGATTATAATAATAATCAGATAAATATGAATTAAGGTGTTAAATACAAGAACCAACTCTACGATTATCAATGTAATATTAAGTCCAGAAGATTGTGAGATCTTTTTTTTTGTTTTACCCTCTGACATTTGGTTTTCTATGTGCAATATTCCGCAAAAAGATTTTGATAAAATTTTGTGTGGAGGGTTAAGATAACACTAATAAGAACCATTTAGAAGTAGTAAGGATCCCAATTATATATATGTTTTTTTCATTCATTTTTTTGTCTTCTGTTCTGACATAATACTTTTCCTTTGTCGCTGTCAAGACCCAGAGCTGGTCAATGAATGAAAAATTTGAACTGTAACAATTCCTATTTTGCTTTGTAATTTGATAAGGTTTCTGACGGAGCATGTGGCCTCTGATCACTTTTCATAATTGTATCCGCCAAAATGAAGTTTTGCGGATACTCTGTTTTTGACCGGGGTCCGCCGCCGCCGCCGCGTTCGTTTCCTGAATAGAACTCACTGGACAGATTTTCCGAAACTTCCGAGATTTTATCGGGTCACATGTGAACTGGTGCCAAAATATTTCGCGTTGACCTCTGAACTTTCCTCTCTCCAGTTCGACCGTCTGTGCGCGTGTTTTGACACATTAAAACATATCTTCGGACTTGTTTGACCAATCAGGAAAAAAAAAATCCACAAATGTTGCCCTTGGATAGCTTTATAACATACATAAAAAATGGCGGCGACACCTGCAACCATTTTTGCACAGCGTCCATCTGTTCATCTGCCTTGGGATAACATCACTCATATCTCTGTAGTGAATGCATGGACTTATCCACCTGAAATTTTGCATGTGTATTCCTGGATAGCTTTTTTGGATTTTATGACAGGTGGCGCCACCTACACTCACGTTTACGCTGCAGACATCCATGCTCATATATCGGGAACCGTCTGACTGATTGGGCCGAAATGTTGCATGTGTAAAGATTTCACATAGCTCTTTATCATTAGCAAAACTGGTGGCGCTACTTGCAACCATTTTTGCCCAGCGTCCGTCTTTTTGTCTGCCGTGGGATAAAATCACTCATATCTCGGCAGTGGTTTGACTTATCTGCCCTTAATGTTGCAATTGTATACAACTTGGATAACTTTCTGGATTTTGTGGCAGGTGGCGCCACCTACATACATATTTCTGCTGCAGACGTCCATGCTTATATGCAACGAACCTCTCTCTATTCCCCCTCGCCCCTCAATCATGCCTCACTTCACCTGTCCCACTCTGGTTTTTCGTCATCCATGCTTATATGCAAAACATCCTGTCTATTTCCCCGAGCCAATCAATCCTTGCCTCACTTCACCCGCCCGACTCTTATTTCGGCGGATACACGTAGTCGCTTGTTGACTACCCGTATTCTAGTTTTCAATATTATTATTATTATTATTATCATCATTTTTTATTTCTTATCAATTATACCTATTCATTTTCTAAAGCATTCTTTAATTGTTCAATTTGATAAAGATAAATGATCGTACATTCAAAAAATCTGTTGATATCATTTATTCTTTATAATCGTCATTTGCACCCTCATAACATTTTGACACAGCGCCCTGTTTGCTTAAATATTAAAACAAAACAAACAGGTATTACTCCAATGGAACATATAATTGTATAAAGCTTCCATGTATATCTGGAAAAAAAGTTTTGTTAACACGACACGAGATCTTTATTTACAATAAGTTAACTGTAATACAATAAAGACAAGATGACACCCTGTTAGACCTCATTGCTCTTACCAATGTTATTTTGTTAACCCACTGTCAACTTGGTTATATGGTCATCGTCATGAGAACCACGTTAAGGTCCACAGTATGGTATGCTTACTGAAAAATCCACCCATTTAGTGATTATATCGGCCTAGAATACCTTCTTGTGGACTCCAGCCCATTAAAAAAGATAGCTTTTGCAGTACACCAAGGCTGAAGTATGTGTCATCAAACCATAATGCATTGTCGATAAAGGTTAATAGATGCATAAATGATCATGGGAAAATGTTAGAAAGATATTCTAAATTATTATCACTCGCATATTTGCTCTATAGATATGTCTTGTATTTACGAAGCATTTTTATACGGATATATTATGTGGTCATATCTGAGACTGATAAGATCCATGGCATCTATAAAGCATGGTTAATGCATGCACACAATTTCTTTTCTTGGAAAATCTTTCCTAAGAAAGAGCAAATTAATTAATTTAAGTAGATGGTGGGATTTATGGTGGCTTTTGGGTTTCCCACGAGAAGTAGGATCGTGTATATTGCAGTAACTTCCGAAACCCAGGGTAATAGGCTTACTTGCTTTCTGTTGTTTTCTGCTGCTTTCTGCTTTCAGTTCTACCGCTGGCAAGAAAAGGTTCCACTGGGCTCCTTGTGGTCCCAGGTTCATTTCTGCATTGGATCTCGGGGCAACAGATGCTGTGGTTTGCAGGTCCATCAGTACCCAACAATGCTCTATGTTGACCGTCGTTTCAGGACCAAGCAGACTTGGCTCGTAAGCAGGGCAATGGCAGCCGGCATAAGGAAAAAAATCACTCCAAAAGTATGTTCTCAGGAGACATAACTCCTTATATGGGCAGATCAAGAGGGGGGGGGGCACAAGGGGAAACGGCCCCCTCCCTCTTGAGCCTTTCGTTTATATTGTGCCGGTTGCATAAGGTAAGTACCCCATGTGTCCCTTTTAGGCAACTGGTACTGCATCGATACTTTACATAAGAGATCAATTGTATATCAAGTTTATCCCCTTAATTCCTAACAATTTCTTATAAATTATCCTCCTGTTCCTGTCATTCTGTCTTTCATGAGAAAATCAACCCAGTAGCTGGTATCATAAAATTACTTCCCGGTGTATGGAATCAATGAACGATTTATAATAAGTTTATATCACAATACTGTTTAAATTACAACTTGTAACTATATATATGTGGAGATATTTGTTTTAACAATTATTATTATTATCATTATTATTATTATTATTATAATTACTATTCTACCACTTGTTTAATCCTATTCCATTCATATTTTCCCAAGACATACCCTCTCATGCTTCAATTTATTTGACTCATTTTCTGTGACCTTTACTTTTTTTCCAATTTTCTAAACTTTATGTCGTCAGCAACTTCAGCTCATCAGTGAAAAGGAACAATCAAATTACATTTGTTTTACAGGACTATAGTTCTCTCAAACTATAACAATTAGAGAAAAAAAACGTTAGTGGAAGATTCAGGGCTAGGGGATGGAGTTGGAGGGTAGGCGGAGGGATAGGTGGAGATGCGTTTCTGTCCCCTAACAGTTGCAAGAATTCAAGTTGATAATTGTTAATGCACTTGTGATCAAATTTAAGTTTCGTTCTCAATGTCTCCTTAATATTAGGGTTTCTGATTTTGACTCTAACCCTACCGTTTAAGAATCTAAGAGCCCTCTATCATTGTATGCCCTGCATAATTATCTTTATTTATAAAGCGTCAGTCGGCATGAACACGGTAAAACATTAGATATATTGGTCATATTGCTGTTTTTTGTCTGGTGTGGGGATCTAGCAAATTGCGGACAGAGCTTGGTTTGATTGGAGCTTACAGAGGAATAAAGAAAATGGGGTTATTTGCACTGAAAAGCGGTCCAATAAGATATGTCCTAATTTGTAGGTCCTGATACCGATAAACGTCGCACGCCAAAAACAAACCCTTATACAGGCTCCACGTCGAGACGCTCAGTATATCAGTAATTAGAATTCCGTTTGCTATCCCATTTAGGATAATCCCTGTCCTCCAACCAATAATAATGCAAAAATGCAACCCGAAAATGCGAACATAAAATGCTGACACTTTTAAACGTTTCCTTCATAAACTTATAAACTCGGCTGAAATAAAAACAGATAAAACTTTAAAAGGGTAAACATTGGGATGTCATTAACCTAATTAAGCCAAATAGACATATGGCTCAGGTGGGTTTGTCAAACGCATATCGAATAGTTAAATTTAATTCCCGCCTATGCCAAGTAACTGGAATTAGATTAGGTGCAATATGGTCAATACCTGTCTTTCTCGTTGATCGCGGGCGTTCGTTTACTTGGTATTCAGCTTGACAGAAGTAAAACTATAATTTATTTTCCTAATTTAAAAAAATTAAGACTAAAAGAGACATTTTCACGGTTCAATATTAAGCAAAAGGTTTCAAGGGAAAAACTTTATGGGCCTAGCTGAACAACTTAACTTGGGAACACAATTTGTTTACGGTGGGCGTTTCCATTTGCGGCGTATTTTGGATAACATTAATACTTTTAACAAACCATGACATAGGATATGAACAAGGATATTGTATGGTGGCAACGTTTGAAGCCGCATCTAGGTTGCACGGACCTTCCGCCTACGCACCCGCATGTTTACGTAAAATATTGTCGGACACTGTACTTATATGATATTATTATGATTCAGATGACCTAGAACTCTCGCTAGATGGGGAAGTGCTCAACTTCAGTGATGTTGGACAGGACACGGAAGTAGGGCACAGTTCGTCAATACATGAATATCATTATTGTTCTACGACTTGGATGGAACTTGCCTAATCCAATGAGTAAAAAAAAATATTTTTTTAGAATTTGGTAAGAAGGATGCGACATAGCCTAGAAGATGCCCCTCGCAGAAAATTGCCAACTACAAGGTACACCCTGCGGAGAATGTTGCCCCATTTGGATGTTAAAACAGTTTCCGAGGTCAATCTTAGGGTGGCCTCCAAATTTTTTTTATTTACCATATTTTGGCGTTGGAACATGCTAGTGATGGCAAAGTCATTCGATGAGTGCAAACACTCCGACGACAGGTGTCCGTGGGTGGGGGTAGGGGGGGCATTTTAGTTATAACTAACAAAGCGAATGCACACTCTTTATTTAACCCCTAAGCCCACCAATCCTGAAAATTAGTTGGGCTGGGCAAGGCAGTATTGCTTTCATCTGCTCTCGCCAAAACTCGCATGGCAAAACATGACCAAAACGTTATATTTTGTTTCACATTTAAGTAGTCGGAAGCGCGATATCGTTAATTGCACAACATTATTTTAATATATTTGTGTTTGTTTGCTTGCGTACTATGACGACGAGCATTATATATTTGCGAATTTTTAGACAGCTAAGTTCTCCATTACCCTCATCTGTGAGTTTGTTGTCTGGAGTAACCAAGCAATTCATTAATGCTTTCCCATCACGACGCCAAAGGGCGACACCCTTCATTAATTAAACCCACAATTATTTTATACTTTCCTTAATACTCTTCCAAAACGCCGCCCTGGGGCGCTCAAAGGTGTGGCGTCACACCAATTAATTAATATTGATTGACCCATTGTATTTGTTAAACAGAAAACCAGGAAAATAGTGGCAAAATCGTACAGACTTATCAGAATAGGGCAAAAAAGTAGCCAAAATTAAATGAAATGGCAAAATTGTCAATAACAGTATCCTCATTATGTATTTACTATAAATCTGCGTTCTAGGGAATGGAAACTTGGGCCCTGTATTTGTATTCATATAATCAGCCCATAATCAAGTTTTAAAGGTTACTTAACAATCGTCAGCTATCTTTGATGACGTTCCTGAAAATTTCATGAGAGCCCATTCGTGACTGAGCAAATTGTGTCTTGAACAAAAACAAGCAAACGCCCACACCAAAAAATAAAAAAAACACGAACGGGCATGAACGCCCAACATCCTGGCGGTTGAAACGCAAGACTGTATCTAGCATCTGCATTCTAAGAGATGGGTGACATAAGGATAATTTCAACAATACCAACAGTCATCAAATGGAAATTGTTCATAATTGGTGCATCTGCCTTCGAAAGAACAAAAGCTCTGCAGGGATCACGGACGTACCTGCAGGCCTTCAATGATTAGATACTCTTCACAATGCGGGACAGACATCTAGTTTATAATTTCCCATTTTGGTAATACATTCCTTTGAACCCGTTATCCAGTCCGTTGTAATTACCAGTGTGGTATTTCTATAGAACTGTTATTTCAGGTAGGGAGATGTGGGTGAAAACAGTTTTCGTCTAAACATGCTGTATAATATTCTTGTCTGCGCCAGGAGAGCATGGGTTCATTCCCGTTCATGTGTGTGTGTGTGTGTTAACAACATAACCTTACATTAACTTGATAAATCTCATGATATTTTCTTGAAAATGAATCAGTGAATAAATGGGTTTGTGAAGAGCCGATCACATTTTGTGAGGATACGACACATGATAAGAAACAGGAACGCTGCACGAATAAAAGGCCAATAATTTAATTCAAACACGGCTTTAAACTATCACGGAGGCTTGTATAACTTACAATGCAGATTTCTAATTTATTCTTCTTTTATTTGAAAGAATTAACGATTTTAATATCTGCTCAAGTTATTGTCAGGAACGCACTTAAACTGTTCTAAGCGACCCAGAAATGAAAATTAGAGGTAAGCAAATTGTCTCATGAGCTGCTGGCATGTATCACTTTTGTACATGTGTTATGAAGACTGGAATGACACCGACTGTGGGTAGTGATAAAACGCGATTGTGAACACAAAATGTACTAATATTGATTGACATAACGCTCAACTGTCCAGAAAGACATTCACAAATGGAGCTTATCATCTGAATGCCAAATTTTGTACGCAGTATCTCCATTCAACTGTAGCTGTTGAAGTTCTAGAATCAACATGAAGAAAAAGTTTTATGGTAAAGTGTCCGGCCATTCCCATGAAATCTAACCTGTTTGTATGCAGTCAGCTAAGCTAAAAATGACATGCACTTTTTTTAAGGACTTCCCTGGATGTCAAGACAGAAGATTTAACCCTCGACTTTAAAATTTTGTACCCTGTCTTACTGACTGGAAGGTTAAAATGTTTTCTGTCAGAAATATAGGACCCGATTTTAGGTGTCGTCGGAGATTGCCTAAGATGTATTTGCCGTTACCGACAGAATATAGGTCACATGACAAAATTTCACGATTCCATGGAGATTTTGCGAGGACCTGCGAGGACATGAAGGTCATGTTAGAATTTTTAGGTCTAGCAATTACTCTGTGTGCCCAATCTGAATGACTGGATGCTCAAAATGATGTTTTCAGCATGTAGATCGCACAATATGGCTCACCATACCTCATTTCAGGATCCAAGAATATTTGCCTCGGACCTCCCTGGATCAACAGTTAGAAGGTTCTAGGTTTAACGGTTACGAATTTGCCCTGTTCGCGGACGGACTACTTAAATAAATAAATAAAAAATGCGTAAAAATTAGAAAGAAAGTACAAGTGGTGCCACCAGTTTTCAGGAAATGGTGAAACATTCAATGATTAATATAATTGGAAAGAAACATTGCAATCAATGCATTCGTTGTTCAGATACTGGATCTTTTGTATCAAATTTGGTTGTTCTAGGCAGTACTTTCGAGCCCGATAACTATGAGGATATAGTTCATAGTGACCTCATTTCAGGTTTCCAAGTAGATTTTATGGACCATCGTTAGTGTAACCTAAGAAGATTCTAGGCCTACCGGACAAAATTTGTGCCCCATCTGACTGACTGATTGCTCAAAATCATGTTTTCAGCCTGTAGATCGCAAAATATAAGTCACCATGACCTAATTTTAGTTTTCAAAGAATATTTGCCAAGGATCTCTCAGGAAGTACGGTTAGAAGTTTCTAGGTCTAACGGTTATGAATTGTGCCCCTTCAACGGACGAACTCCTTCATCTGAAGGTCTCAAAAATAAAGAAAAAATAACCATAACAATGAGAAGAATGTGGCGCCCCTAGTCTTCAGAAAATGATGGAATACTATTTGATTGTATATAGACAGAATCATGGCAATAAATACATTATAGTCCGTTCCTGTACCCCTGTCCACCTGATTTTTCGCGATTATCTCTACATAAGACAAATTTGGCAAACAAAATTTGCACCATTGGCATAAAGAGGCAAAAGCGTAATTTTTGGTACCTTACCTACTTAAGATATAAATATTATTTACTTTACGGCCTGGTTGACATGTCTCATATATATCCGTGGTTCATGGCGTCCCTAATATGCGGCCATTGTTTATCCTCCTTGGATTTGGATATAAAGTAATGTGACGTAACAGTGAAGCGCGTGCACGCGAAGAATACAATTCTCGCTGTAAACAGAGGTCGGAATCTCTTGATTATTGGTACCGTGAATGTTGGTGCCTCTTTAGTACGTCACGTCTATTATGACGTCATCAGTATCCCCTGATATGCCCATTTAACAGATTAGTGGCAAGATGTCACTAAAGAATAGACTAGTTACTCATAAAATGGTTTTAAATTGTTTACAGGAAAATTACATAAGGTAGGCTATTATTTCCATAATAGTTAATTACGCTTTTTCCTCTTTCTTCCCCAAGGTCAAACAGTTTTGGCGTTCTTTGGTTCACAAATAAATAATCGCGAAAAATCAGGTGGACAGGGGTACTGGAACGGACTATAGTTATTCAGATATTGGGAGCTTTTGTATCCTTTTTTTCCTTTTTCATTAGGTAGATGATAGCTCATAGCTCAAGGGATATAGGTCGCAGTTACCTATTTCTGGAGAATTCTAGATCCAGCCTTTACAATGTATGCCCTGTTAACGGACAGATGAGCATGGGGACGGCGAGACAGACGGACGTACGATGGAAAGAAGGGATTTCTTTAGCTCAGAATGACTTTCAATCAGCTGATCTAAAAAAGACTTCAAAAGAATTAAATCTTTAGATGTTGAGAACTTTGACCCTGCTAGTTGTAAAAGGTGAGTTGCCGTTACTCTTAGCGCTTTGTAAACACCAGTGTTCCTTGGCATTCCCACTGAGCCTTGAGGAGTCCAAAGGTAGAAGCAAACAGACATAACCTCCTCGTCTTTATATAAGTAGACCTCTTGATCGACCTGCTCACAGGGAGGTTGACCTTTCGGTCTCTAAAGGACGTACTTTGTTTGTTAAGGCGTTGATTTAGGAGATCTAAGTTCCCGGATTGAGTTCAGTCGGCGCATGTAGCTTTAATAGCAAAATATTGGAACCTCAATAGAACCTCACAGATGCGCTCTAATGCGTTAATGACAGGTTATCTTATTGTTATCCCAAACCGTGCATATAATCTGAAACCTTAAGGGCTTAATAAGATATCATTTTGACCGCATTGATACCGTTATTTACACAACTATAAAGTGCCAACGACAGACCATTAATATTAACCTACCTGACTGAGATGACATTTTGTACCTGGGTTAGAGCTTGTCATCTGAGGGAAATCCCAGGAGAAACCGTGTATCTCTGGGACACCCTGTTAATATTCATACACTCGTTGAGCTATTTTAACATGACTGTACGTGTCGTGTTGACATAAGCTGTATCAAAACCTTTCTGCATTAGGTAGGTCAATGGACAAGGAAGTAACAAGTGAGTGAATCAACACTGAACTCTGTCATCTATACTTCTAGATACACAGCACGACAAGTCACTATCTGCGGATTTGATTGGGAAGCGTATTTGTTAATTGGCGTTACTAGAGATGGAATATCCGGCATTTAGACGGTGTCTGTTGGCTATATTGATAATCGTTCAGGAATGGCAGACAGCGTGGACTCAAAAATGCCGACAATATAATGGTGAGAATATTTTTTTTTTACTTTTCACAGTAGCACCGAAAATTGTTTTATAACTGATTAATCCTGAGCTTGAATTCTTCCTTTTGTATCTTACAAACAGAATGTCGTAAATTTAGTGAGTATCCCTCAACCCTGGAAAAAAAACAACACAAAATATAATACACTTTCTCGAACTCCATTAAATAAACTTTCATCACATAGGTATCTCAAGAGACCAAACATACAGGTTCAAAATCCATGGTAGAAATTAAGTAGAAGAAGCATTTTTTTTTATTTTGGTGAATTGAAGACGGACGCCGGATTGACAGACGCCGCATCGCCATGACATAAACTTAAATGCATGCATTGCAGAATCTAGCTCTAGTGTCGCTGAGACAAATCCTTAGATCCCTGATATGGTAGATATTAATTCCCAAATGAGAAAGCGCGAATTTAAATAACACAGGTGAAAGTAGCCATACCTGAGTTTTAAGCATGCTCTCCATCCCGGAGCTTCAGTCAGCTGAGCACGTTAGGATAACAGGCAACCGGTCTTTTTTTCTATTATATATATATATATATATATATATATATATATATATATATATATATATATATAATATGTATAATTTAGAAGGGCCTAGTGAAAGAACAGATTGAATTCTAAATAATTTCCCCTGTATAAATATATTGAAATACAGTGAAACCTCGTTGTGTCGAA
Organism: Sipunculus nudus; assembly: GCA_026874595.1. Classification (NCBI taxonomy): domain Eukaryota; kingdom Metazoa; phylum Annelida; class Sipuncula; order Golfingiida; family Sipunculidae; genus Sipunculus; species Sipunculus nudus. Next base: position 33,545,043 of record CM049317.1, on the reverse strand, counting down.
CCCGGTTAAGTCGAAATCCCGCATGTGTCGAAGTCGAATGTGGAGTTCCTGCAAAAAACAGTTAAAACCTTATAAACTTAACTCCTTTTGTGTCGAACTCGGATGTGTCGAAAAACCTGATGTGTCGAAGTGTTTTGTTGCTCCCCAGCCAGTAATTCTATCGCTTATCTCGAAGTCATGTCGCTTGAATGTTTGGATAACAGTTGTGCACGCTCCATTAATCATACCCGCCGCCGCGATGACCAGTTACATAATTAATACCGGCAAGGATCTTACTCATCAAACGCGATGGTTTACATACCTGCTCCATTGTGTACCTGTTTGGCCAGTTATTTACTCATGATCAGGGCTTTCTTCTTTCGCCAACAAAGCCATAATTCGAAATGAGAAGTTATAAAAAACAACATAATGGAATCCTTTTCTTTGATGTGTCTGAGATACACAGATTTCTTTATAAAGGGAGAATGCTGAGATCTTTCAGACTGACTCTTATTTGTACCATATAGGGTACGTTATATTGCTTTACTGCTTCACTTTTATGCACTTATACTGTTCGTGTCCTGTTTGTTATTGCGTCGCGGCCTTCTCAAGTCTGATGTGAAATCCATTAAGCAAAAGTACAAAGCGCTGGTCAGGATGGAACGTGTTTGCAAGACCAAGACACAAATTGCATTTGATGATTTGTGTGCTTTCTACCTGTATGAGCTCCCATTTCACTTTCCTGATTTTCCTTATCCCATTTTTGGTGATACTTGTGCGCTTTTTTATTAATAAATAAATTTATTATAAAAATCTGTGTTGTTCTTTCACGCAAACATTTGTTAGAACTATATAATATAGGCCCTGTATACTTGTGCAGTATTTATTGATATAATTAAGGCTAAAGATGTTTGAATATAGTGAATATCGATTGTCTCGAACTCCGGATGTGTCGAAGTGAATTCCCCGGTTCCTTCTACTTCGACACAATGAGGTTTTACTGTAATAATAAATAATGACAAAATCTCCATGCGAGAATAGTAGTGACGGAGTGTCGCTTTGTATTTTACAGGGTTTCATATTAACCTTTATAAAAATAAAATACAAAATTGGAAACTAAAATAGTTGTTGACGGAAAGATTGCCCTATCCGATCAATTTACAATTGGGAAAAGAAGTAACTGACTCTGATTCATAAGAGGTCGTATCGATATCCCATTCACAGCAGACTTTCAATGTCTGTCAATATCAAAGAGTTGATCCAATGTTAATAAGGAAATTTGATAAGATAGGGTTGATCCAGAATACCGAATTTACTCGATTCGTTCGATTTGGCCCTGGTGAAAAAAAATGATATGCTTCAATTATGAATTTCGGATTCCGAATGATCCTTTTGCTACATTAAGCTGGCAAAGTATATTTCAGGGACATTTTGTTTTCTTCCATAAATAGTATGTTCATGTGTATAGACAAATGCGACAACAGGTAAAGTGATAGCCTTTAATGCAGCCTCTTTTGTTTGAAATTCAGTAGAAGCCGGCAACCCTGGCTGTGCAGGCTACGGAAAACCTAATATTTAAAAAATAAATTCCACAAGCGACCTCTTATATCTGGATTTTAGTTTGTACACATAATGATAGGTTCCTTATTGGTTAACAAAACGTTCCAGAAATAAACCTGTCAGGGCGCGGGACATTGTGACAGAAAGGAATAAAACGACAACGTCTAGGCAATAAAAAAAAAAATCTGTCTGTGGCGAGCTTGGTTGCAAGGAGGCCTTATTGGCAAAGTTAATAATTTTTTTGACGACATTAAATATAGTGGGATGACACGGACAGGTTGGACATATAGGCTTCACAAAGAAGCTAAGTATACGTATTTCCCCACAAATGCTACCCAAGACACGAAAACGGGTAACAGCCCACATTTTCACAGTCTTAATACGTGATTCAAGGGGAAAGGAAAATTAAACAAACAACGCGGGCGATATCATTCTAGTGACGAAATTTAGTAGATTAGTACGGCATGGACCACAGAATAATCTCTAAATTGTATGACGAACCATCAGATATTGACCTAGTCACTGAGTCCCTTCAAACTAACCCATTTTGGTTGGTTCATGTTCTTTTCTCTACCATACAAAATGGGTCATGATAAATGAGGGGCCACGGTTTAGTCGCCTCTTCTTTTAAACAATGGCTCACAAAATATCGTTTAGATTCGCTGGCGACAGGAAACACAGAAGTGTTTATACTTACAGTACAGGATTGACACTAAGAGATCGCCATAGTTGAAATATTTTAAATAATTACGTTGGTGCTATGAAGCTTAATGCAGTGCCGTATGTTGTTTAATAATCGTTATCTCATTATAATATTTCCTGTTTCTCTTTTCCTGATTCTCTTTTCTGTGATATTGTCATGTGATCTGATAAGCACTGATCACTTGTAACTTATGATCTTTTTTTTTGTTTTAACAAGTTTTTATTGTTCAAATACAAATACATCCATACATATATAAATACAAGAGACAAAAATACAAAGTCAGAAAATATATAAAAGTATGACATACAGGAAGACAAGTACAAAATGCAGGTGTAGTGTTTATAAACATTCAGGTAATTTAAAGTTGTTCTCCATAAAAATTGTCTATAAAAAAAAAGAAAAAAAATTCTAATGGTCTAATTATGTTTTTATATACTCATATAGCATTAATTTAGTAGTATGCTAATCAATTAATTTGGCTGATAAATGGTTTCCACAATATTTCGTGGTGACCGAGTTTATCTTTACACCTTGCAACTTTTATCTCAACATAGTAATACTTTTTTATAAAACTTTTAACTGCATCAATTGATAATACTGTCCCTTTGCACTTTGTTACACAAAGTATAATTTTATCTAATAATCTATTTGAACTCATGTTCAGATATATTATTTTTGCAGAAAAGATTCTTGGTATACCAAGGTCAAAAAGCCAATGATATACCTTTGTCCAAAGTTCTTTAATATGGATGCAGTCATAAAATAAATGTATTAGAGTTTCTTTCTCCTCTTTACAGAAAGTACAAAGATCAGTATCTGTTATGCCAGCTTTAACCAGGAAGGGATTTAAAGCCAGGATCCTATGTCGAATTTTATACTGAAAATATCTTAATTTAGTAGCGATTGATGTAATATAAATGTTATGGAATGCTTCATTTATATTTTCTTTTGTACTTTCTGGAATATTTTTTTGCCACATTAAAATAGTATTTTCCGGCTGTGTACATGTCACTGCAATGGATACATTATATATATAGTTTGTGGGTCTCTTTTGTTGTAATAGTTTATCAACTTATATACATATGGTTCTTCTTGACTGTATCTGTGTTTGACATCTCTTCTCCATTTATGTGGTTTAGCGTGCATGATACTATTATATTTCATTGTGTCTATTTTGATACCGAGTGTACTTTGTAATTCATCTTTATTACAGAAAGTATAATGGTTGTTTTCTTTCTTTGTTAAGTCCTGTATATATCGAATGCCCGCATCATAACATTTCTTATAAAATGCAACTTTGCCATTTATTTTAATATGTGAATTATACCAAACAGATTGTTTCAAAAACTCATTAGTTTTTTTCAGGTATGCAAAAGTTAAACCCACACCACTCTAAAATTATTTCAAACCAAAATATATTTAATTTTTTAAAGAGAGGGACATCTTTTACATCTTCAATTTTTATATTACAAGTAAATATATAACTAGTAATGTTTTTTAAACATATGTTAACTAACTGTTTCCACCCTGAATTACTATTTTCTTTTAACAATCTTTTTACCCATGTGATTTTCGTTGCTTTTAGTTTGGACCAGATATCTACCATGTCTAACCCTTTATCATCTTTTGGCTCTATTAATATTGTTCTTTTTATTTTATCTACTTTACTATTCCATACAAAGTTACTAAACAAAACTTCTATCTCTTTGAGAAAAGATGACGGTGGACTAGGCAAAAGTGAGAACAGATACTGCAATTGTGAAATTAATTCTGATTTAATCACAGTAATTCTCCCTAGTGGTGTTATCTTTCTTCTTTTCCATACACTTAACAAATTCTTTATATTTCTTAGCACTGGTTTAAAATTGAGTTCATACAAGTTTTGTAGTCTATTATTTATCTTAATACCCAATATTGTTACTTGTCCAGTTTTCCACTGTAGACCCGTATTTATAATATCATTTTTTCTGTATTCATGGTTTCCCATTGGCATCACTACAGTCTTTTCTAAGTTAATTTTGAGCCCGCTGACATGATAAAATCTATTAAATTGGTCAATGGTTTCTTTTATACAATCTCTGCCACCACTTATAAATAATAAAGTATCATCTGCATATTGTGAAATTGTGTGTTTTACATTATTTATCTCTATACCTTTAATTTTTATATTATTTCTTATTCGTGTAGACAATATTTCAGCACATATAATAAATAAATATGGTGACAGAGGACATCTCTGTCGTACACCTCTACACATTTTAAAACATTTTGTTGACCAACCATTATTTAAAACACATGCTGTTATATCTGTATAAAAGACTTCTATCCATTGACAAATAGTATCTCCAAAATTATAATATTTAAGAGCTTTCTGAATAAATGACCATTCTAATAAATTAAAAGCCTTCTCGAAATCTATTAGCATTAAATTGGCTTTAATCTTATTATTACAGCAATGGGAGATTAAATTATAAATTCTCGAGAGGCTTTCTCCATTGTATCTATTTTGTAGAACCCCCGTTTGGTCGGAATGGATAATATTCGGCAAAACTTTTTGAAGTCTAATAGCTATACATTTTGTTAATAATTTATAGTCAAAGTTCAAAAATCCAGTTTTTCAATAAGAGGTTGTCCTTGTTTTTTTTGGGATCAATGTTATGACTTCTTGTCGTTGAGATATGTTAAGTCTGTGATTTAAATATGAATATCTATATGAGGCCATTAAATCATTTTTTATATCTTTCCAGAAAAAAATATAAAATTCTGCAGGCAAACCATCTGTGCCTGGTGTTTTGCCATTTTTAAATGATTTTAAACATTCTTCAAGTTCCTTTTCTGCTAATTCTGTATCACAATTTAATTTTTCATCTTCTGAGAGGGTTTTTGGATTATCTTCTGAGAAAAATTCATTCAAGTTTTCATCGGAAGGTTTTAACATTTCTGATGAATACAATTTTGTATAAAATATTTCAATTTCTTTTAATATATCTTTCTCATCCGTTAAATACTGATTATTCGTTTGTTCAAGAGATTCTCCTTTTCTTAATTTTACAATAGTTTTTCGGTTATATAATCTTTTTTCCAAACCTAGAAAATATTTTGATGGCTTTTCTCCATCCATATACCAGTTAGTTCTACATCTAAACATAGCGCCTGCTGTTTTCTCCTGGATGATTTTCTCATTTTTTAGTTTCATTTCATGTATATCTTGTAAAATTTTTAAAATCAGATGTCTTTCCATATTGTTCCTCTAATTGAGCAAGTCTAGTTTCCATTTGTTGCAGTGAAACTTTTCTCTCTTTGTTTGCTTGAAAGCGAATGCAATTGTAGCCCCTCTAATCTTACATTTAAGTGTGTCCCACAATAAAGCGGGGTTTGCATTATTATTATATTGTTTTGCTTCTTTGATTGTTTCTTTAACTAGTTTAGTATAATCTGAATTTTCTAAGTATTTACAATTAAATTTCCCAAAGCCCGGTCCTCTTTTTTTTAGGTTTAAATCAATTTTAATCCCGACCATTGAATGATCTGTTTTAAAGCCTGGGGAAATATAGGATTTTTCAACCTTTCCGCTCAATCCTTTGGATATAAGAAAAAAATCTAATCTACACAATATCTGTGTAGGTCTCGTTCTACTCCAAGTATACTTTTTTTGTACTGAATGTTGTTCTCGCCATATATCTGCTAGATCAAGATTACCAAACCACATATTAATTATCGCTTGTGCTCTAACGTGTGTTGTAAGATTACCTCCTCTTTTATCTTGATTACTATTTAGCAATAAATTAAAGTCTCCAGCTAATATTCTATGATCATTTGAAAAAGAATCAATGTGGTCCATTATTGTTTCAAAGAAATCTGGATTATCTTGATTAGGCCAATATATATTTACCAATGTCATTTATATTTCTTCTATCGTAATGTCTAGTATTAAAAGTGTCCTTTTTCGCTCTTAATAGTGTCATGTATTTCAAAATTAACATCATTTTTTAATAAAATACAAACTCCTTTTGAATTATAAGTACCATGTGAAAAAAATATTGGACCACCCCATTCTGCCTTCCATTTTTCTTCATCTTTTATTGAGCTGTGTGTTTCCTGTAGTAGAATTACTTTTGCTTTGCTCAAATGTAGCCAATGAAAAGATTATCTTCTTTCAATATTATCCCCAAGCCCCCGTACATTCAATGAAACTATCTCAGACATATATATTAATAGAATCTAAGAATATCAATTGAATAAATACCTGCATACACATAACATACAGAAAAATTGTGCATTTGTGCTTGTGTGTAAGGACATAAATACAAGAAATGCTGCTCCTTGGCACTGAACATAATAGACTGCTGTATATCAGTGCTGAACGAGACTCCAGCTCCTACAGTATTTAACATCAATCTTTCCTTTTCACTTACTAATACTAATTGTACTTACGACATAAAGGCTATAAAAAATATAATTTTAGTTGGTTATATAAGTTAGACCCTGCCTGGTGCCGAATCAGAATATCTTTAACATTTCAGTAAAGTGAGTCTTGCCTTAATTTTGAGATATACTATATGTGTATCCTGGCATGGAGAAGTTTTTTTTATTATTATTTATCAATCATGTATTATGTTACTACTTAATTTACCGATTTCCTAATATGAAATGAGGTTAATAAGTATTTGATAACGTCTGTCTAACACGAAAAAAAAAGTAAGACACACAAACTTATAAGTACTAATCAGGAAAATTGGTAGCTCTCTGTCTCCTCAAGTTGATTATAAATAACACCTCGTTGTATTTTACCGTAACTGTTTCTTTTCATATGATAATTAACCTTGTTTTTTTTTCTCTTCTTTAGTACAGTGATGCATTTCTGACCTCCTGGTATGTTAATATGATACTTATTTTAAATAATCTTAAAACTCCCACTATTTATCACCTGGCATTTTTTCTTTGTTTTATACGATTAAACCAAAATATGGGAAGCTGCCTGTGGAGACTTATTTTCACGATAACTACCTTTTTATTCAAGTGAAACCATTCTTATGTGTAATATTCGATGGTATACTAAACCATATATTTCTTTGCATGATAAGACAAGTTATAACAAAGAAATGATATTAAATTAATAGATACCTTTTTTTGTTTTTAAAGTACTTGGGCCTCATCATTGTCATCTCAGGCATTATTTTGTAATATTTAAAAGGTTTAAAATACTACTGAATGTGCTTAGCAATATCGAAAATACAACTTTTTTATAGAAAAAAAATTGTTATACCACTGACTCTATCGTAGGATCTTTACACCTCTAAAATAAGGGTATAATACTTAATGCATATCCATAAACCCAAACACTTAACGTGTGTTTCTATAAAAAGTAAGAGCAAAATATTCCAAATCGCTACAATATTTGATATAAATACTTCTCCTACCTTATTTTCTTCAGAATAATACCTATGTATGATAATTTCAATAAATGCCCATCACATATGAAGATAAATGTTACTGTTAACAACCAAAAAATAAATAAGCAAAATAATATTTGTACAGATCTAAGTTACAACTTAGTAGCATTATACAAGTATCAATTTTTGTAAAAGATGAATGTTCTAGTATCTTTCTGCAATGTTTATACTATTTCAAAACCCATGTGTATCTGTATGCCGTTCCAATTTCATATAAATACATAAAATGGTTGGTGGTTGCAATGAAAAAAAGAAGCCAGATAAGTTCACTATTCCCTAATAATATGTTCCTGGTCCCTGTGTAACTTCTCTCCCTAAGTGGAAAGAATTAAAGGTGAATAATCATAATATACGATCCAGTTGCGTGGAAGATATTAATACGTTGTACATATTCAGTATTATTTTAACAAAACAGAATTAGTATTTCAGTTAAAAAAGAAACTAATATAAAACTCTACATTAAACAAAAAAAATCAATGAATATTGAATTTAACAGGACATCAGAATTAATGGTGACATGTAACGTATTCCCTTCGGTTCTATAGAAATATAATTTATAAAGTATAAATCTAGCCCTCATAAACATTATGACATATCGTACATCCCATTTTGATCATACGATCAGTGATCCTTGCTTATACGAAACTTAATAGCTTCCCTTCCTTAGTTGGGAAAAAATAAAAAAAATTATACACAATACCTGAAAATGACACGTCAAAATGAGTTCCTCATGGATATAAGTAGTCCAAACTTTATGCATCATTAATAATAGCCATTTGCACAGGTGGTCTTCGACAATAAAGGCCTATATCTATTTATAACATCACCTTGACATGTCAGATTAAAAGGAAAAAAAAGTGAGTTCCTCATGGATATAAATAATCCAGATTATCTGCATCGTAAATAACAACCATTTTCACTTGTTGTTTTTGACTCCAAAAACCTATACCTATTAATAACTTCACCCTAATATATCAGATAAAGGAAAAAAAAAGCCTGTTTTTCCTTATCCCAAGCTCCGTCCTAATTTTCTTTCAATTTACTAAATTTCAGTTGGTCATGTGATAGGTATCCATATTCCCGTATTCAGATAAGCATTATCTTTAGCATAAACATATGGATTTACTCTAACGTATGCATTATTATATACGTACACATTTTATACCTTCCTTTTCAAAAGCTTTTTATAACAATATTGTTCATTTCCTAAGTGGTTAAACTGATTGTTCAGAACTTTCTCCATTAATTGTGAAGAATACAATAAGATGTATCTATATTGTTGCTCCAAATATTATGATTCAAAATATTTTAACCGTTTAATACAGAAATCAATAACTATACCAAGTTTTTTTATAACTTTTGCAGACCTTCATATTGTTCAACTAAACCTGAACCCAAGGTATTCCATCCACATTCCAAATTAATGCAAAGACATATGACGATGTAATACACCTTTCGATTAAGTACACAACTGAGATTAAAAAATAATTATATTGCATTTTTCGTATTATGAAAGAAGATGAAAACGGAGACCGTATCTGTTTACTTATGTCTCTAGGATCTGTGTGACAAAGTCGAACCTCTAGCTCTGATATGATCTGCTTGGAATAGATATTTAAGATTTAATATGGAGCAAAAAAATGCGATAAAGTATTCACAACTACAAATAATTGAAGTGGTTATATAATACTCCGTTATGAATTTGCCTTAAAAAATAATAATATATGTTCAGTTATAAAACGACCTATCATTTTACAATTATAAAATTAAACAAGATATAAAATTAATCATCATTAAATGTAAGAATATACCATTTTATATACCTGATTTGAAGTCGATATCACTGTATCATAATTCCATGAGTTGCAATTATACATACGGTAGAACAAAGTCCGGTGAACACTGCGTCAAGGTATATCTGGTCCGGCACCAATATCAGAGTCAGTGAAGGAGCGATAATGGAAAAGGAACATAAATGAAGCACGTGTCGCCCCCTGTCTGGAAGTTTTGTGAAATATAATACAAACAAACTCTGCTGAGTTGGTGGTTCTTTGAAAGAAATAAGTTCGTAGCGAAAACTGCCGTGTGCTGTGATTGTTCTCCAAACTTAGTTTATTTCAACTTGCTGGCCATCTATTATTAACATTCCCCGCCAAAATCTCGCTTTTTTGTGGTCTTTGTATGCGTCTCTGATTTGGTCCATTGCACGTCTTTTCAAAAGGTAATCTTCTTTGGTCAAGTCCTCAGTGAGGAATGGGGATTGGTTCGTTGTTCTATTCAGCTTTGCGTTCTTCAAAGTGTTATGTCTGGTTTGTCTTGAGTAAAACCTTAAAATTACGTGGCGTTCTTTCCCCTGTGTTTGTTTTTTACCTGTTCTGTGTGCTTGTTCGATATGTTTCTTAACGTCCGTTACCGAACAGTCGGCTCCTAAAAGTTTGTGTTCAATAATCCATTTAGCTGCAATATCCACCCAGTCCTCATTTTGTGTTTCAGGCACCCCTATCAGTCTCAGATTAAACTCTCTTGTGTATCTTTCTATGTTGATTATCCTTTCTTTCAGGTTAGATTCCATATCTTTTATCTTGTCTGTAAGTAATGTTTCATTGTTTCGTAATGTCTTGTTTTCTTTGCGTAGCTGATTGTTTTCTTTCTCTAACTGTTCTAACCTTCTGTTATTGTTGTCGTACCGACCATCAATGAATTCCACACTCTCTCTGATTTCCTTTATCTTTTCCTCTTGTTCTTGTGTAACTGTTCTGATACTCTCAATTTTTCCTTCTAGTCCTGATATTTCTTTCTGTAATGTATATCTGCACTCGTTTATCAGTTGACACATCTTTTCTTCCATAATTCTGAAATGACTGTCCAACGATAAGTGCCTGGTCTCGTCTTGTGTGTCTGTGTCTGTACACGTGTCACTCGCCGCCATGTCTTGTTCGGCTATCCCTTGTTCGTCGTCTTGTTGGTTGTCCTTATCTTTTTTTGACAAATACTGGTCTACACTTCTCTGGCTCTTTTTATTTCTCTTACTTCTGGGCATATTTCTTTAGTTTTATTCAAGATATGGTGACGGCACTTACTGTTTCAAGTCGCAAGGAGCTGGAGCTCTCACAAAGCGTGTCCTCACAGTCCGCGCATGCGCACCAAACCCGTAACCTATGATCTTAGCTGCGTATGTATGTGCATGTTCTTCTTTCTGTTGTCAAAATGGCTCCTTTTATTTTCTTTTTATACAAACGTTTGATTAATTTATGCCAAAACGTGTTCACGTTGATGTCTGCTAAGTATTATGCGTACATAAGTATTTTAGATCTTTACATAACCTTTGGCATTCTATTGCGGTTTTCATTCTCTTCTTTCGATAAAGAATGTTAAATTCATTCCGCCATTTTAATAAAACGTGGAAGTAAGATGATGGAAATTGAATCAAAACAGTATAAACAGTCAAGATTATCTAGAATTATATTTGCTTTCATCTGGACGACAGTGATGGTTTCCGAAATATGTTTTATTATCTTTCATTTTCCCCTCTCACTCCTCGTTTCAATCCACGTCGTACGCGTGGATCAAATTTTTGTCGGGATTATCTTTGAACTCCTAGTAAGTCTAGTAAAATTCAACTTGTAAAGAGCCTTTCTTTGCTTTAGCATGATACATATAGATGGTTGAGATTTTTAGCCAGCATTTATATCATGCTAAGCAGCACTTTAGAGTACCTAGTATGCTCCCGCTTAGCTAGAAATTCTTTTTTTTTTATAGTTGCAATCTTTCGTGATCTGGCAAACCAACGCCACGTGCTCATAATTAAATACATCTCAGTATAAGGTATACGTTCCTTTAGGTTTAAGCATGACTTTCTACTTTTTGCTTTTTTCATTTTTGTTAATTGGGTCTTGTCAGTACTCATTTTCTGTATACTTGGTTCCGATCATTGTTCTCTGCTACGCATTACCTTTTATACTTTGATGCGGAGCTGCAGATCAGGGTTCTGTTACATTTGTGTCTCTGTTTGTTTCCGTTTTGTACCCGATCATTTAATGGCGTTACATATGTCCCTTACTCCCATGGCCCATGCTAGTTTTTTCTACTAACTTTGGTTTAGACGGGGGTGGGGGGTTCTTTGTGGATAATGTGAAAAAAATATTGAGCTTAGCCGGTTGTGAGGCGTAGACAATCAATTGATAAATAGCTTTAAACAAAATAATATTAAAATAGCAATACTAACATAGTTATCACAACACCTGACACAGAGAGTCAACCAAACATATATTCAGAGGTAGAATAAAACTAGATATTTCATTTATGGTATCTTTGCGTCCAAAAGTACCATCATTTCTTAACAGCTGCCCCCTCCCCCAACTTTTCCTAGTCTGTCTCTTTCTATTTCTTTTTCTAGTCTTTCTCTTTCTAACCATTCTTCCCTCTCTTTAAATGCTAGCTCATGTTGTATTTCCAACTTTTTTAAAATTCTAATTGCATAGCAAGGCTGTCATTTTTTATGTTTCAACTTCAGTCTCTTCAATTAAACCTTTGCTTACTTGATATTGCATGATTTTAGCAATGAAATCAGGCTTTCTCAAAGCTTTTTTTACACTTAGCCCTAAGTGTTGTCCCAAACGCAATAACTGTTCTTTTGACAACTGTTCAAGTTGATCAGGGTCAGGATCGTCAACAAATGTCTCAGGTTTGAAATCTGCCATGTTAAGATGTTAAAACAATAATAAATAACCACCGAGATAAATCCTGTAAACAATGTACTATAAACAAAATGTGATCTTGTAAACAATGTATGATTAAACAATGTCCAGGTCAAGGCCTAATAAATTGTCAAAACTATTAAGCATCCAGACGAGCCCCCAATTTTGTTATGGAACCTAATATAAACAAATCACGTATGCGTGATGAACACAGATTTTGAAATGGAAATTTTGTAACACTAGGCAGCATGAAATAACTAGGGGAATGAATTAAGAAGTCAGTGTTTTTTTTTTTTAAATCGTTGCAATAATTTTGACTTTCATTGATCTATCATGCGATTGAACAATCACCCGACAGTTTGTATACATGTTGACGGCACGACGTCGTCACCTTGGATGGAAGACACTTTAGATATAGACAGTTTGATCATGTAAAACAGTTGTTTATATTATTTCTATTTAAAATTAAACATAATCTTCTGGAAAACATTTTATACGAATACATCTACAGCGGCACATTTGATCGCATCATGACATATATGTCAGCACTGCAATATCTATAATCGTCGCATTGTTTTAGCAATAATGCTTTCTGTATCACAACAAAATATATTCTTAGTAAACAATCAAATATCATACATTAGCTGATGCACATCACTGTCAACTTCAACATGCAGACAAAAAATGTTATTGATATGTGGTAAAGCTTTCCAGTTAGGGGTCAAAATATTGGTCAGCTAGACTGCACTTTTACCTATCAAACCTAGGACATTGCTTCCGTTATATACTTGGGGTGACTCAGTGCTGCCAGGCAGCGATATAATTATCAAATGCGCACGAGAAATTGCCAATAACGAGATACTATCGCGTGGGCACGAGTCACCTACACGAGCCTCCGTACCTAAGCGGCAAGCAACATAATCTATTTTAGTTCAGCTGACTGGCGACGCCGACATCACGTGCAAGCATTATGAAGACATATTTTAACATCACTTACCATGCAATATTACTGGTGTTTTGTTGTCTTTTTAATTATATTTTAAACATGTATATATAGTATTTTGAATGTAGGCCTATGCAATTATGAAACAGTTTAAACCACCCTCAAGGATGAACGGCTTAAATAAACACTTATCAAAAGGCAACCTGTTGTTTTTACTGCACTTATGAAATGACTTGCCTGTATTCAAACATTTAGTTAATTAATAAGTGACGTCGCTTACAGGAAAAGTTTCCTTTTGAAGTGCAGTGACCATGTCAGAGGTACAGGTGTATATGTCATATATCCCTGCAATGTACGGGGTTTCAAAACTGCATTTCTACTCCTGTTTCTTGGAAATGTTCAAAATTTTTACTGACAATATGACAGTACATGGATCGATGTGATATATAAATAAAAAAAATCAAATTCACAAAACCCTAGCGTATATACAATGCATATGTATAATATAAGCTAAGGAGAGTATACTTTCATCCCCGTGCATGTTTGTTTGAGTGTTCCCAACATAACTTACGTAGTCGTGAATGGGCTGCATGTCAGAGGTACAGGTGTATATGTCATATATCCCTGCAATGTACGGGGTTTCAAAACTGCATTTCTACTCCTGTTTCTTGGAAATGTTCAAAATTTTTACTGACAATATGACAGTACATGGATCGATGTGATATATAAATAAAAAAAATCAAATTCACAAAACCCTAGCGTATATACAATGCATATGTATAATATAAGCTAAGGAGAGTATACTTTCATCCCCGTGCATGTTTGTTTGAGTGTTCCCAACATAACTTACGTAGTCGTGAATGGGCTGCATGATATTTTCAGGAAAATGGGTCAGTGAAGAAATGGGTTAGTGAAGAACCGATTAGATTTTGTGTGGCTACGACTGATGGTCTATATTCAGGAACGCCCTTAAGGAATATTCACAAATGTAGAGTCACCTATGCACGAATGAACCTGGGAATATAGGCCAAATAATTGAATGCAGACACGGTTTTGGGAGCATAGCGGAGGCTTGGATTCCTTTGAATTCAGATTTCTAATTTTATTTCTCATTCAAAAGGATGCATGATGCAAACTCTGATTTTCATATCTGCTCAAGTAATTCCCAGGAACTCACTTAAATTGGTTTACACGGTCTGAGAAATGAAGGTGAGGGATAAGCAGACTATGTTTTATTTGGTATTTTGTTCGTGGAAATAAAGATATCTATAAAAAAGACACGAAAGATTTAAAATCTCTGGATGATGATGGCGTTTGACCCTGCCAGTTCTTAAAGGTAGGCTGCCGTCACTCTGAGCGCTGTGTAAAGATGAGGCTTCATCGACATTGTTACCGAGCCTTAAGGACTCCATAAGGTAACAAAAATACATACTTAATAAACAGACAGGGGTGATAACAACACCTCCTTATCTTTATATATAAGTGGACCTCTTGATCGACCTGTTATAAGAAGATGATTTTTTTTGTCGCTGTAGGACGTACTCTAGAGGTTGAGGCGTTGATATCGGAGCTCAGTGTTCCCGGTGTGAACCCAGTTGGCCAATGTTGCGTTACTAGCATTATATTGGAACCTCAGAGATACGCTATAATGACTCAATGACATGTTATAACCGGTCAGTCTTTTTGGCCAGCTACACCGAGCTACGCCGAGCTACAGACAGTTTGCCGAGCTACAGAGCAAGCAGACTTCCGAGCTACATGAATTACGCCGACCTACATGTTGAATAACACAGATACACTGATTAACTTGATGGGACAAACTGACATGCTGTTACAGCAAATAGTTGGGTTAAAAACATCCCCAACCTTGCATATACTCTGAAATCTAGAAGGCTTAATAATTACATATAATTTTTACCGCATTGATACCGTTATCCACACAAAAAAAATGTGCCACCGACAGACCACAGACCTATTCATTAAACAATTATAAACCTCCTTAACTGAGATAACATTATGTACCTGGGTTAGAGATCGTCATCTGAAGGAAATCCCTGGAGGAACCGTAAATCTCTTGAACGTCCCTGCATATTCAAATAACTTGTTCAGCTATTTATAGATCAATGTACGTGTCGTGTTGACTCAACCTGTGTTAAACTCATCGCACCCTGCACGTAACTGAGCGAGGAAGTAACTGCTGAGTAAATCAACACTAAAACCAGCCAGTTATACATCTATATACACTTCCTGAGAATACAATGTTGTGTATAGGTCCCAGTAGTGTATCTGCGGATTATTGAGAAGACAGTTGATTGATGTCAGCGTCTTTTTACATGTGACTCACTGGAGATGGAATATTCGAAAAAGAGACGGCATCTGGTAACTTTATTTATAATCGTTGAGGTATGGCAGATAGCGTGGACTCAAATATGCCTACAAAATAATGGTGAGAATATTTCCTTAATTTTCACTGTACCATCGAACATCATTGCTTGCCGGAAATATTCGATTTCGGCAACCATTTTGGTCTGTTCCGTATGTCTGTTTTGTCTGTTTGTATGATTGTCTGTTTGTCTGCATTATACAGTCTGCAGTTATGCAGCAATTGCTCTGAAACAAATGTAGTTAATATAAAATATTCCTGAAAGGAACCCTATAATCTTTGGTCATGATGGGTCAAAGGTCAAGGTTAGGGTCATTGCCCCTCCCCACCCACTTATTATGCGGGCCAATCTTAGATGATAAAATGGTCACATTCTTTGGTTACCATGGTAACGCATTGTTTGGCTAATATTTATGAAATTTTAATTTTTTACCCTTATTTTTATAACTTTGTCATCTTAAAAGCTAGAGAGTTCTAAATTTTACATCATGTAGACTGTAATTTATATAACAAGATTTTATTTTTAGTCTCCAGAAATGACCACCAGGGGGTTCTGTACGAGATGTTTAGGATATTTCATTAAAGAAGCCCCACAGGCCCGAATTTCAAAGAAATCATTTCAAAGCATACATATTGTGTATTAGACAAACAAATCTTGAAAATTATTTTTCATTTTTGGTATATACATCTCCCAGGGGGCTCCGTGGGTCAACCACATCAAAATTTCGTTTTTGTCCCAAGGTTACAAAACTATTAACAATGTTACAACTTAAAGTAAAGGATCTGAATCAAGTATCAATGGGCTTATTTCTGGGTAGACTTGACCTCATTCTGCGGTTTTCTTTTTTGAATAAAATACTTGGTATTTTTACTATAGCTTTTGTCATTTTCAAAGGTAGAGAGGTCTTGTTACTTGCATCACGTAGAGTTCAGTTAGTGTAACAAGATTATGTTCAAGTTTTGCAAATCACCACCAGGGAGCGGTACACCGTT
The DNA here is from genome assembly GCA_026874595.1 of Sipunculus nudus. Lineage (NCBI taxonomy): Eukaryota > Metazoa > Annelida > Sipuncula > Golfingiida > Sipunculidae > Sipunculus > Sipunculus nudus. The sequence goes on along the minus strand of CM049317.1, from coordinate 33,528,332 downwards.
TGTTTTCCGAGATATCAATTAATGACGCCCTAAAGGACTCAATTTTGCAGCAATCATTTAAAATTATTATATTTGATGTTTTAAAATTATCATATACTAAAATTAATTTTTCATTTTTGGTATATGGCCACCAGGGGGCGCTGCACCTCAAACAGTACAATATATTGTTATTTAGCCAATTCTCCACGACAATAAATGATATGATAATTTTTATTGCTGCATCTGAAAAAGAATCAATGGCCTTTTTTCTGTGAAGATTTGGTCATATTCTGCCGTTGTCATGTTGACCTTATTTTGGGTAAAACTTGTTGAAGTTGGAATTATTCAGATATTTCTATCTCTGACGCAGGCCCAAGTTTCCTGCAATCACATTAAAGCTTATACTGTTGGTAGATACCTATTATCCCGTCAGGCCTATTTATAGTTGTCAAGGATGGTCAAATGTCAATGTCATAAACACGCCCCAATGTCTTATTTTCTTCATAAGTGGTTTAAATGGCCGTATCCACATTGACTCTAGCTTATTTTACTCGCCTGTCCATTCTGCATAATCTAAAAGAATAATCTGACCTTGACCTACTGTTTCTGTACGTCGGTCCGTGTGTTGTTTTAGACCTCAACTTTTAAAATCAATAAAGTTTCATACACATAATTTTTTTTCTTCCTCTAAAATATGGGATATTGATTTAAACATTTAAACATGTTCACCTCTCTGTCCGTCTGTTTTTCTTCTTCAACTTCCGGCAAGCGCTCGACATGGGTCGTGTAGTTTGTCTTTTCCCTCTCTACAGGCCACACTCTTTTAGCTATCGCTTTCAAACCTATAAAATTGATAGAAAACCGGAATCCCTAGAAGCCAATTGTTTTGGATTAATATCGGTCAAAATTCAAGGTCATTGAAAAACCTCAACATTTAATATTTTTCATAACTCGGTCACTATTAGTCCTGTTTTCACAAACTAAAGCTGTGTTTCCATGTATCCGCAAAAAGCGTATCCGCAAAAGATGTACGTACGCCCCATAGTGTGCGGTCCGCAAAAAAATGTTTCCATAAGTACGTACGTTTCTTGCGGATACCTTTTTGCGTGCCTCTTTTGAAAATCTAAGAGCGACAGCCAGGAAAAAGGCCAATATGTCTCATCTCACCTGGCGCCAGGGCACTGTTGGGAAATTTAGGCATTTTTGCCATCCGCAAAACGGATGAATCGCTCACCGATCCATTTCGATGCGGTCCGTTTTTGCGGATACGCATGCAGAACACGTTAAAACGTACACATGGAAACAGTTCATCTTAAAAAGAGGGATGCCATTTTTTTTGCCTTCGAGCTTTATGGATACATGGAAACACAGCTTTAGACTCAGTTTCTTCCTTTGGGTCTCTCCGTAACCTGGTCAAGTCGACTGTCACTTTGTCAGTATGTCTGTTTGTCAGTTGTCCTTAATTTTCCCTAATTGCTGGTTCTTACCATTAACAATCTACAGAAAGTAATCCTTTTAAAACAGGTACATCTTATGTCTAATACTTATATCTCGAAAGTCGTTTTTTTTTCATTTTCTGAAATTACACTCTAGGGGCAAAATCTCCAAAACTATAAACCTTACCTCGAAAAATTATAACACATTTTGCCCATCTTCACCTCCACAATAACTTTGACCTAAAAACTCTTATCTCCGATTTGTTACTTTGTCAGTATGCCTGTCTGTTTGTCAGTTGTCCTCGATTTCGCATTCTTGCTTGTTTTTGAGTCTTATATTTGTCATTCTACAGGCCTACAGTTTTACAGGAATCCTATTGAAACTGGTATTTCTTATGTCTTACCCAAATATATCAAAATTAATTTTTCATTTTCGGAAAATAGTCGATAGTAGCGCTGCAATCGAAACATTTCGATATATCAATTTTTTTGCTATATATCCGAAACTATAAAGCTTTCCTTTATGATTATAGCTCATTTTGTCCTTCTTTGCCTTCTGCATAAGATTAATTATTCATCTGTCATCTCAGATGTGTCACTTTGTCAGTATGTATGTCTGTTTGTCAATAGTCTTCAACTTTGCTTGCTTGCTGTTTCTTGCACGTGACATATAGCATCCTACAGGACATATACTTGCAAGAATCACTTTGTAACTTACAGGTATCGTATATCGGAACGAGATCTCAAAGCTGTTTGTGTATTTTATAGATTTAAAAGTTCTAGGTCAAGGTCATCGAAATACATCAAAATCTGATATCCTCATAACTTTGTTATTATTGGTCCTATCTTCACAAGCAATGTTTTTTTTCCATTGCTTATTCACTTTACTATTTCTACGTCATGTCCGGTAAGCACTCGACCTCCTTTCCTCTAGTTTTATAAATGATGAATCCTGAGCTTGAATGCTTCCTATCGTATTTCATAACCAGAATGTCAAAGACTTAGTACTATACCCGAACCCGGCAAAAAAAAAAAAAAAAAATCAATAAATAAATAAATAAAGCCTAAGGCCCATGAAATAAACTAATCATAACTGAAGGTTGGTATCTCAGGAGGGCCAGCATGCAGACTCAAAAGCCACTGTAGAAATAAAGGAAAAAGCATTTTTGTGAAATGAGGACGGACGCCGGGATATGAGACGCCCCATCGCCATGACATAGGCTAAAACCGGTTCTTGCTGAAAATTCTACAATTTCAAAAACGAAACAGCAGATCATATTATCTTATGTTCCATTATATTTTATTTATGCACCCCTTTATCTATTGAAGATAAATGGTTCTGTCTCTACCTTGGGGAGGTCACTTGGGCCGATGCACAAACAGCCAGCAAAGAGAAACAGGGCCGGCTAGCATGGGATAATTCTACAATACCAAATGATATTCTGCATGAGCTCATAACAAACTCAACAGTTTCACAAGCTTGGATAGGCGGCAAGACTGGGCCATTGTACTGGAACTGGATGAACAAAGGTATATCCCAAAACAATATGAAATAATAAATGTTCTTTCTTGTCATATTTTTGTTATCGTTTTATCCTTCGGTCCGACATGAACAGTTATTATAAAGGAGCTGACGGGCTTCATTGGAGATATAAACTTGGCAATGTTATTACTTTAACGTAACTATGTAACATTCCATATCCCTGCCTAAAAATAACATTTGATTATTCCATAAGAGGCGTATGTATAGCTTTCCTGTCTCCTAGATACCACCACAACAGTAATCGAAATGTATATGTAGTGTAGTGTTAGCATTTTGTAATATAAAAAGGCGATACAATATTTAATCAAATCATATAATTAAATTTTTTCATTTTTTCGGAAATACCTGTTTTTAACTGTATTTTGAATATTAATCTATTCTAATTTTAAGGCAGCTTCCGGAAAACTGAATAAAATAAACGTACGTTTCGGTTTGTAAATGATTACTATTTAGCACAATAAAATATAACCTATGAATGAACAATGTAATTAGTTTATCTTTCGTAGAAGAAAAGACCCTTTGACATCTCTGTATTTGATTAGATCTGCATACTGAGGGTATTTATTATCAAGGATGCTACAGCAGCGGACATGTACAGACAACTGGGTGTTCCTACATATGGTCAATAAATGAATGCAAAACTTATTGCTACGGATATAAGTATTTCTCGCATCACATGGTATGTGTCTGAGTTTTGTATAATGAAATGGGTCATCTTTGATGTGTCTGGAAACGTACGAGAACTGTTGATAATTTCTTGTAAATGTAGTAAGACACTCGTTAATTAAACAGACCCTTTAACATTAATGATCGCTTCTAGCGCTACACACTAAATATATGATGAATGTTCAACAGGACCGGTATGCTAGGTTATGCTGCTGTTTTAACAAATTTGGATTGATGGACGGCTGGACACCTGGAAGCTGCTCAATTTGTACTTATGAGAACATGCCATGCGGTGTTGATTCGACACAAAGGGCCATATACATGACTAGGGCACAATGTATGTACTAATAAATTTGTTCCAATATGGATTGAAAAAATAAACCCAGCCATCATCCGTAAACACAGTTATTCTAAACCGTTTACCAAACCAATTATACAATTCTTAAAATTAATACATTTTTAACTTACAGACGTATTTAACACAAATGAATTACATTAGCTGTGACAAGATTGTTATGGAGCTGAACTTCCCATATACTATTTGGAATATCAAGGTGATTTTGACAATGGAGTGCCGGCTTCAGTGGTGTTCAGTTCCATGACAATTGATATCATTTTAGTTCCAGAGAAGCACATCTGGCAGATGTACCACCCTGGCGGACTTACCGGGAGTCACACCGATGCCCTTGGAGTGACAGTGGTCTTTAATAATGCAGGATCAAAGACCAGGCTGGAAGACGAAGATTTCACAGAATCCCATTATCCGCTCTGTATACTTGGTAAGCTCAGTTCCTACACAAAGTGGATTTTGAAAAGCGGAACCTTTTCTATAATAAATGATGGATGCATTTGCAGGTATTTAGGACAAACTGTTATTTAATCATTCATCCTTTTCATTTCAGTTTTTTTTACAGCCGTCTATGACGGTTTCTATGTCTCCGCGAAAACTTATCGGGGCTTTGATGGAATGTATTTTTACGACCCCGACAATAACAACTAACCAATAGGTTAACTCGCTGAAGTTCGATTTTGGGTAAAATCCAAGCCAATTTTATTAGGTAAGATGTCAAAAGGCTACTCTGTGGTGTCGCCGTGATAACTCACGAGGAATAAGATGGATTTTGAAAAAAATAATATCTCAAAAGAAGTATTAATCAGTATATCATTTTGTCTGAGTTCGGTTTTCAGGAAAACCCGCGTATAGGTAATAAGGTTCTAGGGTAAGAGGTCACCAGAGTTTGATGGCACCATAGTGAGTTACCAAAAATCGTATGGATTTGATGACACTCAGTGATTTGATGCATTCAGTCATTAGACTACACATATATTGTATAACAGTACTAAGCAAGTTTAAATAAGTATATCTATTATAAAAGTACGGAAAAATGACAATGACCAGATCTGATATCGTCCAAGAAACACATAAAATATAGATATTACAGGAAAAATAAATGGTAAAGATAATATTATATATTCACTAGTGGTAGGAATTTTTTTAAAGTCATAATCGGTGATTGAAATATTGAAACGACCAATGATCGATTATTAATCGATGATTTTATGTACTTTATATATCACCTTGATATCAGCTGGATACTAGTAACTTAAATATTGACCCCAGTAGGTAGTGTGACATGTACATCGGGATTCATGATAAAACAATCAATCCACCCGCATCCAAGCTTGACTTGCCGTCGAAAGACTGCTATCTGCTGACAAGGTTCCGTTTTGATGCTGTTTGTTACTTTGTGTTCGTTTATTTCTGACAGGATAAGATTCTTTGAATGTGCCCACATAACCGTTTATAATCGATTATGCAAAAATGCAATCGATTTGATCGATTTTGAAAAAAAAATCAATCATCGATATAATCGTTTAATCGGCACACCACTCATATTCACATTTCTCAATCTAGCTGATATCACAAAATTTTAGACTTACACGCATTTAAACTCCAAAGATGCATCTCCGTCTGTTTCATTGACACCGTAGTAGAGTTCCTATCGAAGTGTGATCTTACTGCAGCCATTCTAAGTTCCGGAGATAGTCCTGACTGGAATAGTTGAATAAGTCTATCTCTCACATTTATGGCTACAATTCGTGAGAGAACTGGACAGCCATAACCTTACTGCATAAATGTCTGGCAACAATCTATATGGCACACGAGCTTTTTTTCCATAATAAATCCGTAATGTCCTTATCATAATCCAGTAAGTTACACACCCCACGGGACACAAAACTACAACGACCAAAAATAACACCAGGTTATCTTGTAAATAAACACAAACAAGTAGACAAGCATGAATGGAATATAAGATTGAGTCTGTTTACCTTGATATTTCAGACAACACTCTGTCAAAGCATTCAAGGTTTCCTTTAGAGCACATTTAACCCTAAGTAAACTACTTTACTTTCTTCACCGTTTGAAACACGCATTAAACAATAAATATCAGTCTAACTGTCATAATAAATGTCATTTTTCCCAGTAGGAGAACATGACCGCAATATGTACAGGTTATCAAGTGTTCTTTACTGAGAAAACAATTCTGACTATACGACCTGTTTCTGACAAACTGCTTCGACAACCATGAGAACAACCACACTTGTAGATATCTGACCTATATTTCTAAAAATTACCCAAGATCTTCCAGTCCCTTGTCACTGACCGCAATAAAAAAAAAAACTCTACGCATATATTCAATTTTGCAATTAAAAAGCTGTTTTAACACATGGATGACAAATTTAGTCAAATTGATAAATTTTCCCTAAAGACTTTTCCCAACCAAACCTGCCTCGCAGCCGCAATATGAAATTAAAAAAATATATATATATATTTTCCACCAGACAAACGGAAGGAATCTTGGTTGCAAAGTCCGAGGTGTCAGCAAAATAATGAGTTCAACATGGAATCTACAGGGAGGTGTCTGGCTTATATAGCTGAAGCAGTGAAATGGGAAACCGCAGTGGACAAATGTAGAAATCTTTCTTCTGGAAGAAATTCTGTGCTTTTGTCATTTGCATCATATGCTCACTTCCTAGATCTTGAGCGTGTCATGTGGAAAATTGTGGATGCTTCAGGAAGGCGGGTGTTTTGGACCTTTGGCTCCAGCAGACGCTGGGTTTGGGAAGACGAAGGTAACCTTTATGTTTTGTCAACATCAAAAAGAATGAGAATTTGATATAATTATCAATGCTAGATCAGGAAAGAACGAGAAGTTTCTATTTAGTGCTTTATAAATGAAACACTTAATACTTACATCACTACGACTTCCAGATACATTTAGGAGACAAGACATTGAGTACACGCGATGGGATAACGATGACGCTAAATTTCCCAGGAAAGACCACTGCATCTTGTTGAATGAAAACACAAAATGGACATCTACACCGTGTGACGTTGCATCATCTGGTTTTATATGCGAGACCGGTGAGCAGCTCTCTAATAAAAGAAGAGTAATTCTAGTGTTAGTTCAGTAATAACTAAATCTTAATACATCTGCGATGCTCATACATCTTCATTTTAAATCAATTTTAACAAACCAGGTAAAAAAGAGATTACTGCATATTTTAAATAGGCTTATCATTGCCTTTTATTATTTCAGGTGAAAGTTTCAAGAAACAATACTTTTAGCTACTAGATTCGTTATACACACGAATGCATATTATTTTATATTTGCAGACGAAAAACCTACCATCCCTACATCGCGTGTACTCACAACTGTCTTAAAAACCGAAACAACCAAACGTTCTATTGATACTACACAGGATGAACAGAAAACGAACAGCGGGCCCCACTGGAGTGGACGCATAACCTCCTTTCGTCCTTTGGAGAGCTCCACCGTTTCATTAACTACTGAATGTAATTCTTAAAGATGGGTTCTCATTTCGTTCCACAATACGCTATTGATACATTTATATGTATATATATGTATATATATATATATATATATATATATATATATAATTGTTAATGTTTGTTTGTGGTCACCTTTCATGCACATACCTTAGGAGTGGCGTGATGTAATATCAGAATTTCAGAGGGCTTTCATGTCACGAAACTTCTAATGTCTGGATTACGCAATACTGACGTGAATCGGCGCATACACGTGGTCGCTTGTCGATTGCCCATATAATAGTTTTGTAATCTTTTGCAGACATGCGTCCATATTTATTCAGTCTCATTTTTATAGGGTGACCGATTCGCATATTTATTCGATCTTCCTCACCTTTGTTCCCTAACTAGGGTCTTTTGTCAGTAATGGTCCGAATCCAGAGTTATGATGCATTACACCTACTTATGCTAATTGTGCATATATATGTTAACCTCTTGTGGCCTAGTCACTGGTTCTGCGACTCACCTCACCACGGACAAACTCATTAAGAGAATTGTGTCAATATCGAGTTACGCAAGTGAACACATAAGTAGCCACTGGTCTATGACGCTATATTCATTCCGACATACTGGTGTCCATTGCACATTAGTAAATGTCAAAGTGTCCTCATTTGGAATTAACGAGGACAATTTACCAGAGAGTGTGTACATGAACACTGCCTCGGCCATTTTTAGCCCTGTTAAGCACCCGACTGATAAGTGTGGTCTGCCATAGTCAACAAGGGACCCAGGTGTTGTACGTAATACGGTGTAAATTGTTCAAGAAATTGAGCAATATATGTATGCGAACCACAAGTCAAATAAAGCTGGGACCACCTGCAGCTTAAATTCACAACATTTGAATGAACAATATTCCTTTTAAAGTTGTTGTTAAATGTTTTTCATTTATATGTTGTCATACATCACCTGGCGATTCATCAATATACAATAAAAGGTACGTATAATCACACAAAGGTTATTAAAGGAAAAAACACTCACGTCTTATTTCGATACGGTTAATTATGAATTTTTTTTTATAAATTCATTAATTTTATAAACGATTGACTTAGTGTATGTATATTGTAGAACAATATAACATAAATTCAATTAAAGCGATATTGATATGCCTCACGACGTGTTTAATTTTAAATTGGTAGGTGTGATAATGTAAATACATGTTGGCAAAGCTACATCTCAGCTTATGTTTTAATTGGTTAAGTGATCAATTAATCGAAAACACACAAATTACAAAATTGATTTGATATAACGCTACATAGCTTTTGCAGGGCTGCAACCTCCGTTTTCCAGTCATTTGCAAAATAGTCAACATGTAATGCTGGTTTTTGTAACCCAAGACCAGTGTTCTGAATAGAAATTAAAAATTGAATTTTGCTTTACAGATCCTGGTGCTGAGAGTGAGCCTCAGTCTGCCGATCATACCATTCCCGTGGTAGCAGGTGTAGGAAGCATGGCCGGTCTGATTATTCTTACAGCTGCAGTTGTACTTCTTGTCTGGTGAGTTCATGGTGTAGTTTTACTTGTATATATCCAATATATAATCCCATCTTATTATTATCAATATTACTCTGTATGTCAGTATGAAATATCATATATAAATTCATACTTATTTTTATTTTGCTCTCCAGTTTCTGCATTTCTCTCTTAATTAAAAAAAATGTATTATATTTAATTAATTTACTTATTGTAATTTCTATACATTCAAGCTGGCGGAAACGACGCAGGATGGCTGATAAAGGAAGTGGAACTAGGAATGTGAATGTTGGGTTCTCATCTACGACCGGAGTAGATCTTCATAACCAGTATGAAAATGTGTATAATGGAGATTACACTACCATTGCCGGAACTGGAAACCCAGCTGACACGACTGAAAATTGTGACTGTACGGGGGAACATGATTATGAATCTGCGCAATGTAGCGATTTACCGAACGTCGTTAAAGATCATATTCAGAATATATCACCACAAGGAATTATAATAAACGATCCTGATAAAGGAATACAGGGATCAGCAGAATACACTGAATTGAAGCCCACACTGGATTCCGTCACAGAGACACAGGGAGACGTTGGCGTGCTTTATGCGGTGCCTAAGAAAGATAAGAAAAATCGATCAGAGCAAAATCAACCGGAATCGTTCCCCGTTATGACTACCCTGCAAACACAGTACGTAAACCTAACGTTCATGGAAAGTTACAGGTCATAACATTATTTAGAAACGTGCAGGCAACGTCAAGTTTACGTCATATTGAAATACAGGAACGTCCGTCCAAGGTACTTTATGTAACGTTTTAATATAACCTTGTATTTACATTTAAAGAACGTTGTCCTGTACTTCCAAAACGCCTTTGGTTAAAACGCATTGTATTGTTATTATGTAACGTACATCAAACGTTATGTACACGTTAATGGGCACGTTCTGAATTTCGATCAGGTTCCTTATTCTGCAATATTGTTTAAAAACATTTGTAAAACATGGTGCGAACGTTATACTTAACGTCCAAACTACTCTAAAGTAAAATATTATTGGCAACGGCAAACGGACGTTTTAGAAACGTTGCATTAAAAGTTTTTTATGTTGTGCATGCGGTTAGGTTTGCGACGTTTTTCGGCACGTTATATGGACGTATCGTAAACATTGCAAAGTTTCGGTCCAATATGTTTAAGTTACATATATACGCAACGTTATTTCAAACATTAATATATGGTTTTATATACGATACGGTGGACAATGTAAAGCTGATGAAAATACAGATTTTTACGACGCTGTATACAACGGTCAAGAAACATGTTGGGAACGTTATGGTGAACGTCTGCAATACCCGGAAGTATAACATTTTAGGCAATGTCGAAGAGACGTCTGCAAATTGTTGCACATAACGTTTCACATGTTGTGCATATGGTTACATTTGCGACGTTGTTTTGCACGTAAAATGTACGTATCCTAAACATTGCAAATTAGTCGGGTCTGTGAATGTAATTTTCAAATATACACAAAGTTATTTAAAATATAGACATACTGTTATATAAACGTTATGGTGCACAATCTAAAACAGGTGAAAATACAGATTTTTACTGCGCTGTATACAACGTATTTGACACATGCTGAGAACGTTTTATTGGACGTCCTAAAAGTCGGAAAGTATAACATATTAGGAAATGTTATAGTGACGTTTGCAAAATGTAACACATAACGTTATACATGTTGTGCGTGTGGTTACATTTGCGACGTTGTTTTGGCACGTAAAATTAACGTATCCTAAACATTGCAAATTAGTCGGATCAATATGTTTAAATTACAAATATACTCAACATTACTTCAAACATTAATATACGGTTTTATATACGATACGGTGGACAATGTAAAGCTGATGAAAATACAGATTTTTACGACGCTGTATACAACGGTCAAGAAACATGTTGGGAACGTTATGGTGAACGTCTGCAATACCCGGAAGTATAACATTTTAGGCAATGTCGAAGAGACGTCTGCAAAATGTTACACACAACGTTTCACATGTTGTGCGTATGGTTACATTTGCGACGTTGTTTTGAACGTAAAATGTACGTATCCTAAACATTGCAAATTAGTCGGGTCTGTGAATGTAATTTTCAAATATACACAAAGTTATTTAAAATATAGATATACTGTTATCTATACGTTATGGTGCACAATCTAAAACAGGTGAAAATACAGATTTCTACTGCGCTGTATACAACGTATTTGACACATGCTGAGAACGTTTTATTGGACGTCCTAAAAGTCGGAAAGTATAACATATTAGGAAATGTTATAGAGACGTTTGCAAAATGTAACACATAACGTTATACATGTTGTGCGTGTGGTTACATTTGCGACGTTGTTTTGGCGCGTAAAATTAACGTATCCTAAACATTGCAAATTAGTCGGATCAATATGTTTAAATTACAAATATACTCAACATTACTTCAAACATTAATATACGGTTTTATATACGATACGGTGGACAATGTAAAGCTGATGAAAATACAGATTTTTACGACGCTGTATACAACGGTCAAGAAACATGTTGGGAACGTTATGGTGAACGTCTGCAATACCCGGAAGTATAACATTTTAGGCAATGTCGAAGAGACGTCTGCAAAATGTTACACACAACGTTTCACATGTTGTGCATATGGTTACATTTGCGACGTTGTTTTGAACGTAAAATGTACGTATCCTAAACATTGCAAATTAGTCGGGTCTGTGAATGTAATTTTCAAATATACACAAAGTTATTTAAAATATAGATATACTGTTATCTATACGTTATGGTGCACAATCTAAAACAGGTGAAAATACAGATTTTTACTGCGCTGTATACAACGTATTTGACACATGCTGAGAACGTTTTATTGGACGTCCTAAAAGTCGGAAAGTATAACATATTAGGAAATGTTATAGAGACGTTTGCAAAATGTAACACATAACGTTATACATGTTGTGCGTGTGGTTACATTTGCGACGTTGTTTTGGCGCGTAAAATTAACGTATCCTAAACATTGCAAATTAGTCGGTTCAATATGTTTAAATTACAAATATACTCAACGTTATTTCAAACATTAATATACGGTTTTATATACGATACGGTGCACAATGTAAAGCTGATGAAAATAAGGATTTTTACGACGCTGTATACAACGGTCAGGAAACATGTTGGGAACGTTATGGTGAACGTCTGCGATACCCGGAAGTATAACATTTTAGGCAATGTCGAAGAGACGTCTGCAATATGTTACACACCACGTTTCACATGTTGTGCATATGGTTACATTTGCGACGTTGTTTTGCACGTAAAATGTACGTATTCTAAACATTGCAAATTAGTCGGGTATGTGAATGTAATTTTTAAATATACACAAAGTTATTTAAAATATAGATATACTGTTATATATACGTTATGGTGCACAATCTAAAACAGGTGAAAATACAGATTTCTACTGCGCTGTATAAAACGTATTTGACACATGCTGAGAACGTTTTATTGGACGTCCTAAAAGTCGGAAAGTATAACATATTAGGAAATGTTATAGAGACGTTTGCTATATGTAACACATAACGTTATACATTTTGTGCGTGTGGTTACATTTGCGACGTTGTTTTGGCACGTAAAATTAACGTATCTTAAACATTGCAAATTAGTCGGTTCAATATGTTTAATTACAAATATACACAACGTTATTTCAAACATTAATATACGGTTTTATATACGATACGGTGCACAATGTAAAGCTGCTGAAAATACAGGTTTTTACGACGCTGTATACAACGGTCAAGAAACATGTTGGGAACGTTATGATGAACGTCTGCAATACCCGGAAGTATAACATTTTAGGCAATGTCGAAGAGACGTCTGCAAAATGTTACACATAACGTTTCACATGTTGTGCATAAGGGGTACATTTGCGACGTTGTTTTGCACGTAAAATGTACGTATCCTAAACATTGCAAATTAGTCGGGTCTGTGCATGTAATTTTCAAATATACACAAAGTTATTTAAAATATAGATATACTGTTATATATACGTTATGGTGCACAATCTAAAACAGGTGAAAATACAGATTTTTTACTGCGCTGTATACAACGTATTTGACACATGCTGAGAACGTTTTATTGGACGTCCTAAAAGTCGGAAAGTATAACATACAAGGAAATGTTATGGAGACGTTTGCAAAATGTTACACATAACGTTTCACATGTTGTGTATGTAGTTACGTTTGCGATATTTTGGTATGTAAAATGGACGTATCATAAACGTTGCAAATTAGTCGGTTCAATATGTTTAAATTACAAATATACACAACGTTATTTCAAACATTAATATACGGTTTTATATACGATACGGTGCACAATGTAAAGCTGATGAAAATACAGATTTTTACGACGCTGTATACAACGGTCAAGAAACATGTTGGGAACGTTATGGTGAACGTCTGCAATACCCGGAAGTATAACATTTTAGGCAATGTCGAAGAGACGTCTGCAAAATGTTACACACAACGTTTCACATGTTGTGCATATGGTTACATTTGCGACGTTGTTTTGCACGTAAAATGTACGTATCCTAAACATTGCAAATTAGTCGGGTCTGTGAATGTAATTTTCAAATATACACAAAGTTATTTAAAATATAGATATACTGTTATCTATACGTTATGGTGCACAATCTAAAACAGGTGAAAATACAGATTTCTACTGCGCTGTATACAACGTATTTGACACATGCTGAGAACGTTTTATTGGACGTCCTAAAAGTCGGAAAGTATAACATATTAGGAAATGTTATAGAGACGTTTGCTATATGTAACACATAACGTTATACATATGTGCGTGTGGTTACATTTGCGACGTTGTTTTGGCACGTAAAAAATTAACGTATCTTAAACATTGCAAATTCGTCGGTTCAATATGTTTAAATTACAAATATACTCAACGTTATTTCAAACATTAATATACGGTTTTATATACACAGGTGCACAATGTAAAGCTGATGAAAATACAGATTTTTATGTACGTATCCTTAACGTTGCAAATTAGCCACCAATCACGATGTGGTTTTATATGATACGGCATGCAACATATATTAAACGTGTAAAGGACGTGAAATATCTGTTGTCTCCCATACCCAGTAATATAACGTTCAACGTCACTGAAACATTTGCAGTATGTTGCACTCAACATGTTGTGTATATGGATATATTCCGGAGGTTTTCCGGCAGATAAACGCAATGTATCAGACACATTGAAAAGCGGCGAATGTTGTTAAAAAGCACGCTACACAATTGTAATTACAAGTATATAGATCAAAGGTTATCCAAAATACATTTATCACAGCCACTTGTGAGCAGCAGGATTTATTAGCAGCAGCCACATGTAAATTGCAACCATGTATAATCACCAAAATATCAGTATTATTCTGCATGTTCAACACCCTAGGTGAATTTTAACCTAATCATATGCACAAAAAGCCCTGTTAAATGCTAAAAATCCCTTTTTTAAAGACACCCCCTAATGGCAAGTATTAACAGCGACCATCTGCAATCTGCAATCCTGTATATGTTCACCAAAAGATAAGTTAAATCCTGCATTTTCAACACCCTAGCTGAATTTTAACCTGATCATATACACAAAAAGCCATGTAAAGTGCTAAAAATCATTTTTTTTTGCTCCTCATTGGTACAAAAACACAGCCAGCTCTCCCAATTTTTGTACACATATTTCTCCAAGGGGTCATCTGCAGCCCAAAACTTTTCAGACTAATCAGCCAAATAACACAGAATTTTAACTCAAGACACCACATGTATTACAGCCAATTTGATTCGGTACGGATGAAAACACTTTAAAGGATACCTCAAAATGGTAGGTATTAACAGGAGCCATATGCAAATTGCAACCATGTATGTTCACCAAAGTATCAGTAAAATCCTGCATTTTGAACACCCTAGCTGAATTTTAACCTGATCATATGCACAAAAAGCCATGTAAAGTGCTAAAAATCTATTTTTTGCTCCTCATTGGTACAAAAACACAGCCAGGTCTCCCAATTTTTGTATACATATTTCTCCAAGGGGTCATCTGCAGCCCAAAACTTTTCAGACTAATCAGCCAAATAACACAGAATTTAGCTCAAGACACCACATGTATTAAAACCAAGTTGAGTCGGTACAGATGAAAACACTTTAAAGGATACCTCAAAATGGTAGGTATTAACAGGAGCCATATGCAAATTGCAACCATGTATGTTCACCAAAGTATCAGTAAAATCCTGCATTTTGAACACCCTAGCTGAATTTTAACCTGATCATATGCACAAAAAGTCATGTTAAGTGCTAAAAATCCATTTTTGCTCCTCATTGGTACAAAAACACAGCCAGGTGTCCCAATTTTTGTATACATATTTCTCCAAGGGGTCATCTGCAGCCCAAAACATTTCAGACTAATCAGCCAAATAACACAGAATCTAGCTCAAGACACCACATGTATTAAAGCCAATTTGAATTGGTACGGATGAAAACACTTTAAAGGATACCTCAAAATGGTAGGTATTAACAGGAGCCATATGCAAATTGCAACCATGTATGTTCACCAAAGTATCAGTAAAATCCTGCATTTTGAACACCCTAGCTGAATTTTAACCTGATCATATGCACAAAAAGCCATGTAAAGTGCTAAAAATCTATTTTTTGCTCCTCATTGGTACAAAAACACAGCCAGGTGTCCCAATTTTTGTATACATATTCCTCCAAGGGGTCATCTGCAGCCCAAAACTTTTCAGACTAATCAGCCAAATAACACAGATTTAAGCTCAAGACACCACATGTATTAAAGCCAGGGTGAGTCAGTACAGATGAAAACACTTTAAAGGATACTCCAAATGGTAGGTATTAATAGGAGCCATATGCAAATTGCAACCATGTATGTTCACCAAAGTATCAGTAAAATCCTGCATTTTGAACACCCTAGCTGAATTTTAACCTGATCATATGCACAAAAAGCCTTGTAAAGTGCTAAAAATCCATTTTTGCTCCTCATTGGTACAAAAACACAGCCAGGTGTCCCAATTTTTATATACATATTCCTCCAAGGGGCCATCTGCAGCCCAAAACTTTTCAGACTAATCAGCCAAATGACACAGATTTAAGCTCAAGACACCACATGTATTAAAGCCAAGGTGAGTCAGTACAGATGAAAACACTTTAAAGGATACACAAATATGGTAGGTATTAACAGAGGCCATATGCAAATTGCAACCATGTATGTTCACCAAAGTATCAGTAAAATCCTGCATTTTGAACACCCTAGCTGAATTTTAACCTGATCATATGCACAAAAAGCCTTGTAAAGTGCTAAAAATCCATTTTTGCTCCTCATTGGTACAAAAACACAGCCAGGTGTCCCAATTTTTGTATACATATTTCTCCAAGGGGTCATCTGCAGCCCAAAACTTTTCATACTAATCAGCCAAATAACACAGAATTTAGCTCAAGACACCACATGTATTAAAGCCAAGTTAGGTCGGTACAGATGAAAACACTTTAAAGGATACCTCAAAATGGTAGGTATTAACAGGAGCCATATGCAAATTGCAACCATTTATGTTCATCCTTGTATCAGTAAAATCCTGCATTTTGAACACCCTAGCTGAATTTTAACCTGATCATATGCACAAAAAGCCATGTAAAGAGCTAAAAATCCATTTTTTGCTCCTCATTGGTACAAAAACACAGCCAGCTCTCCCAATTTTTGTATACATATTTCTCCAAGGGGTCATCTGCAGCCCAAAACTTTTCAGACTAATCAGCCAAATAACACAGAATTTAGCTCAAGACACCACATGTATTAAAGCCAAGTTGAGTCGGTACAGATGAAAACACTTTAAAGAATACCTCAAAATGGTAGGTATTAACAGGAGCCATATGCAAATTGAAACCATGTATGTTCACCAAAGTATCAGTAAAATCCTGCATTTTGAACACCCTAGCTGAATTTTAACCTGATCATATGCACAAAAAGCCTTGAAAGTGCTAAAAATCCATTTTTGCTTCTCATTGGTACAAAAACACAGCCAGGTGTCCCAATTTTTGTATACATATTCCTCCAAGGGGTCATCTGCAGCCCAAAACTTTTTAGACTAATCAGCCAAATGACACAGATTCAAGCTCAAGACACCACATGTATTAAAGCCAAGGAGATCAGTACAGATGAAAACACTTTAAAGGATACCCCAAAATGGTAGGTATTAACAGAAGCCATATGCAAATTGCAACCATGTATGTTCACCAAAGTATCAGTAAAATCCTGCATTTTGAACACCCTAGCTGAATTTTAACCTGATCATATGCACAAAAAGCCTTGTAAAGTGCTAAAAATCCATTTTTGCTCCTCATTGGTACAAAAACACAGCCAGGTGTCCCAATTTTTGTATACATATTTCTCCAAGGGGTCATCTGCAGCCCAAAACTTTTCAGACTAATCAGCCAAATAACACAGAATTTAGCTCAAGACACCACATGTATTAAAGCCAAGTTGAGTCGGTACAGATGAAAACACTTTAAAGGATACCTCAAAATGGTAGGTATTCACAGGAGCCATATGCAAATTGCAACCATGTATGTTCACCAAAGTATCAGTAAAATCCTGCATTTTGAACACCCTAGCTGAATTTTAACCTGATCATATGCACAAAAAGTCATGTAAAGTGCTAAAAATCCATTTTTGCTCCTCATTGGTACAAAAACACAGCCAGGTGTCCCAATTTTTGTATACATATTTCTCCAAGGGGTCATCTGCAGCCCAAAACTTTTCAGACTAATCAGCCAAATAACACAGAATTTAGCTCAAGACACCACATGTATTAAAGCCAAGTTGAGTCGGTACAGATTAAAACACTTTAAAGGATACCCCAAAATGGTAGGTATTAACAGAAGCCATATGCAAATTGCAACCATGTATGTTCACCAAAGTATCAGTAAAATCCTGCATTTTGAACACCCTAGCTGAATTTTAACCTGATCATATGCACAAAAAGCCTTGAAAGTGCTAAAAATCCATTTTTGCTGCTCATTGGTACAAAAACACAGCCAGGTGTCCCAATTTTTGTATACATATTCCTCCAAGGGGTCATCTGCAGCCCAAAACTTTTTAGACTAATCAGCCAAATGACACAGATTCAAGCTCAAGACACCACATGTATTAAAGCCAAGGAGATCAGTACAGATGAAAACACTTTAAAGGATACCCCAAAATGGTAGGTATTAACAGAAGCCATATGCAAATTGCAACCATGTATGTTCACCAAAGTATCAGTAAAATCCTGCATTTTGAACACCCTAGCTGAATTTTAACCTGATCATATGCACAAAAAGCCTTGTAAAGTGCTAAAAATCCATTTTTGCTCCTCATTGGTACAAAAACACAGCCAGGTGTCCCAATTTTTGTATACATATTTCTCCAAGGGGTCATCTGCAGCCCAAAACTTTTCAGACTAATCAGCCAAATAACACAGAATTTAGCTCAAGACACCACATGTATTAAAGCCAAGTTGAGTCGGTACAGATGAAAACACTTTAAAGGATACCTCAAAATGGTAGGTATTAACAGGAGCCATATGCAAATTGCAACCATGCATGTTCACCAAAGTATCAGTAAAATCCTGCATTTTGAACACCCTAGCTGAATTTTAACCTGATCATATGCACAAAAAGCCATGTAAAGTGCTAAAAATCCATTTTTTGCTCCTCATTGGTACAAAAACACAGCCAGGTCTCCCAATTTTTGTATACATATTTCTCCAAGGGGTCATCTGCAGCCCAAAACTTTTCAGACTAATCAGCCAAATAACACAGAATTTAGCTCAAGACACCACATGTATTAAAGCCAAGTTGAGTCGGTACAGATGAAAACACTTTAAAGGATACCTCAAAATGGTAGGTATTCACAGGAGCCATATGCAAATTGCAACCATGTATTTTCACCAAAGTATCAGTAAAATCCTGCATTTTGAACACCCTAGCTGAATTTTAACCTGATCATATGCACAAAAAGTCATGTAAAGTGCTAAAAATCCATTTTTGCTCCTCATTGGTACAAAAACACAGCCAGGTGTCCCAATTTTTGTATACATATTTCTTCAAGGGGTCATCTGCAGCCCAAAACATTTCAGACTAATCAGCCAAATAACACAGAATTTAGCTCAAGACACCACATGTATTAAAGCCAAGTTGAGTCAGTACAGATGAAAACACTTTAAAGGATACCTCAAAATGGTAGGTATTAACAGGAGCCATATGCAAATTGCAACCATGTATGTTCACCAAAGTATCAGTAAAATCCTGCATTTTGAACACCCTAGCTGAATTTTAACCTGATCATGGGCACAAAAGCCCTGTCAAATGCTAAAAATCCATTTTTTGCACCTTATTGGCACACAAACTCAGCCACCTCTCCCAATTTTTGTATGTAATTTCCCCAAGGGTTTACTTCAGCCGAAACATTTCAGACCAATCAGTGTAATAACACAGAATTTAGCCCAAAACTCCAAATTTATACAGCCAATGTTGAGTCTGTATGGATGATTTTTGTAATATGCATGTTATATGTAAAAATTCCTATTTTTTTATAATTTTACATGCAATTTAAAAAAAAAATTCCCCAATGGATGTAATACATAACCAATGTTTGATGAAGGCCTATGTGTCACTAGCCTCCTCTCAAAATGAAGATAATTTTTTTTTATTGTTTCGTATATTGCACATTTCCGCTTTTATATGACATCCATATTTTGCTCTTATAAAAAAAAAGTTCATATAGATCAGACATAGGCCTATTTATAAGGGGGGGGGGACTTTATTAAATACAATACATATGGCTTTTTACTTATAACCTGTTGCTATAATTTATGTGATTGCATGGACAACGAGATGTGTGTGTGTGTGCCATTCTAAGTCATTATTCATGATGTGGAGAGTGGTTCCATCTGGGGAAGGTGGCTTATAAATAGACGATAAATAAAATGAACCTGACACTTTTTCATATATATTTTCCTACCCATGTCTACAGGCGTAACAAACTTGTGAATTTGGCGGGTAAAAAGTTTCAAAGCACCTATCGTCCAAGTTTAAAAGAAAATATTTGGATATGATAGGAGGTTACGATTTCGGCATTTACTTTGTGCTGGCGGGAAATATGAATCTGCGGGCAGGCAGGACGTGGTCGTTAGCTGCTTCGGTAAGTATATAGTATGACAATAGGCCCATCTAGGCCA
Source organism: Sipunculus nudus (assembly GCA_026874595.1). Lineage (NCBI taxonomy): Eukaryota > Metazoa > Annelida > Sipuncula > Golfingiida > Sipunculidae > Sipunculus > Sipunculus nudus. Next base: position 33,508,034 of record CM049317.1, on the reverse strand, counting down.
ATGTAACCAGCTAATGTCTTCAGGCACATCACTGTTTTCTTAGGTATGCGAAAACCCATAAAAATATTCCCTTCAAATTGAGTAATAATGACCATATGATAAGAAAGTTTCTTCGATCTTTTATTATCGCTCAGGTCAAGTTTTATGAATGTATGTCTTTGGTTTAGATTGCCTCGTCCAAAGACACAATATTCCAATTCGCGCTGCAAGCTGTCTGCATAAACAATTACGCATGAAAGGAGAATCCTAGTTGTTGATTCCACCACAAAGGTTTAGGGCAATTACAGCCAACCCGGACATAGTCAAAGACCATATCCCTAGAAGTGCAGGGTAGAACATAACTGCATTAAATGGGGCGGTATCCAGGACTCTGGATACCGCATAAAAAGCTTCAGAGTAAACTGGAGAACTTCAAACCCTTGTCGGAAAAAAATCATGTAAAATCAAATATTGCGTTTATGACAAGGAAACTGTAAGTAATCTGAGGGAGATATAGTACTTTATTCGAATGACCAAGAAATTCAGATAAATATTATGTTTTAGTATGTAAACAAGACTCACTTTTAAAACTTTGCAACCCTTGCGCTTGAAACTGTCTCAGAATCTGAAACAATGAACTGCCTGACCTTTGCTCGTTGGGCCAACACGGCCCGTTACCACTGGTTACACAGGCGGCTGCCGGCCAGCTGTGGCTGGGGGAAAACCCAGAGCACACATCCTTCCTTGTGTATCACCGTTTATATAGGATAAAACATATTCTTCTAATCAACATTTGAAGTGGACAAACACTGTCTAAGTGGTATGTTATATGCGTATTTGATTAGAATATCTTTATTTCCTAACGAATATGACATTTTAGACGAAATATCAGAATTTAATTGTCATGTGGAATGTCACCAGTTTCCTCAAATCATCTTCTAGGGCTCTTGCACAGCTTAGCGTAGTAAGAGAGCACAGGTGCTAGGGCTAGGTAGAACAGAATAGTCTGTCCTTGGCTGGGACAGACTATTCACTGAAATGGAGTAAAATTGACCGAAATTGACCATGATAAAAACATTAAATGAATTGGTTGTTTACCTGTTTACATGTTACCTGTGTCAATTTTCATCGAGTATGAAAAAATAAGAGCATTTTATTTAAACTTTGATGAAATTTTTTATGAAAACTTTGGTAAAACCCCGGTAAAACTTATTTTTCCCCAACCTGGGTTAAACCCAGGTTTTTACCGTTGTACTAAGTACAGGGTTGGCAAACCTGTTGGGAAGATAGGTATTTTCCCCTTCTCAGGGAAGAAAAGGAAATTTCTGGGAAGAAAAAAAAAGTCAGGGAAGAAACTCTTTTTCCCACAGGTCCCCACAACCTTTTATTAATAATATATAACATAGTAAATAAGCATATGTACAGAGAACCACTGAATAATATATATCAGTTGTTCATTAAGCACACATTGTTGTTCAATATTTACACACTCAGATAGTTTAGACTTATATTTCATAGAACACAGTGAATCCAATAGTCCAAAACATGGTTTCTACGCAGCATCCTGTAAGTAGATACAAGCTTGTTTGTATGTTCCACAATGAACCTTTTCGAAGTTTTGACTGAACCACACCCATGGTTGAGACAGCCCATTTTATGGATACGGAGGATGCATATGCTGTGTGGAGGTTCAATACTAACTCCGCAAACCCTGCAGGTAGAGTAGGGCTCCCATTCTTTATTCCCATTTACCAGGATACAGCAGGCAAAGACATAGCTGAGAAGTAGAAAGCTGGATATGGTGCAGACTATGTCTGAAGGCTGTATGGCAGCTGTGATGTACTCATGGTTACGCTTTGCCAACAAATCTATAACTCGCTGCTGCTGTCCAGTGGAGATTTTTTTACATTTTTTATTTGGTGGAGGTAACCTTATGCTTGCTTAACTATTACTAAGTACATCTGCAGAGTTCTATTCTGGACTACATGACAGGGGCTTATACCCAGTTATCCTGGTGTCAACAGGGCTCGGTGTAACACTCCTGCGGGTCCTTGGTGTTTGTCATCCCCATTGCTTGGTCACAACACCGAGGAACCCCCGAAAGGTGCACTCATTCTTCAGTGAAACATGACTGTTAGGCAAAGACTCCCCATTTAGCTTTCACAGCGCTAACCCTGGGTGGGAGCCAACCGTGATAAAATCTCACCGCCTGGCTTAGATTCAAACTCATGATCTCCTGGCTTAGAGTCCTGAACTCTACCCCTGAGCCACAGAAGCTGGTAGGCCTGTGTCGAGTTGATGACCTTGATAAGTTGGATGGAGTAGGTGAGCTACCAGAAGACATGGCTGGACTGCCAGTTACTAAGCTAAAGACCAGCTCAACTGTACAAGCCGACCTCCATCCCTGAAGGGTATAAACTAATGTTGAGTTCATCCAAATTACTTAACTAAAAACCAGCTCAACTGTACAAGCCAACCTCCACCCCTGAAGGTTATGAACTAAAGTTGAGTTCATCCTTATTACTTAACTAAAAACCAGCTCAACTGTACAAGCCGACCTCCACCCCTGAAGGGTATGTACTCATTTTGAGTTCATCCTAATCACACAGCTCAAGACAAGCCTTCAGCAACAACAACACCAATGGACTGAGTGGACTCAAGTTGAATTCATCTTGATTACTCAGCTGAAGACTACATCATCCAGCCCCATAATAAAATAACACACCAGTCACATCCACATGGTTTGTTTGCATGTCCTTTATTTACCAAAGGGTGTGAAATCAATCATTCTGATTTGCACTGATATAACAAGCCAAAATGACATTTGAACAACGTGAAATACAGGTATGTTTTGAATCTTATTTCTTCCCTGGGAAGAAATTGTGGGAAGAAAGTATTTCTTCCCTTCCGAAAGAAAATATTTCTTTCTATCCCTTCCCTTCCCTCCAGGAAGATTGTGCCAACCCTAAGTAGTGTGTAAAACCTGCAAACCCTGAAAAATACATTAAAAACAAGGGACCCATTGGTCACAGCACTCAGTGCATTTTGTAAAATTTTAGAAAATGCAAAATAAACATTTCTTTTTTCTATTTTTTAGCATTTATAGAACTAAGATATATCTGGTGATAATCATGATTCCCTGCTCAGGTCAGGATAAACATAGAAACCACCCCAAGTCATGTACTGCTGCTCATGTGTTTTAAGCAGTCTGTTACACCTGCTTTTACATATGCCAGGCATTTCATCTGAACAGCAATATGCTGTCAACTTATGATATATTACTATAATACTTCAATATTTATTTATTTTTTTAAATAAAAAAGGACTCTTAACTTAATACTAACTGTCTTTCTGCTAAATAACCAAATGTACCATTAGACTCATTATATTTAATAATTCCTCTCCAACATATTAGTTTGGTTATGAAATCCAACAGTGTAACATGCAGTTTGCAACATGTACTGCATGGCCATTTATTTTAAATATATTTTGTGCACACTGACATACCATTTGTTAAAAATGATAATATTCCTTTTGATTTATGATTTTCATTTCATGCTGACTTCTCTTCACACACACACACACACACATATTAATTTGAGAGAAACCTGTCAAATGCAAATAATCTATACATTGGACATTTAGCCATTATCTGAACACATTTATAGACTCCACAAACACTTATAATTTATTTTACAATATTAAATTTAAAATAAAATTGACATTATCTGTCTGAAGAAACATAAGAATAAAAATGATTGAATTTTTAAAATAGTCTCTGTGAAAGAAAATCTAAAACCCCTACCCTTTCAGTTTCTCGCCTGAATTTTATGCTCTCATAAATTGGTCTTTTGAAGAATATTGATACTTGTACGTATCAATATTCGTCAGAACAAATCAAAATTAGTAGTGATAAAATATGCAACAGTGCATTTGATGAAATTAAGGTCAATGATCACTTTCGGTCAATTTCAGTCAGTTTTAGTTAATTTTAGTCAATTTTCAGTCAAGTTTGGTTGAATTCAGTGAAGAGTCTGCTCTTTGCCAGTATCATAACATCTAGCTACAGGGCTGTAATGCAAACAAATCTTTTTAAATATACCTGTAATATAGTGTTTTCATCTTATAATAGTATGCTTCAGTTTGTATAATCCTGTCCATGATTGGGAATAAGCTTCTCGTTTTTTAATGGTTGCCTAAGTGCAGAATCAGACCTTTAATAAAAACAAATATTTATAATTTTGATAGCCTGAAAATATATATATATACATATACTTTTACATATGTATATATATATATATATATATATATGTATATACAGTATATATATATATATATATATATATATATATATATTATGTGTATATATTAAACAAAACGCCCCCTCACCCCCTGATTTTGAATAACTGGATCCGCAACTTTATATCTATAACCATATATAAACATAAATATAAAATGTTACCTTTTTTCACCTCTAATGAAGCTTCAGAATGAATTATTATTATAATCAAAACAATAAAATAATAATCAAATTGTTGAAAGTAGTTTCTCTGACTTTTAATATAATTTGAGTTATAATCTTTACTTGATTACTTAGTTGTCTCTCCCATTTCAGATTCTAATGTTGCCAGAATGTCAGATCACTGCAGGGGAATGCTAGAGAAGACCAGTATGATTTAGTTATGAGGTGCAGCAGCATTGACGGTAACACATAGCTTCTTGATTCCTTGTGGTTACAATCCATATTCATGAAAGAAAATAGTATTTTTAAATAAGATAAGCTACATCTTTTTTAGTATTTTTTAAATATTTGCATGGTCTTCCTTTGCTCAAAGTTACTTCATATATGGGGCCTTAGCGTATCAGTAACCAGAAGAGAGTACAGGGACAAGGACATGGTATTATCAGTTATGGACTTGCCTGAGGAACATATGCCGTGCATCCTTCTAATACCGGTATTGTAAAGTTAACCACTTCTTTTTCCACCCTCAAGATGTCCAATGCAGTGGAATAAAAAATGTCATCACATTCAAATGTACATACATGCCACAGAAGCTAGGGTACTCTTCATCTGTTGTCTCAAGTTTGGTTTTCTCCATAATGTTTCTTGAAACAGTATTTTTATTGAATGTATCAATTAGGATTGGGAAACAGGGCATAGCCATGTATAATGCCTCTCCTGAGACATACGTTTAAAACACTGCTTTGTCATCTTTGATAACGGACTTGGGGTCAATTCAATTTTTAGCTGACTATAACCCTTACCGAAAATTTTTATAAGTGCCATATATGTGAAAGTTATATGGCACATATAAGGTACATATATGTGCCATATATGTCCCTTATGTCAAACCTTATAGCACCAATATATGTCACATATATGTCTGGTATATGGATTTGATATGCAAATTGGATAGGAGCCTTATATGTAACATATATGGGCCTTATATGTCACTTATAAGGCTTCCACATATAGGTCCCCTATAACTCCCATATATGTCCCATATATGTCCCCTATAACTCCCATATATGTCCCATATATGTCTTATAACTCCCATATATGTGCCTTATAACTCCCATATATGTGCCTTATAAGTGCCATATATGTCCCTTATAAGTGACATATAACTCACATATAAGTCCAGTGTATGCACCTTCTGTGCTGTTTGTCAGTAGCTCAATTATGTCTGTTGTTCTGTTTTGAACGGTGTTTACTCTTTTCTTTATTCCACAAGAAATTATGGTAGACAATAGTAATTAAGCTCTGTGTGTGTGTGGTGAGCTTCCTTCACTGTGCAGTTCCTTGAAATTAAAGCTGGCCTCGATCACACTGGGGGTCATCAACTTCATTCAGTCATATGGATGTAAACACATGAAACAAAAAAGTATGAAAACAAAATATCCAAAATAAATGTTTATTTACACATTTATTAACTGAAAATAATATTTTCATAAGATTTTTAAAACTCCCTGGTTCTGTCAGATATGAGATAGTTGTCATTTTAGGGAATTAAGGCTGAAAGGAAATATACACCCTTGCCACACACTAAATCCTTTTCAGTCCCCTCCTGTTTGACCTGCAAAAACAAATGTTACCAGTCTAAGTATACACATATAGTCATTACTGCTCACATAAATTATTTAATCAAATAAGTTTAAAGATAAACTTTTGACATTGATGCTTAGTAGTGCTTTTTAACATTTAAATTTTCTGGAGGCAACACTAGTAAAAAAAAGAAAAGATTTCACTGAAAGTAAATCTACTCTCTATAAAGGGGTTTTAAGTGTTCTGGAAATATGCCTGTTTAAAATACAGAAAATACAGTTGGACTTCTCAATTACTAACACAGGAAGAGTTTTCTAGTTATACAGAGTATATACAAACATTAAAGATTATCAAATATACTGGTCACAGGATAGACATTGTGGCCTAAAGATGCTCATAGGCTCAGAAAGTAGGTTACTCAGTTGAAACAATTTTAACATGTAAGCAGTCATATGAATATCCCTATCACCATAAATGTTAAACACTAAATTTGCACTTCAAATATTGTATGCTCCAGCTATTAGATAAAAAAAACCCCTACAAATCATAATATTGCCCATTTGCTTAAAGATTTAAATGTTACTTTATATGATAAACTGAATATGCTTACCAGAAAATTCTTGCAAGGGCTGGACATATTTAGGTTTTCCTTATACTTTCAGCACCATTTCTTCATACTGGTTGTATGAAAAGTAAAGAAACCATTACAAATCATAGAAACAAAGGTTGTTGGAATTAAATAATCATGAACATTGAGCCATGCCTATTTTGAAATTTAAGTAGACAAATAAACATAAAACAGGACCTCACATCATATCATTTAACTAAAACAGTACATCAGTGATATCTTGGTGGTCAGTAATGTTCGAAATGATGTCTTGACCTTTCAAGGTGAAATGGCACTACTACTTAAAAAGAAATAATTCAAGGTGGGCAAAAAATCCACTTTTGATTGCCCTGTAAATTGAATTTGATTTCTCTTTGGGAATCAAAATAGTATATGATGCAATCATCTGATCCTTAGTGAAACGAATTCCCAAATCATTATGCCTTTTCCTTTTGTAATGAAAGGGAACATTTCAGAAGAAACCTCAAATGAAAAAAAAGTCACAGGACCAAGCCCATTAAAGTTAAAGTGCTCATAACCTATGTAAGAGTGTTCTTGACCCTCTGATGTCACATTCAGATTAAATTCTACATATGAATGGCTTATGGATTGTTATCAAACATAGTGTGTTTATGTTTAAAATTGTAAATTAAGTGGTGTTTACAGTATATGGAAATGACAAGTAGAAAGGCATATTACCAAATTAAAGCTTAATTTAGGAGCTTTTGTGTGATAGACCCCAATAGTTAAAAAATATTTGATTAGCTGTAATGTTTTGGTTGAGTACATTAAACCCCTCTTCAATTTTGTAAAAAGCATTCACCAAAATTGAGACAGTGGCTGTAAAATCAGCAATGATCAACAGTGTTTAATGTTTACTTTGGCTGAATGAAAAACTTATGAGCATTGTATAAATAATAATTTTTTACCATATTATAACTTTTATGCACTCTAGCAAGACAGAAAAATTCAAGTCAATTTTGAAAATGAAGAGGACATCATTACCTTGTAGGGCTTTATGTGTAGAAGCTTTTTCTTTTCATGACCCAGAGTTCAGCTAAATAAGAACATGGTCAATAGCCAAAGGTCCAACAAATTAAATGGTAGTATGTGGTACTCATAACATTTGTATGCTGATCTGATGAAGCTTTATGTAGGTTTATTCATAATCTCTTCCAAGGTTGGGGACATTCAGAAATTACATCAATATGTAAATTTGGGGCCTGCTGTTTACTCTTGATTTTTCCACACCCAATTGCAAATAGCACCAGTGAAAAGGATTTGTTCTAAGCTCAGTTCCTGTTGTAGTATAGAACATGCAAATTGTCACTTTACAGGGGCAACAGCATCAGCTTTTTGTCCAAAAATGTTGTATTTTGTAAAATGGGCCACCAATTAGGAAATGTTATCTTGAAACGCACAGATTGTGTTTTTGCAGGGCAAACCAAGAAGGGTTAAGTCATCTTTATGCAATCACTGGTTTAATATGCAAAAATAACTGAAGTAATGCAAGATTACTCACCAATGAGACATTTTCAGCGATACATTCCCCTTCTGCTTGACAAAGAACTTGTCACTCAAAGTGTGTATTGGTACTCCTTAACTATTACCGGATGTTATCACTGATTCAGATGTAACTGAATCTGCATGCCTTTGTCCTGCTGTTGTGCACAGCCTGTACAGCATTCATGTGACATCACCATGCACAATTCCAGGGCAGGGTACAGTAAGGTCAAAGGTCGATTGTAGAGAGTGCCTGTACAGCAAGCTTGTCTGCTGGGGGGGGGGGGGTGTAACATATACTTGTGAAAATTACTGATTAGTGCACCTGAAGAATGCTGGTTATTGTCACAATAAGAATGCAGACACATATTTTTTTTAAGTACATATGCTTTGATCAATGCTGTTGAGTTTTGGCAATATATTTTACAGCTGGAAAACATGGTTGTTCTAGCTGTTTCTAAAACCAATATGATATTAGGTTAATGCTTATGTGACCATAATTGGTCAGTGGCACACTACATCAGTACCCTTTGTTCTGTATTTATGAAGTAGTTATCAATTGCATTTGGATGCTGAAGTACTTGTATATACACAACATTCCAAAAGAATTACTGTTTCTTATAATTATCAATGGCTGTTATTATAAACAACTTGTTAAATTATTTTTATGTATTGTATTTTGAGAAAATGATGTTTTTCTGGATGCATGATTACTATAGTTTACACCTCTTAAAGTATAAATCAGATGAAAAAAAATCTTTATTTATAATATTATTTTTTTAATAAACATAAAGTTCTGAGGAAGCTGGTTATTTTGATACCCATTTTAACATACTTCTTCAGTATTGATTATTCAATTAAAATTCATTTTCTCAGAACAATAATGGAGCTGAGACTTAGAAGTTTCTGCAGCATTTGTGTTCCCTTGGAAAATGTGTAAGTTCTATCTTGTAGAACAGTAAGCCTCAAAGTATATAAACATATAACTGACATATAACTGACATATACAGAACTCCTTCATGTGCACTTCCCTTATATCTCCCATACAAGTCACATATAAATGAAATATACAGAATGGCCTCATGCGCAACTCTCTTATAACTTTTTTTTTTTTTTTAACTGGCAAATAACAAACATACAACTCCCTTATAACTCACATATAACAATGCCTGACTAAACATGTAGCTGCAAAATAAATATAACTCACATACACAGCATTTATATGGGAATATATGTCCCTTATAAGGGACATATAAGGCCCTTATAAGGGACATATAAGGCACATATATGTGAGTACTTTTCATTTTCGTAAGGGAAGTCATCTGAGCTATAGTCGTGATCCATTGTCTGTTGTTAGTCAATCTGTCCATCCGTCCCTCTGTAGATGTGGCAAGTTTTGAACCCAAAAGACCTAGGAATACAAAAAACTACCAAGCCAAAAACTAGGTCTTTTTGACTTTGTTCCTTTGAGAAATTAAGGAAAACCACAACTTTTAATTAAAAAGCTATTTTTACACTTCAGGACTGTCTAATAACAAAACCACTTATCTGTTTTTCCTCATATTTACCATAAATATACCTCTATATAGTTCCTATGTACATGTGTGCCAGAAAATTGTCTATTTTCCCCAAGTATATAACTATGTTTAATTAAGATTCAACTGTTTACCCAGAATAAGATCTGAATTTTGTAAATTTTTTAAGTTATTAGCATAAAAATAAAATAAGTACCTAAAGTTTTGCCCAACTTTGACCATGGCACATTTTTTTTCCTGTAAGTACACCATTGATTTAATTTTCACAGTATGTAAACATAAGTATTAAATTTGTTTTAATTTGAAATTTGAAAATAAAAGCTTGAAAATTAGGCTAGTTATCGAATTTTTAGCTCAGCTGACTATAAGTCATCTGAGCTATAGTTGTGGTCCATTGTCCGTCCGTCCGTCCGGATGTCCGTCTGTAAGACTGGCACATTTCGACACCATTGGACCTACGAATCTGAAATTTGGCATACAGTTAGATGTCCTCAAAATCTCCTACCATGCCAAAAATTGGGTCAATAGGACTTTGTTCCTTTGAGATATTGAGGAAAAACCTCAATTTTTTATTAGAAATCTATTTTCACACTTCAGGACTGGCTAATATCAAAACCACTCATCTGGTTTTCTTCATATTTACCATAAATGTTCCTCTGTATAGTTCCTATGTACATGCCAGAAATTAAGTCAGTATTGTTTCATTTAAAAAAGTTATGGGCCGAAACATAATGGACTTTGTAAAAAAATCAGGGAAGATATTCGGTCACTTAAGACCAAAAGTGTTAAAGGTAGGGACTTTTTTCCAGTAATACAACTTTTATTAATCAAAATTTAATTGTATAACAAAAATTAGATCAAAATCTGTTAAATTTTTTTAAATATTGGCAAAAATATAAAATTGGTACCTTAAATTTTGCCCAACTTTGGCCACGGCACGTTTTTTTCCTGTAAGTACTGTGGATTTAATTTTCACTGCATGTACACATAAGGATTTAATCTGTTAAAATCTGAAATTTTAAAATAAAAGCTGCAAAATTAGGCTAGTTATTGAATTTTTTTGGAGGCTCTTACTGTATTCCCTTACATTGTCAAGCAGTCCACTTAGGTGACTGTAGGTCATTCAGTGCACATCTCTATGCTCCCCAGGCTGTTGGCATAATGTTATGCAATCCCATCACCAGGGCAAGCCGTCTCTCCACTGAGTTGAGCTTGATCAGGCTGTCCGCAGTTAAGACCATACCACAGGGAGCCTTTTTCTCTGGCAACCCCCCCCCCCCCCCATTTCTATTAACAGACCTGTACTATGAACTAGATGAATCTTAAAATTAACATTTTTTCAGCAACGAGCAGTAACAACTGAGACCCCTCCCCCCACCCACCCCTTCAATACACAGGACTAATAAACAAGATGAATCTTATAATTTTAATATTAAATATATTCTTTTTGATGAGACTTGGACAATTTTGTTTTTTTTTTTAAAGAAAAAAATTTAAGGAATTTAATCCTAATATTCAAATGTGATCAAATATTAGGATCTAATGTAAGTGCTAATTGACAAGATTTAAGAAAATATAAATACTTTGTAGCCTTTCATTCATATCTCTTAAAGTTGGCGGGGCCTAGGTGTGAATAACACTGTTAACTTAGCATTAAAATTAGGAATATTGGTCAAACTTTGTGGGATTAATTTTTAACTCATATGCCCATATATTTAACTTTTGAAAACTTAATTACCTTCACACATTATTTGTTTATGAAATGTTACTTTTATAAAACACTTACTGTAGGCCTATTTGTTCCCTTGGTGCATCACTAAATGGTTTAGCTCATGTCCATTATTCTATAATTTTCAGAGTTTCATTTTAGCAGGGCCATTTTCTCATAGCTTTTCTAATGATAATATACATGAAAAACCAAAAGAAATAAAAATATTTTGCAGTTACTAATATTTATCAAAATTCAGCTGAGCGATGTGACCAATGGGTCCCTTGTTCCTTGAGGCTCTATTGTAGTCATTTGCTTTGATTATAGATTACACATGCAGGGTCCCACTCCAGGTCACTGGAAGCCAGCCATGCCAGGGTTTCTAATTTGTTACAGTCACTTGGGGAGATCCCCTGCTGTGACAGGTGCACAGTTATTCTCATATCACCACCCCAATCCCCCCCCCCCCCCAAAAAAAAAAAAACAACCCATGAATTAAGTGTTGTGCAGTAATTGTTATTGTTTTCACTGTATCTCCTGAATTATAATGCTGTTTCCACTCCAATATACAGAAACTTTCCTTGAAAAAGTAATTCAAGGTGTAATCCAGAAGATGCCATGTTGTGTTAATGCAGCATTTTTAAAGAAATCAATTTTCTTTTAAATGATTTTAACAAATATAATTAAACCCACCAGCATGCTTCAATTTATAAAATATGAAGCACATTATGGATAAATAAAGACACAGTTTATAATTGTGAAATCTAAATCAAGTATTATTTTTATATATTTATTGTTTTGCAGATTTAAAAGATATATTTTTGTGGTAAAAAATAAATAAACACTTATATTCATGATGTGGTGTTATCTGACAAGATTGTGATTTATGATGATGCAATTGAGAATTATGAATCAACTTTTATATTCAGATATATGTTATTTTGGAAATGTATAGAAATATAAACTTATAATAAAAAATAATTGATGTGATAAAAAATTGAGGATCTAATACAAACATTTGTTCATTATTTTCCTGCCTCAGCAGAATTGGAGATCAGGCTTTGTTTGCCCTATATGTATGTTGTTAATTAGTTATATTTCAACTGTATACATTTCATAAAATAAAAAATACATATTTATTTAATAATATATTTAAAAAAATAGATTCAATGGAACAAATGTGTAGACTACTGAAATATCAACAGTTAATCAAAAAGCCAACTAATGTGCGTCAGATCATGGTAACAGTACAGATCTTTTGTTCACAAACTGCTCACATGCTTCAGTTTCAACATTAGGAAACACATGGTCAGGTAACAAAATATTATTTGCAACAGTTTCTTGGTCATCAATACCAACCAATCATATAAACCAACCTTGGCCTATATTACCTCTTCCTCTTTCATTTTATCTCCATTTGATATTATTTTAGATTTTTACCTTCAAGGCCATCTTCAGCTGAGCACAGTGACCCATGGGTCCCTTGTTTCAATTACAATTCAAGAAATTTTATGAAACTTCAGTTCAGATTTAGTTTAATGTGCTGGAGAAAAATATCAGTTCAATTCAAATAATTTTTATTCAATTCAAATTCCCAATTCAAAAAGTTGCTTTAATTTGAATACATTTCATTTGTGTGATGCCAGTGTTATCACAGGTGTGTTTTTTTTTATTTTTTAAACTAATTAGTTTTGTTCAGAATTGGTTTAATTTACTCAAAAGCTAGTTGAAATATCATTAATTACAAGTTTTGCCATTTCATGTGGTAAGGAATAGCAGCCAGATAGGGTTTACTTGTTCTGTTGGGCAATTATTCCTTAAGATCATGTAAACCACCCAAAGTCAGTGAAAGGTTTATTTGGATTTCAAATGAGTGGCCATTATTACCTAGTGCAATGAATAAATATGCAAATAATCTTTTTGGGTGGTGAAAAACATTAAAGTTCTTTTGATTATGGGGTGGTGGAGGGATGTACAAACAAAGGCCCCCAACACAAAGAGGACAAAAGCCCTTCCCTCCACCTTATCATATTAAAAGAAAATGTCTGTCTACACTTAAAATTCTGTACATTTTATCTGTTGATATGTGTGTTAAATGTATGTAAGGCATTAAAGGGGCCTATTTACATACCAGGCATTGCAGGCATGTTAAATATACATGAAATATAGTGTTTTCTTATCGTAGTATGGTATGTGCCAATACAGGAGGGGGAATGAGCTTCTTGTTTGTGAATTGTTGCCACAGCACAGTATCAGACGTTTGTTTGCTCATGCTTTCTTACTATAGTTAACATACACACCTGGACATACATACTGTTTTTTAACACACAGAACCATAATAATGTATAAAATTTGAAACTGAGATAGTAAGTTCATATGCAAAGATGAAAGATGGTGTTGCCCTACATCCTATTGGGTGGGGGGGGGGGTGGCTGATCTCTGTTATATCCCCTAACAACAGCAAGGTCAACAAACTTGATGCTTGAATGAGCACAATCATGTGCAATATAATTTTACCGCTTTTAGTCATCAAAGACCAGTAATCTATAGAATATATACAAGTACTTTGCTATCTCATGGCTGTTGCTTGTTCTGGTCAGTAAAGTGCCTTAGGTAATCAAAACCAATTGTCACCATGTAGCACCCTCTGACATTAGAGAGTCTACAACCAGTGTGCTTGCAGTCAGAGTGCTGTTACATCCTTCAGTGATGAACACCCTTCAAAGCTCTATAAGGATGCAAATATTTTCATCAGTTCTGACAACACCTCATTGGCCTACAAGTATGCTGTCACATGATATACACCTTACCGATTGTCAGCTTTTCAGTATACTTTTAACAGCACCTGACATGAGCTAGAAAAATTCTGTTTTAACTTAGCACTGATAAACCCCCTCAACATATTTGTTTAATTCTGACCTTATTAATACAAAGCCGTGCTCACAAAGGTTACCAAATGAATCTTTACCATAGAGATAGAGTTTCAGTTTGGGTTCCTGAGTTCACATCATATATTCTTTGTGTGAATTCATTATTTGTAGCCTAATTGATAGTTAGTTCAGCGTTTCTTAGGTTATAACATTAGAAAATGGTCAAAATGGTAATTTCTCATGATCATAACAGGATCTATGGAAATACTGTGCTATGTTACCAATGCCTATTTAACCCTTTTGGGCAATTACTTGAACTTGTCTGAAACATCTTGGCTGGGTCACAGAATAAGTACCTTGCTTGAAAAAAGCTCCCTTTCAGAACCCATAAAGGAGAGATGTCATGCCAGAAAACCCCTCTCATCCACCCTTACCCCGCCATTTTTGTCCTCTAGCCTGTCACATAGATATGGGTGAAACCCTAACCCTTGAAATACAAAGAGCACACTATGTCACAGTAAAACATACCTGTCACATATATACAGGTGAAAGCCTAACCCTTGAATTACAACCTGTGCACACATTGTCAAAGTAAAATGTGCTTGTCACAGAGATAAGAGTGAAGCCCTAACTCGTGAAATACAAGATGAACATGGTGTGTCACAAAACAATGTGGCTGTCATATAGATATAGGTGGAACCCTAACCCTTGAAATAAAAGATGAGCAAATTGGTCACTGTTAAATGTACCTGTCTCATAGGTATGGGTGAAAGCCTAACCCTTGAAATCCATTATGAGCACACTGTGTCACTCTACAATGTGCCTGTCCCATAGATATGGTTGAAACCCTAACCCTTGAAATACAAGATGAGCATACTGTGTCACTGTACAATGTGCCTGTCACATAGATATGGGTGAAACCCTTACCCTTGAAATACATTATGAGCACAGTGTGTCACTGTACAATGTGCCTGTCCCATAGATATGGGTGAAACCCTAACCCTTGAAATACAAGATGAGCATACTGTGTCACTGTACAATGTGCCTGTCCCATAGATATGGCTGAAACTGTAACCCTTGAAATACAAGATGTGCATACTGTGTCACAATATTAAAAATATGGCTGTCATATAGATATAAGTGAAACCCTAACCCTTGAAATACAAGATGAGCACACTGTGTCACTGTACAGTGTTTCTGTCACATAGATATGAGTGAAACCCTAACCCTTGAAATACAAGATGAGCACACTGTGTCACTGTACCGTGTGCCTGTCACATAGATAAGGGTGAAACCCTAACCCTTGAAATACAAGATGAGCATGCTGTGTCACAATATTAAAAATACAGCTGTCATAAAGATGTAGGTAAAACCTTAACCCTTGAAATACAAGATGAGTACACTGTGTCACAATATTAAAAACATGGCTGTCATATAGATATAGGTGAAACCCTAACCCTTGAAATACAAGACGAGCTTACCATTTCACAATACAATGTGGCTGTCATATAGATATGGATAAAACCCTAACCCTTGAAATACAAGATGAACAGACTAGTCACAATAGTATATTGCTGGTTAATGGGCCTTTTGTTTAGCTTTTGCCGAACTGTTTTCAGAAGGCTGAATCAAAGTGAATGAGTATCACTGTGAAATGTGCCCTTCACATAGATATGGGTGAAACCCTAACCCTTAAAATACAAGATGAGCACACTGTGTCACTGTACAATGTGCCTGTTACATAGATATGGCTGAAATTGTAACCCTTGAAATACAAGATGAGCATGCTGTGTCACAATATTAAAAATACAGCTGTTATAAAGATATAGGAAAAAACTTAACCCTTGAAATACAAAATGAGTACACTGTGTCACAATATAAAAAATATGGCTGTCATATAGATATGGGTGAAACCCTAACCCTTGAAATACAAAATGAGCACACCATGTCACTGTACCATGTGCCTGTCACATAGATATGGATAAACCCTAACCCTTGAAATACAAGATGAGCACACTGTGTCACTGTACAATGTGCCTGTCACATAGATATGGCCGAAATTGTAACCCTTGAAATACAAGATGTGCATACTGTGTCACTGTACCATGTGCCTGTCACATAGATGAGTGAATCCCTAACCATTGAAATACAAGATGAGCACACTGTGTCACTGTACAATGTGCCTGTCACATAGATATGGGTAAACCCTAACCCTTGAAATACAAGATGAGCACACTGTGTCACTGTAAAATGTGCCTGTCACATAGATATGGCTGAAATTGTAACCTTTGAAATACAAGATGTGCATACTGTGTCACAATATTAAAATAATGGCTGTCATATAGATATAGGTGAAACCCTAACCCTTGAAATACAAGATGAGTACACTGTCACTGTACAATGTGCCTGTCATATAGATATGAGTGAAACCCTAACCCTTAAAATACAAGATGCAAACACTGAGTTACTGTACAATGTGCCTGTCACATAGATATGGCTGTAACCTTAACCCTTGAAATACACGATGAGCATACTTTATCACAATATTAAAAATATGGCTGTCATATAGATATAGGTGAAATCCTAACCCTTGAAATACAAGATGAGCACACTGTGTCACTGTACAATGTGCCTGTCACATAGATATGAGTGAAACCCTAACCCTTGAAATACAAGATCGGCATACTGTGCACAATATTAAAATATGGCTGTCAAATAGATACAGGTGAAACCCTAACCCTTGAAATACAAGATGAGCTTACCGTTTCACAATACAATGTGGCTGTCACATAGATATGGATAAAACCCTAACCCTTAAAATACAAGATGAGCACAGTGTCACTGTACAATGTGCCTGTTACATAGATGTGGCTGAAATTGTAACCCTTGAAATACAAGATGAGCATGCTGTGTCACAATATTAAAAATACAGCTGTCATAAAGATATAGGTAAAAGCTTAACCCTTGAAATACAAGATGAGTACACTGTGTCACAATATTAAAAATATGGCTGTCATATAGATATGGGTGAAACCCTAACCCTTGAAATACAAAATGAGCACACTGTCACTGTACCATGTGCCTGTCACATAGATATGGGTAAACCCTAACCCTTGATATACAAATGAGCACACTGTGTCACTGTACAATGTGCCTGTCACATAGATATGGCTGAAACTGTAACCCTTGAAATACAAGATGTGCATACTGTGTCACAATATTAAAAATAAGGCTGTCATATAGATATAAGTGAAACCCTAACCCTTGAAATACAAGATGAGCACACTGTGTCACTGTACAGTGTGTCTGTCACATAGATATGAGTGAAACCCTAACCCTTGAAATACAAGATGAGCACACTGTGTCACTGTACCATGTGCCTGTCACATAGATAAGGGTGAAACCCTAACCCTTGAAATACAAGATGAGCATGCTGTGTCACAATATTAAAAATACAGCTTTCATAAAGATGTAGGTAAAACCTTAACCCTTGAAATACAAGATGAGTACACTGTGTCACAATATTAAAAATATGGCTGTCATATAGATATAGGTGAAACCCTAACCCTTGAAATACAAGACGAGCTTACCGTTTCACAATACAATGTGGCTGTCATATAGATATGGATAAAACCCTAACCCTTGAAATACATGATGAACACACTAGTCACAATAGTATGTTTGCTGGCCAATAGGCCTTTTGTTTGGCTTTTGCCGAACTGATTTCAAAAGGCTGAATCAAAGTGAATGAGTATCACTGTGAAATGTGCCTTTCACATAGATATGGGTGAAACCCTAACCCTTAAAATACAAGATGAGCACACTGTGTCACTGTACAATGTGCCTGTTACATAGATATTGGTAAAACCCTTATCCTTGAAATACAAGATGAACATACAGCGTGACAGTGATATGTGATTATCACACATGGGTAAACCCATAGCCCTTGAAATACAACATGATCACACTGTGTCACAGTAAACTGTGCCTGTCACATAGATATAGTTGATACCCTATCCTTTGAATTACAAGATGATCGTACTGTATCACAGTAAAATGTTGCTGTTAAATAGATATTGGTGAAACCCTAACCCTTGAAATACAAGATGAGCACACTGTCAGAGTAAAATATGCCTCTCACTGAAACACTGTTGCTCAGAGGCAATGTAGAATTATGAGATAACTATGTTGATTTTGCTGTTGATTTATAACTTTATTGAAAAAGAATATATGTGTTCTCACTTCTGACCACCATGTTTTTTGCACAGTTCTGATCAAAATCATGCATGTAGCCTTCTGTCTGAACGAAAGTATATGTGTAAAAGGAGCAATATACACAATATTTTGTGTACATAGGTAATAATACGCACAGTATCAGGTAAATAGTACAAACTATGCAGGATATCATGCAAACCGTAGTGTGCATGCCTGATGCCATGCATATAGCCTCAGGCGAGTAATTTTGACTGGGTGATATATGAAGGCTTGAAGCTACCATTTGAAAAATAACCTGGTAATGAAGTAATGTGGACCATGAACTGATTCACAAACCATGTTAGTATGTCAGCATGGTGTGGGTAAGATACTGCAATTAAAGTAGAGGCTCAAGTTTTGCTGTGCTGCAGAACAAGTCATTCAGCTTTGTTGAATTAAAGACTGGTAGGAATACAAGCAGTCCCAAGTATACAGAATTAAGAGTTTGATGAGGGTGCACCACTCATTTAATAAGTATCATACTAATATTAATATTGATTACATGATAATTTGAGAGTGGTTAAGATAGGGCTTCAACCACATTTTATCCCAAGTTATTCCATTCTACGACTGTTCTAAGGGGAAAATGGTTATTAAAAGGGTCCTGTTATCCTACCTGCATGGTATGATGAAACTTCCATGCTAATTTTTAGTGGGTGCCACCTCATGGACATTTGCCAAAAATAATTTATTACCCAAATTTGGGCCCTAAAATTGACCCTCTGCTGTCTCTTATGATATTCATTTGAATTGTTGTAAATACACATTTTTTTATATGTTGATAAATTCTGTTTTGGTCTGTTCCATACCTTAAAATTTCTATATAACTTTCCTGTTTTCACTTGTAGAATCTTTAAAAAAAATATACCACTGACCATTTTAAGAATCAAATATTATAAAATCCCATCTCAGTTATCGGTTTTAAAGTGATCATTATGCTGACATAGTGATCCTTAGTAGCTGGCAAAGCCAAGATGCTGAAAAATAATTTGTATCAAAACTTGAGGTTCAAAATTAGGGGGGGGGGTCGTCTGATACATGGGGTGTCTTATACAAAAGTAAATACAGAAATGCTAGTTTCTTTTTCCTAATCTGTTGATACTGATACTCATGGTTAGGTCTTTTAATTGAAATACACTGATTGATGCTTGGTTACAGGTAAACATACTCATAAAGCTAAAATATGCATTTATTGACAAAATGAAGTGTACTACTAGCCCATATGCTTATTTTTGGTGACTGTTGGAACTATTGATGCCTGTCAGAAAAGTAGGACCTTCATACACACTGTTATGTCTGTACTGTCATTGAATGTCAAAGCTGTCGGGGGGGGGGGGGTTTCTTAGAACATTTAGACCTTTATACTACCAGAGGATATGCTTCCTGCAGGAACTGTCGGCGGCCTATCAGAGCAGTAAGACCTTCATATTGCTAGTTTATATGATCACTGTTGGTGACTGTCAGAGCTGTAGGAGATCTCACAGAACAGTAACACCTTCATATTGCTACATTATATGCTCACTGTCAGTGACTGTCAGAACTGTTCGAGGCTTCTCAGGACAGTAAAACCTTCATACTACCAGATGATATGCTTACTGTTGGTGACTGTTGGAACTGTCAGAGGCCTCTCAAAACAGTAAGACCTTCATAATATTACTTTATATGTTCTCTAGCTCGCAACCACTGACTCTCGGAGGCCTCTAAGAACATAGTTATAGTTATCAATGTTTGGTATGTTTCCAAATAGAATAGTTTCAATTGGTTGAATATTAACCTGCATTCCTCTCAGTAATTTCATAATTTGTAAAACTTTGTTGGAAAATCCAGTGGAAATACTGTGAAGATGACAAGATAACCATAGAACCTGAAATTTCATTCTGTAACATTACAATAAGTTATGCTTATGAATATGTGAGGAAGGATGTGTCTGTGTTATATTTTATGTAGTATTGGTATGGTAAAATAAATGCTTCACTTTTAAAATGCATGATAAGACTGATTTATAAGGTTAAAATTGAATTAATCCCTTGCAAGGAAATTGCATTGTCTTGTTCTTTATACATTGTTAATTAGAATATAAAGTAACATTTGTAATGAAAATATTGATCGTTAAGGTTACAAAATGAAAATGAACAGTGTTAAATATGTTTAAATAATTAAGGTGTCAAGCATTATAATAAGCCTTCTGTCGATGACAGACTTCGTATAAGAAAATGTTAATAAAACTAGGTCATATATCGCCTACAATATATTTTAATTTTAGTTTACACAAGTGATGATAGTGCTGGTTTAGCACTGTTGGCTGTGCGAGGTGTAGAAGCATCCCACATGTATAGGTAATAGTAAGAGTAATTGATACCCCAGTAATAGTAATATAACAGATGGTAAAATGTGGTAATAGTAATAGTACGTGATATATCACAAACAGAAAGATATTGTTATAATAATACAATAACTCTAATGGACTCCATGTCTATTTAAAACATCCCACCAAAATATCTTTGAAATATAAAAAATATATAAATGATATAAAATAATACAAATTTTATATTTGACATATATTTTTA
The DNA here is from genome assembly GCA_026874595.1 of Sipunculus nudus. NCBI lineage: Eukaryota > Metazoa > Annelida > Sipuncula > Golfingiida > Sipunculidae > Sipunculus > Sipunculus nudus. The sequence goes on along the minus strand of CM049317.1, from coordinate 33,486,965 downwards.
GATAGATTTACCAACATTTTATCAAAATAATCCACCCAATGGTTGTTTCGGTGTAGGTGTATGAAGGTTTTGACCATAAACCATCCAGTGGTTACTGAGTTAGTGTGACAGACAAAAACCCATCCATACAAAAGCCCATCCCTGAACTTGCAGAATAGGACAAAAGCCCACCCTTGACTAAATATATATTTTATATATATATATATATATAAAACATTATTGTGAAACCCACATCTTTTAAAGTATATTACCTATTTTCCACTCATCTTTGTTATATGAATCATGTCAACTAATTCTTTGAGAATATAAAAAAACTAGTGACCTGGCCCTTTTTTGTCAAGGTCATGCAAATATGCAGATATACGTACACTGACTGACTGAACATGTTTTATTGAGCAGCTACAGGTGGCTGTAGTCAAGGCTCCAGCCCTTTGTGCTCCTAAAGCATAATTGACATTTGATGGAGCGTATAGACCTGATGCCATATATATATGCAAGCATTGCAGGGAGCCGCGTGACCACCAGCGTTTTACCCATACTGGTGACCTGAGGAGAGCCACAGCACCCAAAGCAAAAAAGGCCAGGCAGAATACAAACCTATACCAACACCAGCAGCAGAGACCCAGCCAATCCAGAGAACAGAACTTGATCTTGAATGATTGGAGAGTGATTAACATTTTCATCATAAGCCTGCAGCCTGGAGTACTGTTATGTTTTCCATTTTACTCAATAAAGGTGTATGTATTTGTTTTTAGTGATATGAGGTGTTTGTTTATGTGTATTTGTTGTGTTGTTTGTTGCCTCTTTCAGGTGTGCGTGATAAGTTTGTATTGTGTTATATACTGTAAGCAATGATGAGAATACAACATATGCTGGTAGGGATAGTCTGTCCTCAAAATATAGTACTGCCCTTCCAGTATCCTCCAGAGAACCCCCGTCATAGCATGTTGTTATCCCCTGCATATTTTATATATTATTTTTGTAAAAGGAATAAGTGTATTTTGTGTGTGGGTGTATAAGCAAGTGTGTGTAGCAGAGAAATCCTGACCATGCAATTTGTTTGATGTTGTATCTGAAAAATATTAGGGTGAATATCATGTGCAAGAATAATATAATACGGTGCTTTTTTTTTAATTTTTATTTTTCTTGGCTAGTTTTTCATATGGTAATGGTCTGGTATTACCATACATTTTATTAGTAGCTTCTATAGTGGTTATTGCAGTGCATTCTTCATGCAGAAATTCATTAATATTCTGAACCCCTTAACTTTTGAAGAATTGCTTATTTCCCTTGAAGTTGGATATATAATAATTGTTGAGGTGTGTATGTAATTATATATACATTTTTATGCTCTGCAAGAAATGCTCAGTTTTCATATTTCTATGTGACGTTTTGAATTTATATTTGTAGCAGACATTTCTTTAGCACCGACCACAGAACACTTTGAGTACAGTCTATCCTTTAATTCAGATGCAGAAAAAGGAATTTGATGAACTCAAGCAACAGAGATAAAAAGTGACTGTCCAGGATCATTCCCAAAGGTATAGATGAAATTTTTGTAATGTATTTACTCCTTTTAGTTCTTCCAAGATTGCTCCTTACAAATAAACTAGTAAGAGCTTCCCATTGTTAAGCTTCCAATCATACATGTTGCTCACAATGACCTTGGTAGAATATTACCTGTTCTTGAGTTCAAGACTTCAGCCAGGTTTCCATGGGCAAAGTTCACCTGCTGGATACACTGATATATAGTTTCTAGTAAATTGCACCGCAATACACCCTTCACAGAATTTACTTTTTTGTTGTTAGAACCCCGCTTGAAAAGGGGTGTATTATAGTGATTGACTTGTCCATCTGTCCACCCTTTCATCTTATCTTTTCTGTCCATCCGGGATGCTTTCTTTCGAGTGCAGTATTTCAATGAGATCTTTCTAGAATTCATGGTTCAAAATGGTGCCTGTTATCCAATTACAGACCTGCTTAATACCTATTATGGAGACTGGACCTCAGTAAGTGATTGTCATGCAAAATTTTGGCAGAACATTGACACCCTTGAGGGTTTGTGTGCTTTAAAATTTCAGACTGCTGTTGAATCCATAAATATATGGCTGCCAATCAAATACTTTAAATCTTTTTACAATAATGTTTTAGACAATCCTGTGATTGTTTTATTAATTTTTTTCCCTTTAAGATTATTTATGGTAAAAAATTTCAGACCAATCTGACTTTCAATATGGATCCCTGTCCCCAATGGGCTGCCATTTTAGGAGCTGGAGCTAATTGAGGACCTTCAACCTCTAGTTTCATAATTGACTAATTTCTTTTGTGATTTTCTACCTGTAATTTGCTTCAAAATAAGTTATTTACAATGAGGTCAGAATTTGTCTAAGGACACTCTAATTGGATAAGTCTTAGTACACCTTTGAGGTATTGTTCAGTGTGCATAAATGTTATCACAATTGAATGGTACTTTGAAAATATTTGAGCAGACCTAGGAGCACAATAAAAGCAGTTAATCAGTTTATTTGGAGCACCAAAGCAGCAATTTCAGCACATTGTATTTCTGAAGCACAGAATCAGTACACTTGGAGCACTAAAGAAGCACATGCAGTTTCAGCATTTTCAAAGTATTTCTGTACAGCATTTCAAGTGAAACATTTCACTGAAAGCACAAAATAAGCACAATTGAAGCACACTTTAAGCACACTTCATGTCCCAAAATTTCTGTAAGGGTATGTTCAAATGGATGGTGGGATTATCCCAGATGTAAAATCATGGGACGAATTTACCGTACCAGCAAGTATGTGTGAACAGCCTTTCATAATTAATATATTTACAGTTCTCCTGTTAATTCTTCAGACATTCTTTCATATAAATATATTTGTTTTAAAGAGAAACAGCTCCCATTTGTCATCATACATGTTGTACACAATGATCATGCTAGTATATGTGTATAGCCAATTCTTGAGTTCATGACTTTTTTCCAGGTTTGCATGAACTGGGATCACCAAATGGAAACTCTTATAGTTTCTGACAAATGGCACTGAAATACACCCTTCACTAAATTAAAGATATTTTGAATTATTAATTTCTTTTTTTTTTATTTTGTATCTTTTTTGGTAAATTACTTTAAGTGAGATCAGAATTAATTTAGGATATTCTAATTGGATTTTGTCCCAGTGGTCAAATTTCAATCCTACTAGCATAAACAAAGATCATGGGTTTGTCTGAGATCAACTCCTATTGGAGTGAGTTCTTACAGGATCAGCATTTCAATTGATTGGAACAGTCATTGTCAAGTATATTTATTGGAATATTCTTTTTTGTGATTTTTAAATTTATATGAGTCACTTGTATTGTTTTAATTCCTATCACAGAACCCTGTTGCAGTTTTTCTCCGCTGATGGGGTTACAGAAGTGCTCTACTGGTGGAGTTACAGAAAATTTATGGTTCCTTAAAAGCAACCGAGGTGAAATGACAATACCTGGATACACCTTGAAGGTATACTCAAGTGACATTATTTTTAGCTCAGCTGACTGTAAGTCATCTGAGCTATATATATCACTATTTAGCACTATTTCTCCTTTTGTGTGTTCATCTGGGGCACAACAGTTCTTAGTTCATAGCAGGGCACAGATTGTAACCATTCAACCTAGAAACTTCTCACTACCTAGGAACTTCTCAAAATAGAAAACCTTGTGGGAGGACCTTGGAAAATCTCCCAAGAACCTAGGTCAAAACTGTTTTACATGATCAATATTCTGTGAGCTTCACAGCAAAAATATGCCTTGAAGCACTATGATTAGCTGTTGATTACCTCATTAACACCATGTCGTTTGAAGTATAGTTTAATTTTAAATCATGTTTGATACAATTTTTTCTCTAAGTTTTGGCAGGAGTTTTAAAACTGATGACCTTGAACTTCATGTCAAATATGTGGCTTTATAGGATTTCTTGTGAATTCTGAAGTATTGCATATTGTTTTCTCAAATGGGATAAACATTTTAGTGACAGGCAAATACCTGAAATGTGTGGTAAACCTCACGCAAAATGCAACAAAAGCAAAATCACCTCATTTTGATTCCTGGTTATGGCCTTAATGTAAAAAAAAAAGTTTTATGCAATAGTTTGTTGGAAAAGTTTAAAAATCATCACACTTGTCCAGGCAGAAAATACCTTTATTTCACTATACATCAGCATTCAAATGGAGTTGTATGAATGATCTCATCTCTTGGTTATCATCATGCTTATTCCTGTTCAAGATGTTTTGAAATAGTGTATTTCATGAACTACAATATACAATAGTATAGATCTAAAAAATCAGTGAATTCAAGGGACATCATGTGCAACACTATTCAAGTTGAAAATGGTAAAAATAACCAAAGATCTCTATAAAACAATAACATTGTAAAAACTGTTGATATACATTACAATTTTTAATTCAGATGACTTAATGTCATCTGAGCTATAGTTATGATGAATTGTATGTCATCTGTGCGTCTGTCTGTCTGTTCATTAGACTGGCACATTTTGAAATTAGACTTACGAATCCAAAATTTGAGACACTGTATTTAATCAAGATTTAATTGTATGAAAGAAATTAGATCAAAATATTGTAAATTCTTCAAGTTTATAGCATATATAAGTGTGCGATCAGCACCTTCCATTTTGCACAACTTTGACCATGGCACATTTTATTCCTGTAAACACACTGCTGGTTTGCTTTTGACAGAAGGTACACATAAGGGTTTTATCTGTTAAAATATGAAATTTGAAAATATAAGCTCAGAAACAGGGCTCTTTCTTGATTTTTTTGGGGGGCTCTATTGTATTCACTTGCATTGTTAACTTAGTTCTAAGCAGCCCACTGTTGGTCACTGGAACTCATTTAATACAGCATTGCCTGCATACCCCACTTCCAGGGGATAATTATTCCAATACACTTGATGTATATGGCCGGGATATTGCTGTGGGGGTGGGATGAGATATGATTTGAGATTAACTGCAACAGTAGGGTGCTTCTGAGTGATGCATTTCATATCAGGTATAGTGTTCAGCTCTGTCCACCCGTGAACAATTTTATTCGACATAAAATATCTAAATAAGGCCAACAAAATAAAAAGGTATGGTTCTCAGGCTCTTTTTTTTTAGAAATCACTGCAGGTGGGCGTTCTTTTCTTTTACCATTTATTGTATGTTTCAGTGAAAATGTCATATGACCATGGAAAAGTATGAAAATAACAGGGTGTTTTTGCTAAACAGGTAAAAGCACTACATAACAAAGGAAATTGTATCAAAATTGTATTATTTTAATTTCTTGAAAGATGAAAATCAAAACAAGATGACCAGAGGTCACGCGCTTGCCGGAAATGGAAATGATACAGACAGATAGACAGAGAGTGCATGTAGAAACAGTCATATGAATGAGCAACATTGTGGGGGCAGCAGAAACGGATAATATGTTTATTTATGCATGCTGACCTTTAACAGCTGCATATCTTTTCAGTGTAAAAGGGACCAAGTTCAAAATTTTTTCATGAAATCCCATTAATCTCGTTTGACAAGAAGCAGTGAGACGTTTTCAGGTTTGTCATGTCAAGCTGGCCAAATGATATGAAATGCCGAAAACTAGACCTGTCTAGCTATAAAAGCCGCTGAGTTATAAGCATTTGCATGAAATCTCTTGTTTTCACATGGTGCGAGCTTTGGCGAGATTTCCAGTTTTGTCATGTCAGGTTTGTCAAATATTACAAAATGCCGGAAACTAGACCTGTCTAGCTGCAAAAGTCGCCGTGTTATAAGCATTTATGTGAAATCATGTTTTTTTCTTGCTTGACGAGATATAGTACGAGATTTGGCAAGACGAGCAGTTTTATTATGTCAAGACGGCCAAACGTTACAAAATGGCGAAAACTAGATCCGTCTAGCTGTAAAAGTCGCCGAGTTATAAGCATTTCCGTGTACTCTCGTGTTTTCTCGTTTGACGAGATATGGTGCAGGATTTGGCCAGTCTTGTAGATTTGTCATATCAAACTCTCTAAATGTTATGAAATGGGGAAAACTACATCTGTCTAGCTGTAAAAGTCGCCGAGTTATTAGCATTTCTGTGAAATCTCCTTTTTTATCGTTTGACGAGATATGATGCGAGATTTGGCCAGTCTTGCAGGTTTGTCATGTCAAGCCGTCCAAATGTTAATGAATGCCAAAAACTAGACCTGTCTAGCCGTGAAAGTCGCCGACTTATATGCATTTCTGTGAAATCTTGATTTTCCACATTTGACCAGATATAGTGCGAGATTTCGCCAAGTATCGCAGTTTTACTATGTCAAGTTGGCCAAATGATTCCAAATGCCAAAAACTAGACCTGAGTAGCTGTAAAAGTCGCCTAGTTATAAGCATTTCCATGATATCTCGTTTTTTTCTCGCTTGACGAGATATGGTGCGAGATTTGGCCTGATTTCTTTTCTGGCGTGTCAAGCTGGTCATATGTTATGAAATGCCGAAAACTAGACCTGTGTAGCTGTAAAAGTTGCCAAGTTATAAGCATTTCCGTGAAATCTCGTTTGACGATAAACCGAGCGAAATTTGATGAGACTTGCAATTGAATGACTTAGAACCAAGGGGAAGCAGCCTTATGCAAAAAACTAGACCCTTGAAACATAAATATTAACCGAGATAGAAGCCAAAAACTGCATATTTTCAGATCGTCAAGTTTAACCCACAAATTTGGTAACCATGGTAACGGCAGCACAAAGCTACATGTGCGGAGGAATAAGCCAATGTTCCTAGTTTAAGATACAACGATAAAAATTGTGCCATGTTTAAAATTATTTTAGATATTGCAGAAAAATGATATGTTACAGTGTTTCAGGTACCACGCCCCCTGGTGGCTATTTCCAAAAAATGAAAAACTGATTTCGAGATATTTATAAATAACACAAAATATATCAATTTCAAAGCCATTTTTAAAAAAATGCAGCCTGTAGGTCATATTTAATGAAATCTCGAAGACTCTCGTTTGACGAGAAATGGTGCGAGATTTGGCGAGAATTTCAGTTTTATCATGTCAAGCTGCCTATAAGGTACATAATGACCAAAAACAGACGTCTGTAGCTAAAAAATTGACAAAGTTACAAAAAATGGTCGTGTTATTTCCAATTTCCATGATTTTTGCCCAAAAAATGTAACCATGGTAACGGCAAATTTAAGTAAGCTACATGTCAAAAGAAAGGCCAGGTGATGACGAAAAAAATGAGCTATTGCAGAAGTGGATAAGCCTATTTATGGCGAAGTTATAGTGCAAAAACCGTTAACCATACCTGTCGTGACCTTGACCCTTGACCTTGGAGCAATGTTGACCAAGAACAATAGGGCACCTAGAAATCGGTTTGTCAATCAAGCCTGCAAGTTTCAAGTTGATTGATGCAAAAGTGTGGCCTGGAGAGTCGTGACAAACAAACAAACAAACTAGACGACCATAGGTCGAACGCTTGCCGGAATTTGAAAGTGAAAGACAAACGGACAGACAGAACATATTGTCGGTTTTCTATTAATGGAATGACTCTCAGAGACATTGCTGAGAATATGTGGCCCGTAGAATGACATATGAGACAAAAGAACAGGCAAGCAGACAAAGCTGACAACAAAAGACGAACAGACAGACATACTGACTTTGTGAGACAAGATTGACACCAGATGACATAACCTCGCGATTGAGAAGATTCAAAGGAAGAAAATGAGTTATAATTTATGTAATTTAGATATATAATTTTTGAGGTATGGCGAATTAATGATATACTAGGGAGGCTCGACTGTAGCGCCCTCTAGCAGACATATTCCGAAGACGACAAATGCGTTTCGTATTATTAGTGTATACCATGAGATGTCCCAGTTTCAAAAGGATTCCGTCAAAGCTGTGGCCTGTAGAATGCTATATGTAAGGCGTAAGAACCAGCAAGCAGGCGACTTTGAGGATAACGGACAAACAGATGGACACACTGACAAAGTGACAGAAGATTGAAACCAGATGCCTTAATCAGGTTATGGAGAAGACTCAAAGGAAGAAAATAAGCTATAGTTAATGTAACTGAGGCTTTTGGTGTAGAGATATGGCCAATACAATGGTATGTGTGTGAGGGTCGTGTGCAGCGCCCACTAGTGGCCATATCCTAAAAATGAAAAAATTTATTTCTAGATATTAGTTTAAGACATAAGATGTAATAGTTTCAAAAGGATTCCGTCAAAACTGTGGCCTACAGAATGCTATATGTGAGACGCAAGAGCCAACAAGCAGGTGAATTTGAGGACAACTGACAAACAGACGAAAACAGTGACAAAGTGACTCAAAATTGAGTCCAGATGACTTCTCCAGGTTATGGAGAAGACTCAAAGGAAGAAAAAAGCTACAGTTTATGTAACTGAGGTTTATAGTTTTGGAGATATTGCCAAAGCATGATATGTTGGGAGAGGTTCGAGTTCAGCGCCCCCTAGTGGCCATATCGGAAAATGAAAAATTGGTTTCGAGATATTAGTGTAAGACTTAAGATGTAATAGTTTCAAAAGGATTCTTTCAAAACTGTGGCCTGTAGAATGCTATATGTGAGACGCAAGAGCAAGCAGGCGAATTTGAGGACAAGTGACAAACAGACGGACACAATGACAAAGTGACACAACATTGAGATCAGATGACATTATCAGTTTATGGAGAAGACTCAGAGGGAAAAAATAAGCTATAGTTTATGTAATTGAGGCTTTGGGTTTTAGAGATATGGCCAATGTAATGATATCTGTGTGAGGGTCGTGTGCAGCGCCCCCTAGCAGCCATATTCAAAAAATGAAAAAACAATTTTGAGATACTAGTGTAGGACTTATGATATGTTAGTTTCAAAAAGATTCCTGCAATAATGTGGCCTTTGGCGCAAGATGAATGAAATCTCGAAATATCTCTATTCACGAGATATTTTACGAGATACTGCAAGACTTGTAATGAAATCTTGTAGTACTAGTTGAATGCTATCTGATGCAAAAAACTAGATCACTCTAGCTTTAAAACTGACAAAGTTAGAAAAATAAGATCCCTTATTTTTGAATATCATGACTTTTCCCAAAAAAATTGTAACCATGGTTACGGCAAATTTGAGTCAACTACACACCAGATGATAGGCCTTGGAATGACGATTAAAATGAGCTATTGTTGAAGTAGATACGACTAATAGTCACAAAGATATGAAGAAAAAAAACGTTTTGAGAAGTTTTGACGACCTTGACCTTGACCTTTGACCTATTTTAACCAAAAACAATAGGGCACCTAGAAACTATGTTTTCCAATATCCCTGTAAGTTTCAAGGTTATTGTGGCAAAATTGTGGCCAGGAGAGTGGTGACAAACAAACAAACAAACTAGACGACCATAGGTCGAACGCTTGCCGGAAATCGGAAGTGAAACACAGACGGAGAGACAGAACATATTGTTGGTTTTCTATTAATGGAATGACCCTCAGGGACATTGCTGAGAATATGTGGCCCGTAGAATGACATATGAGACAAAAGAACAGGCAAGCAGACAAAGCTGACAACAAAAGACGAACAGACAGACATACTGACTTTGTGAGACAAGATTGACACCAGATGACTTAACCTAGTTATGGAGAAGATTTAAAGGAAGAAAATGAGTTATAATTTATGTAATTTAGATTTTTAGTTTTGGAGGTATGGCGAATTAATGATATACTTGGGAGGCTCGACTGTAGTGCCCTCTGGCGGACATATTTCGAAGACGACAAATGCATTTCGTATTATCAGTGTATGACATGAGATGTCCCAGTTTCAAAAGGATTCCGTCAAAGCTGTGGCCTGTAGAATGCTATATGTAAGGCGTAAGAACCAGCAGGCAGGCGACTTTGAGGATAACGGACAAACAGATGGACACACTGACAAAGTGACAGAAGATTGAAACCAGATGCCTTAATCAGGTTAAGGAGAAGACTCAAAGGAAGAAAATAAGCTAAAGTTTATGTAACTGAGGTTTTGGGTGTAGAGATACGGCCAATACAATGGTATGTGTGTGATGGTCGTGTGCAGCGCCCACTAGTGGCCATATCCCGATAATGAAAAATTTATTTCTAGATATTAGTGTAAGACATAAGATGTAATAGTTTCAAAAGGATTCCGTCAAAACTGTGGCCTATAGAATGCTATATGTGAGACGCAAGAACCTGCAAGCAGGCGAATTTAAGGACAACTGACAAACAGACGGACACACTGACAAAGTGACTCAAGATTGAGTCCAGATGACTACTTCAGGTTATGGAGAAAACTCAGAGGAAGAAAAATGCTACAGTTTATGTAACTGAGGTTTATAGTTTTGGAGATATTGCCAAAGCATGATATGTTGGGAGAGGTTCGAGTTCAAGCATGATACGTTGGGAGAGGTTCGAGTTCAGCGCCCCCTAGCGGCCATATCCGGAAAATGAAAAATTGGTTTTGCGATATTAGTGTAGGCTTAAGATGTTATAGTTTCAAAAGGATTCTTTCAAAACTGTGGCCTGTAGAATGCTATATGTGAGACGCAAGAGCAAGAAGGCGAATTTGAGGACAACTGACAAACAGACAGACACACTGACAAAGTGTCACAAATTGTGACCAGATGACTGCACTAGGTTATGGAGAAGACTCAGAGGAAGAAAATAAGCTATAGTTTATGTAATTGAGGCTTATAATTTTGGAGATATGGCCAAAATATGATATGTTCGGGAGGTTCGCATCCAGCGCCCCCTAGCGGCCCTATTCAAAAAATGAAAAAACAATTTCGAGATACTAGTGTAGGACTTATAATATGTCAGTTTCAAAAAGATTCCTGCAATAATGTGGCCTTTGGCGCAAGATGAATGAAATCTCGAAATATCTCTATTCACAAGATATTTTACGAGTAACTGCAAGACTTGTAATAAAATCTTGTAGTACTAGTTGAATGCTACCTGATACAAAAAAACTAGGTCTCTCTAGCTTTAAACTGACAAAGTTAGAAAAATAAGACCCCTTAATTTCGAATATCATGACTTTTCCCCCAAAATTTGTAACCATGGTTACGGCAAATTTGAGTCAGCTACACATCAGATGACAGGCCTTGGAATGACGATTAAAATGAGCTATTGTTGAAGTAGATACGACTAATAGTCACAAAGATATGAAGAAAAAAACGTTTTGAGAAGTTTTGATGACCTTGACCTTGACCTTTAACTTATTTTGACCAAAAACAATAGGGCACCTAGAATTTTGTTTGTCCATCATCCCTGAAAGTTTCAAGGTGATTGTGGCGAAATTGTGGCCAGGAGAGTGATGACAAACAAACAGACAGACAAACAGACATACGCAACTGACCAATATGCTTGCCGAAATCTTTGATTCCGGCAAGCAACAAACTAGATGACCTGAGGTCACGCGCTTGCCGGAAATGATGTAAAGTTAGTCAGATGAACAAGCATTGTCAATGTGAAAGAAAATAATCCATAGTTTGTGAAGAAAGAACCAATATTAACAAAGTTCTAAAGAATATTTTGATCACCTTGACCTTGACCTTTGACTTATTTGAATAATAAACATACAACTTCCAGATATCATCACGATATATGACAAGTATAATTTACAAAACGATTCCTGCAAAACTGTGGCCAGTAGAATGCTACATGTGAAACGCAAGAACCAGGAAGCAGGCGAAATTGAGGACAACTGACAAACAGACAAACATACTGACAAACTGACCCAAGATTGAGAACAGATGACTTAATCATGTTTTGAAGAAACCTCAGAGGAAGATAATAAGCTAGAGTTTATGTAAATGAGGTTAATAGTTTTGGAGATATGGCCAAAAAATGATATGTTGTACAAGTTCGAGTGCACCGCCCCCTAGTGGCCAATCCTGGAAAATGAAAAATCAGTTTCGAGATATAAGTGTAAGACATAAGATGTAATAGTTTTAAAAGGATTCTTTCAAAACTGTGGCCTGTAGAATGCTATATGTGAGACGCAAGAATCGGCAAGCAAGCGAATTTGAGGACAACTGAGAAACAGACGAACACACAGACAAAGTGACTCAAGATTGAGACCAAATGAATACACCAAGTTTTTTGAAAGACCCAGAGGAAGAAAAAAAAGCTATAGTTTATGTAAATGAAGTTTATAGTTTTGGAGATATGGCCAAAAAATGATATGTTGTGCAAGTTTGAGTGCACCGCCCCCTAGCGGCCAATTCTGGAAAATGAAAAATTAGTTTCGAGATATTAGTGTAAGACATAAGATGTAATAGTTTTAAAAGGATTCTTTCAAAACTGTGGCCTGTAGAATGCTATATGTGAGACGCAAGAACTGGTAAGCAGGCGAATTTGAGGACAACTGAGAAACAGACGGACACACTGACAAATTGACTCAAGATTGGGTTGAAATGACTCCTCCAGGATTTTGAAAAGACTCAGAGGAAGAAAATAAGCTATAGTTTATGTAAATGAGGCTTACAGTTTTGGAGATATGACCAAAACATGACATGTTGGGGAGGTTTGCATACAGCGCCACCTAGCGGCCGCATTCAAAAAATGGAAAAACAATTTCGAGATAATAGTGTAGGACTAAGGATATGTCAGTTTCCAAAAGATTCCTGCAAAACTGTGACCTCCAGGGCAAGATTACTAAAATCTCGAAATATCTCGTTTGACGAGATATTATACGAGATATCGCGAAACTTTTAATAAAATCTTGCAGTACTTGTTAAATGTTACCTGATGCAAAAAACTAGACCTCTCTAGCTTTAAAACTGACAAAGTTAGAAAAATAAGACCCCTTATTTCAGAATATCATGACTTTTTCCCCCAAATGCGTAACCATGGTTACGGCAAATTTAAAAGAGCTACACACCAGAAGAAAGGCCTGGAAATGACGTTTAAAATGAGCTATGTTTGAAGAAGATACCACTAATAGTAACAAAGATATGAAGAAAAAACCGTTTTGTATACTTTTGATGACCTTGACCTTGACCTTTGACCTATATTGCCCAAAAACAATAGGCTTCCTGGAATTTTGATTATTGACCAGCTGTGTCAGATGGAAAGCTTTTGCTGCAAAATTGTGGCCTGTAGAGAGTCCACAGACAAACAAACAAACAACGAACCAACAAAGAGACATACGCAACTGACCAACCAACTTGCCGAAATCGAAGATTTCCGGCAAGCAACAAACAAACAAACAGACAAACAGACATCCGCGACTGACCAACCTGCTTGCAGAAATCGAAGATTTCCGGCAAGCAACAAACAGACAAACAGACATCCGCGACTGACCAACCTGCTTGCAGAAATCGAAGATTTCCGACAAGCAACAAACGGAACTGATCAACATACTTGTCGAAATCTCTGATTCCGGCAAGCAATAAACTATAACGCGACAGAAATGGCAAACCGGCCCGCAAAGAGTGCCTGTGGTCACTTATTTTATACGGCGAACGCTATAATTTTTGCAGTCACGGGAAAGCGTGTCTGTCTTTCATACTAAAACGCGTGCATGCATGCGTGATGGCATATGTATTTGTGCATGCGCGTTTTAATTTTTACAAAGTTGCTAAAATTTGCGGGGACCGTGTATGATTAAACAAAAGAGGTCATGGGCAGAAAGGCCATGAAACTTTATATGGTGTACAGTTTATGTACCTAAAATGTGTAGTTTTGGAGATATGGTTAAACAATGATAGTAGGTACGGGGTTGCATTGCAGCGCCCCCTAGCGGTAATTTTCCAAAAACTGAACAATTGCTTTCGAAATATTAGTGTATGACGTAACATGTATCAGTTTCAAAAGGATGCCTGCATATCTGTGGCCTATAGGGCATGTCACCTTGAAATCGCGAAATCTCATTCGACGAGAAACGGTGCGAGATTTTGCAAGATTTTTGGTTGGATCACCGAGAACTCACCAAGGGCTACAAGATGCAAAAATTTTGACCTCTCTAGCATAAAAACTGACAGAGTTAGAAGCTGAAAACTGCATATTTTCAAAATTCAAAGGTTTTGCCCCAAAAATAGAGAAATCTGGCAATAGCGCACTTTGGCACCTATGCGCAAAAATAAGCCCATGGACCCTAGTTTAAGGTGCTGTGATGGAAATGGCCCAATGTTTAATAGTTCTGGAGGTATAGCACCAAAACAAATGTTCATTTTTTTTCTTCTGCAACGCCCCCTGGCGGCCATTTCCAAAATCTGAAAAACCCGTTTCGAGATATTCTTATGTTACATAAAATATCTCAGAATCAGTAAAATTGCTGCAAATTTGAAAAATATCACGAAATTCCATGATTTCTCCCCAAAATTGCGTAACCATGGTAACAGCGAAATGAGGCAATTTTGCAGTGTTGGAAGTGGCCATGCAGTGGCAAATAAAACGGGCTATCGATTAGGTGCCTACGGCTCTTTTTGACGAAGGTATGAAGAAAAAACCGTTTTTGAGCTTTTTGGTGACCCTGACCTTGACCCTTGACCGATCATGACCAAAAACAATAGGCTCCGAGAAGAACCGATTATACACTCTATCTATAAGTTTCAGGACGATTGGTGCAAAATTGTGGCCTGTAGAGCGGGGACATACAGACAAACAAACAAACGGAACTGATCAACATACTTGTCGAAATCTCTGATTCCGGCAAGCAACAAACAGACAAACAGACATCCGCGACTGACCAACCAGCTTGCGAAAATCGAAGATTTCCGGCAAGCAACAAACAGACATACGCAACTGAGTAATATGCTTGCCGAAATCTTTGATTCCGGCAAGCAACAAACAGACAAACAGACATACGCAACTGAGCAATATGCTTGCCGAAATCGAAGATTTCCGGCAAGCAATAAAGTTGTGACTGTGCCTCCAACATGTATGATAATTGACAGGGCCCGGAAAGGCCGTCACGCACCGCTGCACACGCCGGCCGCCCACCGTAGGGACCCTGCCGGCACTTGCGGCGACGGCAGGTGACTTCGTGGTTTGGTGAAACACGGCGCGAGATTTGACGAGACTTACAATGCGACCCCGGAATGTGACTGCGAGTGTCCGACGCTATCCGGCGCTGCAGACCATGTGTCTGTGGCGTAAAAAATGACAGAATTATAGGCATTTCTTTGAATGGTCACGTGTTCTCGTTTCACGAGAAACGGTGCGAGATATGACGAGACTTGCGATTGAATGACTAAGAACTAGACGGATGCTGTCTAACGCCGGAAACCAGACCTTTCTATGGCAAATATCAACAGAGATAGAAGCAGGTAAACTTTGTATTTTCAAGTTGTCACGTTTTACCCCAAAATTTGGTAACCATGGTAACGGCAGTACAAAGCTACATGTGCGGAGGAATTAGCCAATGTTCCTAGTTTCAGATACCACAAAAAAAATGGTGTCACGTTTAATATTTTTTGAGATATTGCAGAAAAATGATATGTTACAGTGTTTCAGGTACCTAGCCCCCTGGTGGCTATTTCCAAAAAATGAAAAACTGATTTCGAGATATTTATAAAATAACACAAAATATATAAATTTCAAAGCCATTGTTAAAAAAATGCAACCTGTAGGTCATATTTAATGAAATCTCGAAGACTCTCGTTTGACGAGAAACGGTGCGAGATTTTGCAAGATTTTTGATTGGATCACCGAGAACTCACCAAGGGCTACAAGATGCAAAAAAATTGACCTCTCCAGCATAAAAACTGACAGAATTAGAAGCTGAAAACTGCATATTTTCAAAATTCAAAAGTTTTACCCCAAAAGTAGAGAAATCTGGCAATAGCGCACTTTGGCACCTATGCGCAAAAATAAGCCCATGGACCCCAGTTGAAGGTGCTGTGATGGAAATGGCCCAATGTTTAATAGTTCTGGAGGTATAGCACCAAAACAAATGTTCATGTTTTTTCATCTGCAACGCCCCCTGGCGGCCATTTCCAAAATCTGAAAAAACAATTTCGAGATATTCTTGTGTTACATAAAATATCTCAGAATCAGTACGATTGCTGCAAATTTGAAAAATATCACAAATTCCATGATTTCTCCCCAAAATTTCGTAACCATGGTAACAGCAAATTTAAGTACCGTAAAATCTCCACTTAAAACCGCGGTTTAATCAAGAAATTCAAAATCTTGAAATCAGGTTGATTTCCTGAAAGCACTGTGCGGTTTATACTAGAAGGATTTCCTGAATATCTTCCTGACAGTCATCGTTTTTGAGCCGGCGAGTGGGCGATAATATTGCAACTTTCGAAGGCCGTTCTTAGCAGCAGTCTCGCATGCATGGGAGCCGTGTGTTAATGTATTATTTACGATTATTTGTTATTTATAAATTAAAATATTGCTGACTAGTTTTCGTGTGATATATAACTTGTTATAAAATCTTGGTAATTGTTACCAAATAATACGTTTACAACAACCCTGCTGTAACACACAACGGCCTAACTGCATTAAATGCGGGGGTATCAAGGACTCTGGATACCGCCGCATAAAAAGCTTCAGAGTAAACTGGAGAACTTCAAACCCTTGTCGGAAAAAAATCGTGTAAAATCAAATAGTGCGTTTATGAAAAGGAAACTTTAAGTAATCTAAGGGAGATATAGTACTTTATTCGAATGACCACGAAATTCAGCTAAATATTGTTTTAGTATGTGAACAAGACTCACTTTTAAAACTTTGCAATCCTTGCGCTTGAAACTGTCTCAGAATCTGAAACAATGAAATGCGTGACCTTTGCTCGCTGAGCCAACAAGGCCCGTTACCACTGGTTACACAGGCGGCTGCCGGCCAGCCGTGGCTGGAGGGAAAACCCAGAGCAGACATCGTTCCCCGTGTATCACCGTTTATTAGGATAATACATATTCTTCTAATCAACATTTAAAGTGGACAAACACTGTCTAAGTGGAATGTTATATGCGTATTTGATAAGAATATCTTTATTTCTTAACGAATTTGACATTTTCAGACGAAATATAAGAATTTAATTGTCATGTGGAATGTCTCCAGTTTCCTCAAATCATCTTCAAGGGCTCTCGCACAGCGTAGCGTAGTAAGAGAGGACGGATGCTAGGGCTAACAGCGGCCCACTTCGTTGGGCATGGTCAAGCAAAATTGAAATAAAAGCCTACTATAAACCCATTTGCGGCATTATTTAGGAATGATTATTTGTTTAAAACGTAAAATAAATAAAAAGCTGACATCGTAAAGAGTCACACAATGGCAGACGATCGTTTTAAAATCAAGTTTGAGTGCCGCCATGTACTGAAACGCCCCGGTATTCTGCTAAGAATATTTTGAACGGCTGTACGCGGTGGGTGGTAAACAGAACAGCCACCTATTTCGTCCCAGCGTGCCTTGCGCGAACACTGCCTTGACAAAATGGCTCCCCACACGGAAACTTTCTTCAGGAAAAAAACTTGCTTACCCCGACTGACCACTTTAATTTTACCTTAAAATCACTCGTTTTCAAGCGTCATGTTTCCTATACGTGCGTATCTCGACAAGGTAACTTCAGTTAATTTGTTATTCAGTTAAGGTGACCAGCGATGTTTTCAAACGAACCAGCAAATTGTAACATGGAGCGATGTCAACGTACGATGTGACGATGATAATACCGAAGTAACCGGTATGAAAATGATTTGAATCTTCCGAGTAATTCCAGAAAATGGAATTTTCATTAAAAGTTAAGATTTCAAAATATTACTTCTAGAATTAAAATATACAGTGACTTGAAATGGATCAGCAGAATATTTTTTTCCAAAATATAATGACAAATCAGTAGCAAACAAGAATACGGCACGGAATATAAAATCTGTATAAACAGGCAGAGGTTCACCGGCCCTTGCGTCTTCCCAAACTTCATGCTTGAGTGTCCCTGCAAAAAAAAGTCTTATGATGTGTTTGAATAAAATGCCCAAGGAATTTAAAAGTGGACAGGAATGGCCGAGCCGCAACCTTCGCGTGTTCATTTCTAGATGATAGCTTGATTGTGTCTTTTGTCAAATCATTCCGTAGCGAAAATTGGTGCGGTTTTAAAGGGAGGTTTTCAGTATTTGAGCCCCTCGCGGTGTCTCGCCTGGAATTTCGGCGAAGTCTGGGTGCGGTTTTAATCGGAAGTGCGGTTTTAAGTGGAGATTTTACGGTAAGCTACATGTCAAAAGAAAGGCCAGGTGATGACGAAAAAAATGAGCTATTGCAGAAGCGGATTTATGGCGAAGTTATAGTGCAAAAACCGTTAACCATACCTGTCGTGACCTTGACCTTTGACCTATTTTAACCAAAAACAATAGGGCACCTAGAAATTATGTTTTTCATCATCCCTGTAAGTTCGAAGATTTCCGGCAAGCAACAAACATCCAAAGAGACAAACAGACATACGCAACTGACGAACATGCTTGCCGAAATCAAAGATTTCCGGCAAGCAATAAAAATGTTTGATGCCAGGTATTAAAATTGACGCGGGCGGTGCTTGAGAACCTTACCTTTTATTTTTTTATGCCTAAGATATCTCAATTTTTACTCAGATCTACTCCTAATTGTTGTAGCAGGTGCATCGTATGGGTTTCTAGAGCTGATAAGGTTTTGGTCATACTTGGATGATTTTTTTTATTTTTAAAATCTTTTTATACAAAATTTTTACATTTCATATGTTACACTAAAAAGTTTTCCTGGGATTATTGGAATAGCACGAAAACTGACAAGGGCTTTGATGGATTTTCAAGAAACTAACCATAACTATTAACCAATCTCACCCGAGTTTGATTAAGGGCAAATCCCCGGCCACATATTTAATGAGGTCAGAGGTCACAGAGCTATTTTGAAGGGTTGCCGTGATAACTTAGTAGGAATATGATGGATTTTTGTCAATCTCAGCAGAAATATTAATCAATTAAATATCTCACCTAATTTTTATTCCCAGCCAAATCCACGCATATTAAATTAGGACACCAAACTTTGGTGGCACCATTGTGACTTACCAAAATTCTTATGGATTTTCATGAAACACTATAAACATAAACACTAATAGAGTTTCCCACTTGAATTTCATTCTCATAAAAATTCAAGCATATTTCATGAGGTCAGAGTTCAGCAGATTAGGTTCTCTGATTAAGCCTGCACAAAGTGTTTTTGAACAATTTTGTGACTGTGAGTGTGTGTTTTCTAGTTGTTATTGTTTGAACTGTATTTCCAAAACTAAAGTTATTTCATCGCAAATGTAATCCACAAGATGCCATGTTGTGCTATTGTGGCACTTTAAAGACACTAATTTCCACTTGAATAATTTAACCAAGTTAACATTAAAAAAAAATTAAATCCACCTGTGTGCATAATGTGATGTTATATTACCAAAATTAAGGATAAATGATGATGATATTGAGAAATTTGAATTGACTTATAGATCCTGATATATATGATATATTGTAAATGTACGAAAATCAAAATGATGAAACAAAGAAAATTGATAAAGTAATAAGTGAGGATCTAATGCACATTCATTATTTTCCTGCCTCAGACAAATTTGAAATAAAGTGATCAGCCTTGTTTGTCTCCCCTGTCAGTCTACCCATTTTTATATTCAGTAATCATGGATCAACTGTTTTTCCTGTACTAACTGTTGAATTAAATTTTATATCCCATAAGTACATTCAGAGATGTTGTAACTCCCACCATTTAGCGCCATTGAAAACCCCTACCTTGCATCTGGGGACTGGGGCTGTTAGTTATTTGAAAAAAAATATATAATACTGAAAAAAAAGGTGTAGAAAAAAATTAGAATTTAATTGAACACACGTGTCACCTGCTGAGCTGTCAACAACTTATCAAGGAGTCAACCACTGATCATGGTGTTGGTATGTATCTTATGTTTAAAACTGCTTACAATGTTTCAGTTTCATCATTAGAAGACACATGGTCAGATCACATAGTATTATTTGCAACAATTTTCTTACTTGTCAGTACAAATCTATCATATTAACCAATACCCACCTTATACTACCTTTTCCTCTCAGACTTTATCTCCATTAGTTTTTATTTTAGTTTTTTCCTTTAAGGTCATTTTTAGCATAGCACAATGACCAACAGGTCCCTTGTTTTAATCACCATATCAGTAAAATCATGCAGATGTGTAATGATTACAATTTAAATTAGACATCCTCTTTCGATTCTTATCACAAAGTGTCTGTGTGAGTTATTCACAGGGTTACCAGCAGTCAACTCTGAAAAAAATCTTGGACTTTTACCTGACTGTTCCTGGACTTTTAGTTGATTTTCAGGGATAAACTAACCAACAAAATTTAAATTCCCTCTAGGAAATGTCATTCTACTGCTAACACAAACCAAATGTTTATTTGAAAAATTGTAACTGTAAAGCAAAGCAATCTGAAACTAGAAATTTGGAATGACAATGTATCATTTAAAAAAAGATTCACTTTGTTATCTAGCATAAATCATGTTTATAAATTTATCATACAATAACAACGAATGACTTCTATGGATCAGTGTAACTGCACTGTGTTCTGCCTTTCTAGTTTGTTACCTGGTCAGATTCATGTCCTTGCATAAAATGTTTTACTAGTACTAAATATTAGTTCTATATTACTGCTAAGAAACAGGTGACCGTTCATTGATGGTTGGTGCTATATGCATACATTTTGTGTATCCATGCTCTGCATCATCAGTCAATATGTATGTTCAAAAATCAAAGGGATTTAAGATTTAATCTACTTACATAACACAACAATATTTGAAAGGAAAATGAAAATGTAGTATGAAATTATTGAATCCTGGCTCATGAGATGAAAAGGTCTTCCTGTTGGATAATCAACTGCAGTTGCCATATAAGCCATTAAAATTCCGACTTCTCCCTTGCATACAATCATCAGAAAATCCAATTACTTTTTTTTTAAATTCCATGACATTTCCCTGCCCTAGAAAACATAATATTTTCCCTTTCCTTTCCCTGACCACTGGCAACCTTATATGCAGCTAGAGCCCCCACAGTTTCCACAAGCCAGGGTGCATGATATGTGATTCTTTTTGCATGTGCTTTTGAAGAAGCAAATACCTCACCACTTAACATAAACCAGACTGATCATTAGCTGTTTTAGTATACTTTCTAACAACATCTACTAACCAAGAGTATTGGTCAATCCCTCTGTATCATGGTTGAATATCTAATTACTACAATATCAGTGCAACAGAATAGATCAGGTCCCCCCCCCAAAAAAAAAAAAAAAAAAAATTGATACCTTCTAGGGTACAATGTTTTTGTCCAGCAGTATGACAGGGGAACCATACATTCATGTCTGGATAAAATATTTTTGCAGTTTCAGGACCTAAGGAAGAATATCTTACTCAGCAGTATTATATCAGAGATCGTGTACATTGACACTTTTATTGCATAAAATTCTCTAAGATGCAAATTAGTGGTTGCCATCATTTTCCTAGCCGTGACAACCAGCCTCAGTAGGCAATTGGATAATTGGGCTGGTAAGTTGTGATACAAGTGATATCAAGGAATGCATCGCAGTGGTCTTGCATGAGGTTGCATTCATATTGTGGTAAACGTTCTGCCCATAATCTCAATATCATGCTAAGAATGATGAATTAAAACAGTAGTATACATGTGAGCTCACAACCCAAACTGAAACACTGTCTCCATGGACACGGGTCATTTCCTGTATTGTATGCAAGCTGCCTGCCTATTGTAACCTGTACGAGCCATGCTTGTATTCATGCCGTCATAAATTCAACAAACATGCCAAGGGTTTTACCAATGTGCCGGGTTAAAACTGAACATTTTCGCACATGCTTGGTACTTCTCCTCCCCCAACACACCCGTTCAATACACAGGACTAATAAACAAGATGAATATTCTTATAATTTCTGTATTAATTTTTTTGTTGAGACTTGAAAAATTTGCAGGATTTGAATCCTAATATTCAAATGTGATAAAATATTAAAAACTTATGTAAGTGCTCACCGACATATTTTAAGATTTAGTGAGAGATAATTCTTTATTTACATTTCATTCATTTCTCTTAAGGTTCAACTGGCCCTTGATATGAATAAAACTATTATTTACTTAGTTAATCAGGAATATGGGATTAATTTTTTCGCTCATATGGCCTTATATTTAAATATTGAAAACTTGATTACATACACACATTTTTAGCTCAGCTGACTGTTAGTCATCTGAGCTATAGTCATGGTCCCTTGTCCATCTGTCTGGCCATCTGGCCATGAACACGGCATAATTTAAAACTCTTGGACCTATGAATCCAAAATTTGGCATACAGTTAGATGTCTAAAAAATCTCCTAACATATCCAATATCGAGTCACTATGACATTCATTCCTTTGAGATATTAAGGAAAAACCTCATTTTTCCATTAAAAACCCATTGTTGCACTTAATTCAAGGCTGCCTGATATAAAAACCACTGATCTGTTTTTGATCATATTTCATGTTCCTCTATATATTTCCTCTAATCATACCAGATATTATGTCAGTATTGCTTTATATTTTTTAAGTCATGGGCCCACACATAATGCACTTTGTAAAAAAATAAGGAAATATATTTACTCACTAACCATGAAAAATGGAAATGACTTTATTAAAACTGAATTTTGCAATATTTTTAATTTATTTGCATAAATATAAAAATCAACCTTGGCCATGAAATGTTTTTTTAGCTCAGCTGACTGTTAGTCATCTGAGCTATAGTCGTGGTCCACTGTCTGACCGTCCGTCTGTCCGTCCATAGATGTTGCACGTTTTGAAACCGTAAGACCTGGGAATCCAAAATTCTGCATAATACTAGATGTCCTCAAGATCTACTACCAAGCTGAAAACTGGGTCTTTGCAACTTTGTTCCTTTGAGAAATTAAGGAAAAACCTCAATTTTTTATTAAAGACCTATTTTCACACTTCAGGACTGCCTAATATCAAAACCACTTATCTGGTTTTCCTCATATTTACCATAAATATTCCACTATATAGTTCCTATGTACATGCCAGAAATTAGATCTTTATTATATAATTGTATCCGCCAAAACAAAGTTTTGTGGATACTATGTTTTTGACCGGGTTCTGCCGCCGCCACATTTGTTTCCGGAGAACTACTGTGAGACTATTGGACAGATTTTTCCAAAACTTGCACCAATTATCGGGTCACAAGTGAACTGGTGCCTAACCAATTGGCCTTGACCTCTGACCTTTCCTCTCTGCCCAGCTTCCGTTTGTTTCCACACATAAACCCACATATCTTGGGAACCGTTTGACCGATCAGGAAAAAAATTTTGTACAAATGTAGGGCTTGGATAGCTTTATAACATACACAAAAAATAGTGGCGCCACCTGCAACCATGTTTGCACAGTGTCCATCTGTTCATCTGCCTTGGGTTAAAATCACTCATATCTCTGCAGTTGTTTGACTAATTCACCTGGAATTCGGCATGCGTATACATCCTGAATAGTTTCTCGTTCAAATAACAGGTGGCACCACCTACAATCATGTTTATGTGGCAGACATCCATTCTAATATGTAATACATGTAACTCTATTTCCCCTTAAATTTGCCACTCAATCCATGCGTCACTTAACCCCTCCTACTCTGATTTTGGCGGATATACATAGTTGCTTGTCGACTACCCGTATTCTAGTTTTTAATAAATAGTTAAACTCTTATATCATTTGTGCTAGTGCTACTCTTGGGCATAGGTAACCTGTAATTATTGAATAACTGTAAACTCGGACGTTGTTAAAAGCATGATAGTTAACATTACTTATAGTGGACATTTTTTTTTTCCATACTTCTGCTGCAATGTAGATAAAATTATTAGGCCAAGTCAAAACCTGTGTGACAATAGCACTCTTTTTCCAAATGTAAATAATATAAATGACACCAGCCCTCTTCCCTCTCCAAGGATTTTATCAAGATCTTTACATAACTTCAGTTAAATGCCATCATCCTTATAAATCAGCATATATTACAACACAAAACTAACATTTGTCTTATCCTTCTTCCAAATCATATCTTATGATCAAAAATAAAAGCTAAGTGCCATGACCCATGGGTCATTTGTTTACATCAAGCCAGTGGTATGCAGTGTTATGTAACTGCTTCACTCCTCAGCTCATCTGTCTTGATCAGGCTGTCTGGAGTAACTACCACAAAGAGCCTTCTCTCTCTCTCTCTCTCTCTCTCTCTCTCTCTCTCCACCCTATCCTGTTGACATGCCTGTTCAATAAACAAGACAAATCTTAAAATATCACATTTTTTGAGCAACCAGCAGGATTATAAAGAAGATGACTCATAATTTCAATGCTAAATTCAATTTTTTGTTGAAACTTGACCAATTTTGAATTTAAAAAAAATTCAGGATTTGAATCCTAACATTCAAATGTGATAAAATATTTGGATCTAGTGTGAGTGATCATTGACATTTAAGATTAAATAAGATATAAATACTTTGTAGCACTTCATTCATAGCTCTAATATATTAAGTTGGCAGGGCTTTGATATGAATAACACTGTAAATCAGAAATATTGGGCAAATATTCGTGGTATTAATTTTTAGCTCATATTGCCATTTATTTAACTATTGAAACCTTAATAAGATAAATAAAATTTAATAAAATTCACACATCTTTCGTTTATGAAATGTATCCTTTCATATAACATTTAGGCCCATGTTTGCCTTATTGCATCATTAAACAGTTTTGTTTATAACACAGTGCAAATGCAATTTATATATACCTAATTGGCTTGTTTAAACATACTTATTAAATTTTGTTCATGCTCATTTAAATTTTTACAGCAATTTATCTCAGTATATATTAATGTTTATTATTAAACTTTGGCTCAAGTCAGTTATTCTGTAATTTAAAAAAAAAAAAAGTTTCATTTCAGCAGGGCCATTTACTCATAGCTTATCAACTGCTAATATATATATCAAAAACCAAAATTTATTTTGCATTTGGTAATATTTTCCAAAATTCAGCTGAGTGATGTGACCCATGGGTCCCTTAATTGTTTGTCTATGAACTGTATCCTTTCATATAACACTTAGGCCTATTTATTCCTTGTTGCATCATTTAATGGTTTCAAGCCTCAAGTTTCATTTATTAAACAGTGCATATGCAATTTATACCAAATTTTTACAGCATTTTATCTCAGTTGATAAATTAATGTTTATTATTATGCTTTGCTCATGTCCATATTCTATAATTTATAAGGTTTCATCTTAGCAGGGCCTTTTCCTCTTAGTTTTACAAATGCTAATATATATGAAAAAAAACCCAAAGAAATAATTTTCCAAAACTCAGCTGAGAGATTTTTATCTTGACTGTTTCTTCCTCTACTGAGGACAGGTGTTGCCGCCTGTATTTTTATGCCCCCGCCACAAAGTGGCCGGGGCATATAGTTTTACCCATGTCCGTCATTCCGTCATTCCGAAATCAAACAGTTGTACGGATTTTTTTTCGCAATGCCTGCAGATATTGGCCTGATTTTTGGTGTGTGGGCAGATTATGACCAGTTACAGATCGAGTTCGCGTTTCGTCCCGGTTGACGTACTTTTGACCTTTTTATGGCTCCTAAACTTAGAAAATTTCATGAAAAATAGAAATTTTCATGACAAAAATACACATGTACGGCCTTTTTTTCGCAGTGCCTGCACATATTCTCCTGATTTTTGGTGTGTGGGCAGATGATGACCAGTTACAGATCGAGTTTGCATTTCGTCCCGGTTGACCTACTTTTGACTGTTTTACGGCTCCTAAACTTAGAAAATTTCATTAAAAATAGAAATTCTCATGACAAATACACATGTACGGACTTTTTTTTCGCAATGCCTGCAGATATTGGCCTGAATTTTGGTGTGTGGGCAGATATTGACCAGTTGCAGATGGAGTTCGCGTTTCGTCCCGGTTGACCTACTTTTGACCGTTTTACGGCCCGTAAACTTAGAAAATTTCATGAAAAATAGAAATTTTCATGACAAATACACATGTACGGACTTTTTTTCGCAATGCCTGCACATATTCTCCTGATTTTTAGTGTGTGGGCAGATAATGACCAGTTACAGATCGAGTTCGCGTTTCGTCCTGGTTGACCTACTTTTGACCGTTTTACGGCTCCTAAACTTAGAAAATTTCATTAAAAATAGAAATTCTCATGACAAATACACATGTACGGACTTTTTTTCGCAATGCCTGCAGATATTGGCCTGATTTTTTGTGTGTGGGCAGATAATGACCAGTTACAGATTGAGTTCGCGTTTCGTCCCGGTTGACCTACTTTTGACCGTTTTACGGCCCGTAAACTTAGAAAATTTCATGAAAAATAGAAATTTTCATGACAAATACACATGTACGGACTCTTTTTCGCAATGCCTGCAGATATTGGCCTGATTTTTGGTGTGTGGGCAGATAATGACCAGTTACAGATCGAGTTCACGTTTCGTCCCGGTTGACCTACATTTGACCGTTTTACGGCTCTTGAACATAGAAATATTCATGAAAAATAGAAATTTTCATGACAAATACACATGTACAGCCGTTTTTAGCCCTCAGCTCATAGGCTGATGGGCTATTGTCGTCACCAAAGCTGTCCATCTGTCTGTCCGTCCATCTGTCTGTCCGGTGTCTGTCCATCCGTCCGTTCCACGTCTGTTAACTTTTACCTTGTGAGCGGGATATCTCTAAAAGGATTCACCGTTGGAATTTTATTTCATCAGTGAAGATGTATATCGATAAAATCTCGGTCAAGTTCGAAGATGGGTGACCTTGACCCATTTTTCTACATTTTAGAGCTCATTATAGAAAAACACTCAGAAGTTTAAATCTCAGGAACCATTGTGTGAATTTTCACAAAACTTACTATGATCATTGGGACTGATGGTCTCTGTATGTGCTGCACAATTTTGGTGGCGCCACCTGCAATTTCTGATTTTTTAATGAAATTTTATCGGATTTTTTCAATTTTGGCCTTTTGTGCAGGATATCTCCAAAGGTATTCAACACAGGAACTTCATTTTATTTACAAAATCTTGGTCAAGTTCAAAGATAGGTGATCTTAACCTACTTTTCAAGGTCACAGAGCTTAGTATAGAACAAAACTTAGGAGCTTATTTCTTAGGAAGCATTTGGTGGATTGTTATGAAACATGGTATATACCTCTCAAATTTAAATTTTTAAATGATTATCAACTTTTGCTAATATTCTAGTTTCGCAATGCAATGCTTACAGATACTGGCCTAATGTTTGGTCTGTGGGTGCATAATGACCACTTACAGGTCGAGTTCGCGTTTCGTCCAAGTTAACCTGTTTTTCACCATATGACAGATCCTGAACATAGAAAATTTCATGAAAGACAGAAATTTTCATGAAAAATGCACATATATGGACTTTTTTTCACAATGCCTGCAGATACTGGCCTGATTTTTGATGTGTTGCTTGATAATGACCCTTTACAGATCCAGTTTGCATTTTGCCCTTGTTGACCTACTTTTGACCATACAACACCTCCTGAACTTAAAAAATTTTACAAAATTTAACAAATGTTTCTAATTTGCCCCAGGTGGGGGCATTCGTGTCGTTCCAACACATCTAGTTTTTTGTTTTTAATGCATTTCTTTTATTTTGAAAATAAAAAATGTATTGACACAATCAGGTCAATAATTACAGTAACTTTGGTTTCATCTGGCTGCCCTACAGTAATCACCATGTTTGTCCTTCCAAAAATTTGTTTCAGGGTGGTAACTCCAGTTTGGGTTGACATGGATTTTATTATTTACTTACTTATGTAAGAACTTTATTGAATCTGAGGTCATGAGGAATCATAACCCCCCCCCCCCCCCCCCCCCGAATAATAAAAAAATGTGATACAAAAGCTCCAGTATCTGAACACTAATGCATTGATCACCATGATTCTGTGCATGCATCTTCATCATGGAGTGTTTCAACTGTTTATTTAAAGATGCAGTCATCTGTCTGTATTTCAGACGTCGTCTCAATTAAGTCGACCTGGTGCAAATACATTGACGTACCTTTTACCGGTAGAGTTTTAGATAAAACTTATTCGTGAGCATTGAAATTACGTGTTTCACTAACGAAACTTGTTTATATATGTCAGTCATGCAGATCATGAACTTTGTATTATCTAACAGCATGAGTACGCTATTCGATCCCGCGCTCGTCTGCCTGACTTCAAAATGACCGTATACGGTGAAGGAAGATGCATCAATGAAAAGAAAGGCTAGTTTCATTTTGAAAATACCGGTATGTTGACCGGTGTACAGACATGTCATTAAAGTATACATGTATTTAATTAGTACATAAGTTTACTTCAGGGGGAGTTTATTTAAATTTTTTCTTCTGCATGCCACGGCAGTTTCAAATAAGACCACGCTCTCACGCAGGCCTAAAATCTATGACACACGAAGACAAGACTCGCATATACGGCACATATTAAAAAAAAAATCACAAGAATTCCGCTTTGGTTAATTATATTTTCAGTTTGCTCCTATAGAACTTTTTTTATAAATTATTTTTTATTATGCATATGGTTTAGGTATATTCTTGAGAAAAACCGAACATAAAATGCTCAAAAGTATACTTGGGAAGTAATATAATTTTAATTCAGATCAAAAATCGATTTGCTACTTCACAATTAAAAGGTCGAATAAAATTGTTATACTTGCAAATGACTAAACAAACACACGTCTTCATAAATAATACCACGTTGCTATGGATACATATGGTGTAATGGTATAAGGGGGTAACCCAGTATAGTCTCATTTTACTTGCAAAAATATGTTTACTAGCAATATGTTTTGACAGATGATAATTTCTCGCGCATATGTTCTTGGTGCCGGGATCGGAGTCCTCCACCCGCTACTGTACCAGTTATTACTGGTACCATGCAACAAATATATATTATTTTATAGTTATCAGCGTATGTACATGTGTGTCGGTCATCGTTCCGAAGTATAGGGCTTGTATTTTTTTAAAGTTATAACTATTTTGGTAAAGATTTACAACAGGCAGTGTGTCTCTGAATTAATATCTGCATTCTACATCTGCAGACCCCCGGTATCGCTACAGTGAGACAGGCTCCGTAAATGAAATTTTCATCTGCATGATAATATGATATCGCCGCCGAGGAGTGAAACGATAACCTTCGTGCTACAAACGGGGCACAAAGGCCCCGTTGAATGATACGTACCCCGAGGAATTAGGTCGGTCGTCTGGCGTTCAGTGACAGCTCACACATAACGCTTACACCCATATATATATATATATATATATATATATATATATATATATATATATATATATATATATATTGTGTGTGCGTGTGAGGTTTTGTGTGTGTGAACAGCAGGTGTATTAAATGTAACATGATGCAGCGCCCCGTATATTTTGTCTTGGTGACAAAGTTTACGTCACAGGAAGAATGGCGAATTTGAAATAACCCTTTACACACACACACAACCCCATATATATATATATATATATATATATATATATATATATATATATATATATATGCCTTGGCTCTATTTTGTTATCAAAATGGATTTTCTTTATATTCAGAAACACTGATACATCGGATGAAACGGTTAAGCGGGAGTGAATTTGACTTACCTCCGATCTTCCAAATGACATCACATGTTGTCCCGAAACCCTTGGCATTTGGCAATAACTTCTTTTCCTTCCATGTAATCCTCTAAGGCTTATCTTGGTTCAGTTTTTCAGTTCATGTTAATAACATTGCCAGTGATGGGGTCATCATTAATCCACACGTCACACGATCAGCGCGAACAGCTTCATACCGGTCAGCAGTGCGTGTTGACTATCTCTCGCCTCTCAAACTGTGTTTCAAACTGCGCGCCAAACAAAGCTGGGATCAAGTGACAGAAAATAGGCTGACGCATGGAAACGTCACTGCCTGTTAGTAACTCATACGCAGCACACTGTGTAAACATTGCTCATGTAAGGGATTTCTGTAGTTCAGATGTTTTAGTCAGTGCTAAAACTGAAATTCTGTGCTGCATGGTATAATCTGTTTTAATGTAGTAACCTCTTCAAGAAAAAAATTAGAAATGGATCGTGCTGTTTTATTCCACAGGTAACGACATACGTTGTTTTAAGATAATTCATTAAAATGAAGAGAAGTCTCCTTAAAATAAACATTAAGACCTACTGTCTAAGGAATAAACTTATACAGATATGATTTCACTCAGTGAGAACATCCTTTAAAAAATCCGTGTTGAAGAAAACCCGGCCGGTTGAGATTTTTGTCTCCGGCTTGATTTTTCGTTTAAAGTAATCTGCAAATTCTTTTTTTTGTATGACAGGATTTTGACGTTTTGAGGCAAGCGATCGCTCCCGCGTGCCAACGCCCCCCCCCCCCCCCCCGAAACAGACCTTTAAAAGAAAAGCAAATAATCGCTCTCCTGATATTCTTAGCTTTCTTACATTTTTCTGGTCTGATACGATTGTCTGAAAATCCAGGGTTACGCGGGTACCGGTACTTGAATTAGAAGACGCGTACTGTCTAAGAGTGACCATCAGTTGTAATAAAAGCCGTGCCGTTACTTGCACTGATCAACCTCCCGGTGTTTTGATAGAAATCATGTTAACAGCTGTACGCCTTGAATGCATGATGGAACAGCCAGACCTGCTGAAAGGGACTTTCACTTTCACTTTGGCGTGATTCTCCAGCTGAAACTTGTGTAAATATGTGGGTATTTTGTTATGTTCAATGGCGAAACACGCAGGTCAAATTATAATTAAGAACTTTATACGTTGACCGCAGAATATTCGCATGTGCAAGCCTCAATCGCCCCATGACATCGGTGACCCTTTTCATGATCACGCGGGGTCCGTTTGTCAGAGTAAAGACCGACGATTTCGGCAGTTTGATGACATTAATTCCCGCCGTTAAAAAGCAAGTTGCAAAACATGCCAGACCCGCTTGAAATGCAAGTTTAGTCTCCGTTATCGATTATGTGAGATATATTTTTCCTGACATTAAGCTTGGTAATTTCTGAAACTGACATCTGTCGAACGATTATAAACTGACAATACGCATAGTTATGTACAGTACCACGAAAAAATGTACACTTTGGCGCGGCTTTCTTGTATCTTTATTCAGATTAACAAACGGAGAAACAATTGATTTTTAGAAGTGTTTAGGAATGTCAAAGCAATATTCGTGCGGAACTTGTTGGAACATATTTTATATTACATTTTATTTAAATTATCAGTTCATGACTTTTTTATTGAAAAAAAACCAGAACGAACAGAAACTGGCGTCATACCGCCAAAAATTTCGTCAGTTTGATTTAAAAAAATGATTTGGCACATAGGCCATATCAATATGCCGATTTATTAACCATATGATATACAGAACAATTATGTTACGATCATCTCCTTTTGTTGTACTACTTTCTTTTCAGTTTTGTTTGTCAAGACTTTTATTCATGTAAAGGGGCCAACTGAAGTATCCACGGGATTCAGTTTAAATGCCCTAAAAATATTGCATTTGCATTTCAAAGATATGAATACATATCTAATGCAATGACTGATTGTGTAATTATCCCCCGACCCGGCAGAATTGGGGATATAGTGATCAGCTCCGTCCGTCTGCCTGTCTCTTAACAATTTTATGCCACACGATGTCTAAAAAAGTTTTACTTGGATCTGCTTTAAATTGTAGTAGGTCACACTAGAGAGAAATTTTTTAATTTTTAATGATTTTTTTTAATGGAAAATTTAACATATCATATGCAACATAATTTTCGAAAAGACTTACTCAGATGTACTTCTAATTGTGGTAGTAGGTGCATCTTATGGGTCTCCAGAGTGATTAGGTTTTGGTCACACTTGAATGATTTTTGGATTTTTTTTATTTGCCCATTTAGGACGTGACTTTTTATGGCATACATAAAGTCCCTCCGTCCACCCATCTGCCGGCTGTTAACTTTGTGTCGCCATGACAACCTACCAAGGCTTTGATGATTTTCACGAAACTCATAGTACCACTAAACAATAGATTATCTCACCCGAGTTTGATTATGGGCAATATCCCCGCATATTTAATGAGGTCAGAGGTCACAAGGCTACTTTGTGGTGTTGCCGCGAAAACTTTCAGTGCGATTTATGCACGTTTTTGGTGCTTTGGTCATGAATTGTTTTATACAATTTTTTTTTTATATTTCACATGCGACACTATTTCTCATAAATTTTGACTGGGATCTACTTCTTATTACAGGTGCATCCTGTAAGTCATTTTCCCGTTTTAGCTTCTCTGATTAAGCCTGAACAAACTGTTCTCGGTCAGTTCTGTGACTGTGTCTGTGAGGGTGTGTGTGGTATGGTGTCTGTACACATTTCTCACTGTCACGTTCGGCAGGGGATACAGTCCTGTGGACATTTTTTAGTTGTATTTGCATTTGAAAATATCTGAGTACATTTGCATATACATTTAAATACAGTGACTAATAATTATATATAAAGCATTTGCATTAAAAAAAAGAAACATAGCATTTGCATTTAAATGCATCATAAACATTTGAGTCAAATTCTGGTATGTATGTATCATTACAGAATATAGACAAAAACAAAATTTGTAATACATTTGAATATATGTGACCTTTTGCTGTGAACTATTACAAAAATAGATATTTAAGATCGTTTTTCTTGTGATCATTTGAATTGTTTGCAAATTGATCAGTATTTGAACTTCAATGAACCAAGTAGTTGAATACTAACTCATAATATAAGTCATCATGATTGTATTTGACATAACATGCACGTGGAGCACATTCAATGCTGAAAATTTCCTAAGTACTGAATGCATAGAGATCTGCCAGTATTTCCATGCTGAAAATTTTCTAAGTCCTGAATGCATAGGGAGATTTGCCAGTATGTCCATGCTGAAAATTTTCTAAGTCCAAACATCTATGGTGAAGCTGTGCAAAAATATTCTAAGTTGTCACTTTTCCATACTTTTCCATGTGATTCCATGAATGTCCATGTATATTGAATTTCCTTTCCATGGTTATGTCCATGGAAATTTTCTATCATGTACTGAAAAGCATGGAAAGCTCCTTATTTTCCATGGAAATCCATGTTTTTCCATGCGTTCCATGACAGTTTCCGAGCTGTCCATGGTGCAGCATGGAAAATGTACAGCCGGGAAATCATAACTACTTGAACTAGAATATTTTACTTGACATCCTGGGAAGTCCATGAAAAGTCTCCTTTGAAACCTGAAACTAGGTCACTGTTGTCCATATCCTATGAGCTATGCCCAGGTCAGAAGCACCCCCAGAATATTAAAAATTTGATACAAAAGCACCAGTATCTGAACAACTAATGCATTGATCACCATGATTCTTTGCATGCATATTGAACATGGAGTGTTTCATCATTTCCTGCAGACTGGTGGCGCCACTTGTATTTTTTTTTCTAATTTTAACACATTTTTTCTCTATTTTGACACCTTTAAATATGTGGTCATCCGTTACCAGGGCACAAATCGTAACCGTTGGTCCTAGAATCTTCTTACCTGACATCCAGGGAGGTTGATGAAAAACTCTCCTTGCAAACTAGAAATTAGGTCTCAGTTACATATATTCTCCTTGCTTTGGGGCTTATAAGCTCACCCCAGAATAATTGAAAATTTGATACCAAAGCAGGGCACAATTCATAACCATTGGACATAGAATCTTCTTACTTGACATTCTGAGGGTTTCTCAAAAGTTCTCCTGAGAAAGCCGTGGCTCAGCTATGCACAGAGTTCAACGCACTATGTTCTTGTTGACACCTTCGATCGCGCCCAGTCCACTGTTTTTAGGCAAATTGTCTCAGGGCAGGGGGAACATGTAATACAATTATTTTAAAGGGAGGAAGCTATTTTTCATGTAAATTCAACATGCTTTATAGGTGATTGGGCACCCTTAACACTGAACGAAACCATTTTAATAGTCATAATTCACAATCATGAGGCAGACACACATTAATACATAAATATACATAAATCTCACAGAAAAATAGTTATAACTACATTGAAGCACTGTCACAGATATTATATTCAAGCACTTGCAAAGATCTAGAACTTAAAGAATTGTTATAAATTTAATTTAAAATATTCTAATACATAAGAGCATCACTTTTCACTAAAGACCTAAAGAATCATGATAGCACACCCTTTAATAAATAAGTATGTATCTTGTGCATATAATTATTCAGCTGATAAACATTGGCTCGTAAAAAATCAATACTATATGAAATTGATAAGCTAAGTACATTTGTAAAGTGTAAACCTAAAATTATTATACAGTAAAACACTATGTACTATATTCTAGCACTTTTGAAATCAGGGATATAGGATGAAAACTTCTAAAATTGCGATAAATATAGTTTAAAAGAAATAAAGAACAACATTGTTGTTTGAATTAACACAACACTTTGCGTTGACTATTATTATAGATTCATTTATACAGTGTCAGCTTACACACATAATCAGTTAATATCATTGAGACAACTCATAATTAGAATATATTTGTTGCATCATTGCAAAGTACTAACTTAAACATTAACTACCTCGCTTTCATTCTCATAATTCAGACACAAACATACAAAAATACAACTACAAAACACTATAGTTTTACTATTAATACTTCATCTGATGCCATATCAACATAAACTCCCTATAATCCATTATGGTCCTGCCTGTATCATAATCTCCTCCTTCTTACCTAAGAAACAGGGGCGGATCCAGGATTTAGGAAAAGGAGGGGTCCAACACAAGAGGACAAATGACAAAAGCTAAAAAAAAGGTCCCCAGGTGCGAAAAAGGGGGGGTCCAGGCCGCAAAAATAGGTCGGAAACCCTTAAAAAAAGGTTGCGATGGCTGGAAAAGGGGGGGGGGGGGTCCGGGCCCCCCTGGACCCTCCCCATTGATCCGCTCCTGGGAAATAAAGCTGACTGAGGACATTATAGATCCAAATTAAGTCTCTATTCCGAACATACCTAAATAATTTAGGTCTCATTGTAGTCGACCTATACCATGCATATTGGGTTGACATTGATTTAAAAATGCAACCACGTGTCGTAAACATGATCCAAGTCATTTCAAGCATTGTGCACAGTATTTCCTCTTTCCAAAAGTTGTCACTGTTTGGCATGATTTGTGGGACCAGTTTGTGCAATCATAATTGTCCCATGTAGTCATGTTTTTCTACACTATCTAGATACCCACACTGTTTCTTTTAGGAACACATTCTATTTCCCTTGCTCTAAAC
Organism: Sipunculus nudus; assembly: GCA_026874595.1. Lineage (NCBI taxonomy): Eukaryota > Metazoa > Annelida > Sipuncula > Golfingiida > Sipunculidae > Sipunculus > Sipunculus nudus. The sequence continues at coordinate 33,451,619 of CM049317.1, read as the reverse complement.
AATAAACTCTGTGACTCCTGAGCATGTCTTGATCAAAAATATTTTCCCCCATTTGTATTCCATAAAACTTTATGAAGCAAAATTGACAAGCTTTTCTCCCCGTCCCTTTCAACCCCCCACCCCAAACCAAAAAAAGTAGTTCGGCAGTGATTAATGGCTCCCCACTGGGATCATTATCACACTGCTGATCAGGTCTGTATCAACTGATTACCTCAATGATGGCCTATTAAGTAGCAGTAGGGTGGGAGGAACACAGAATTTTGTCCAAGATTTTTAATGGGGATGTAGCGTCATGCTAATATCAGGTCACTGTGAAGAGTTGCGGAGCATGTTTGAGCACCCAGAAATAATGCAAATTACACACAAATTGCCGGATTCCTCATAAATGGCTGGATGGATTTTCATCAAATTTGGTGTGCTAATGAGTCTTGATGAACTTATGCTAATATGCATGAATGATGATACCACCTATATTATCTTAATTTGTTGCCTGTGCATGGACATATTGTCAGCATGTCACCATGCTGAGTGTCATGAACCATGAGCGTCATTTGTTTTGTAAAAAAACACAAACGGAAAAAGCAATTGAAGTTTCAGCATATATTATATAGTACTTAATGGTTAATCAATGGGTTTTAACCTCGGACATTCTTTTTTCAGACCTTGGTAGAGATTGACCATATCAATTTTTTTTTAAATTATCATTTTGCCCATTTCACACTTTTTGGACAGAATAGTATTAACTCATTGAAATTACTAATCCATTAATTACAAGTTGAGATCCATGTGTTTAAATTTCTGTTACAAATTTTCATTCACTCAACCTGTGGAATTTGGATGTATTGCAGGGCACTAATTGTAATCATTGGATCACCACATGGGTGATAAGGTCACTATGGCCTTTTTGGCTTATTTTACAGAATTTGTAGAGTTCCTCAAGACAACCAGTATGAAAAATATTGTAGCCAGTACCAATATATCAGTCAGCTGGAATGATGCCTGGGTGACTTTTGCAGTGTAGAAACACCTATAGTTGTTCGCTGTATGTCGTAATGCATGAATAAAGGGGAAGGGGGTCCTGTAAGACAGTTTGCAGGAATGCTATGTTTTCCTGCCATTAAATAAGTATTGGACTATAAATATATATAAAAATAGGATTTGAATTGTTCCCAATACTTGAAGAGTACGAGCAACTTTAACAATGCTCTTATAAAATTACTGAATACAAAATAGATGAAGTCGATTTAAAGTAATTGAACATATATATATATTATATATATATATATATATATATATATATATATATATATATATATATATATTACAATTAACTTACTTTTCTTTTACAGGCCGTGTAAAACCTGAAAGAAGAAAGGCTGAGAGGGACCAAGAGTGGTATCACACAGAAATACTTGAACTCTGAGAGTACTACAAGTACTCTGACTCTGTTGTAAAATAAATAAATAATTTTAATGTCTTTTAGTATTTTGTTGAATACATGAAGAGAACGTTTGGTTGGTACCTTTCTGTTGGTAAATGGATTTGACAAATGGATGATCTCCTATTTTTTGCCGGAAAACAATAGATATGACAGGAAACCAGTGTCATGGTCAGATTTATGATTAAAGCTATGCACATGCACTCATCAATTTTAACACTTCATTGAAAATGTCTTCCACAGACTGAAATGGAAAATACACCTGCGGTCTAATCAGAAGCTGAAGTATTGCCAGTTATATGAAAGCCTACTCTGTGCTGTATAAATAAAGTACAATGTACTTTCTTTTAAAATGTATTAATGTATGTGGATTAATCATGCCGGTTCACACGGTCGGTGACAGATCATAAGAATTGTCAACATGTTGATAACTTGTTGAATCATCAAGATATTGGTTAAAATACTCGAAACTGTTTAACAGAATTAATGTTAACTTGATATAGACAATTTTTCAATGGACTTATTCCAGTGAACAAATATTAGGATAAATCGAGTATACAGGCATTGAGCACTTTCCCCTTTTCCGGTATTTTTGTACCTTAGCAATACATTTTTTATGTTTTAAGAATATCGTTAATATGTTATCATTATACTTAGGAGCAAACATTGATGGGATGTATTCCCAACGTAACTGCAACAACATTGTGAAACGTTGTAGATTCATGAGAAAATCGTCGACAAAGAAGGTGTTATCTTACGTTAAATATACCGTAGATAAAACCACATTTATGTGACCAAAGAACGTTATCAAAAATGTTGCTAACACTTTATTAAGCTAAGAGCAAATATGTATGAGACATTCCCAGCGTATCTACAAAGATAAAGTGAAATTTTTCATACAAGAAATAAAAACTATGAAGAACGTTAGGGTTTACGATCAAAGTCCGTACATAAAACCATACATTAGTATGTGCTAAGAACGTTCTAACAGAAACGTTTCTAACATGTTATCATTATACCTAAGAACAAACGTCGGTGAGACGTATTCCAAACATAACTACAATGATATAATGAAACATTGCAGGCACGTAATAAAAACGATGACAAAGGACGTTTGGTTTTACATTCAAAGTCCGTACAAAAAAAAACCATACATTTGTATGTGCTAAGAACGTTTTAACAGAAACGTTGCTTACATGTTATCATTATAACTAAGAGCAAACGTTGGTTACACGTATTCCCAACATTACTGCAACGATTATATGAAACATTGCGGACACGTTATAAAAACGCAACAAAGAACGTTTGGCTTCGCGTTCAAAGTCCGTACATAAAACCATACATTTTTGCGTGCACAAAACGTTTTAACGGAAATGTTTCCTACACGTTAGCATTATACAAAGACCAAACGTTTATGACACGTATTCTTAACGTAACTACAACGACTTGATGAAACGTTGCAAAAACGTAATAAAAACAACGACAACAAACGTTTTATTTTATGTTCTAAGTCCGTACACAAAACCATACATTTTTGCGTGCACAAAACGTTTTAACAGAAATGTTGCTTACACGTTAGCATTATACTAACAGCAAACGTTTATGAGATGTTTTCCTAACATTACTACAACGACTTGATGACCGTTGCAAACACGTACTGAAAACCACGACAACGAACGTTTGATTTTATGTTCAAAGTCCGTACACAAAACCATACATTTTTGCGTGCACAGAACGTTTTAACATAAATGTTGCTTACACATTAGCATTATACTTATAGCAAACGTTTATAAGGCGTATTCTTAACATAATTACAACGACTTGATGACCGTTGCAAACACGTACTGAAAACCACGACAACGAACGTTTGATTTTATGTTCAAAGTCCGTACACAAAACCATACATTTTTGCGTGCACAGAACGTTTTAACAGAAATGTTGCTTACACGTTAGCATTATACTAATAGCGAACGTTTATCAGACGTTTTCCTAACATTACTAAAACGACTTGATGACCGTTGCAAACACGTTATAAAAACTACGACAACGAACGTTTGATTTTACGTTCACAAACCGTACATAAAACCATACTTTTTTGCGTGCACAAAACGTTTTAACAGAAATGTTGCTTACACATTAGCATTGTACTAGGAGCAAACGTTTATGAGACGTTTTCCTAACATTACTACAACGACTTGATGACCGTTGCAAACACGTATAAATACAACGACAACGAACGTTTGATTTTACGTTCACAGTCCGTACATAAAACCATACATTTTTGCGTGCACAGAACGTTTTAACAGAAATATTGCTTACACATTAGCATTATACTTATAGCAAACGTTTATAAGGCGTATTCTTAACATAATTACAACGACTTGATCACCGTTGCAAACACGTTATAAAAACTACGACAACGAACGTTTGATTTTATGTTCAAAGTCCGTACACAAAACCATACATTTTTGCGTGCACAGAACGTTTTAACAGAAATGTTGCTTACACGTTGGCATTATACTAACAGCGAACATTTATCAGACGTTTTCCTAACATTACTACAACGACTTGATGACCGTTGCAAACACGTTATAAAACCTACGACAACGAACGTTTGATTTTACGTTCACAAACCGTACATAAAACCATACATTTTTGCGTGCACAGAACGTTTTAACAGAAATGTTGCTAACACGTTAGCATTGTACTAGGAGCAAACGTTTATTAGACGTATTCTTAACATAACTACAACGACTTGATAAAACGTTGCAAACACGTAATAAAAACAACGGCAACGAACGTCTGATTTTACGTTCACAGTCCGTACATAAAACCATACATTTTTGCGTGCACAGAACGTTTCAAAATAATGTTATCCGAACCTAACTAAAACGTTGTGAGGACGTTTTTAGAACGCATTATTGTTTGCAGGGTAAGAGTTATGACAATCCTGGTAGAGGATTACAGGAATCAACAAAATACACTGATTTGAGGCCTACCCTGAATCCCGTCACAGAGACCAAGGGAGACGTTAGCATTCTTTATGCGGTGCCTAAGAAAGAGAGGAAAAATCGGTCAGAGCAAAATCAATCGGAATCAAAACCCGTTATGACAAAGAGTGCTGAAAAACACAAAGAGAAGAGTCAGCCGAATCCTGGTCAAACCTGCGACCAGATTACAGAGTGTGCAGGAATGGTGGTTTATGCCGTGCCAAAGAAACCGCCTGAAAGGTCAGAGGTCGCAACAGATAGAAATACTCCAGAGAGCGTGTACGCATTTGCAAACGAAGGGTTCCATGACGATAACGTGAACGGAAATACTGATAACGCTGACTATTATAATATTATTATATCACAAAGCCAGCAGAGAAATAAGGAAGCAAGTACATCCGATGATATAGATGACGCGACCACAGGTGTTGATAATGACATCTATAATACTTAAGGCACAAAATATAGTCATCGAACTGGATTAGTTCAGCGTATGAAATAAACATATTGATACGGGGTGTAGATAAAAGCGGACCGAACCATCTCGCTAAAGAAGCTTGCTTTTTTCTAGCTGTTGCGAAGCGGTTGAACGCCAGACATGTGCCCAACCAATAGGGGTTCGAATCCAGGATCGACCCAATATTTTCTCTTGAGCAAAATGTTTCCGTAACTATTTTAATTTGATGCGAGATAATATATATATACCGAATGTTTATGATGTTTTCTCTGTTCAAAAGCAGTGTTATTATATGTTAGTATACATACTGCTTCCTCAAATCTGTATATTTGACTATGCATATGTTTAACGCAGATCTGTGCATATATACTAACAGGCCACTCTCAGTCCTATAATAGAAACCGGGAACATGTATTAGATTTTTTGGTCAAGTCAGTGAGGGCATCTCATGATTGATACGTGTTGTGGCTTCGCGATACACACGGCCCCTAGCACTGAGTTTATGTTGACATCTGTGATAGCGCCCGGTTCACTGTTTTAACACTCGTTTACAGGAGATTGCAATCGGTTTCAAGGCGATAATTTGGGAGGTACAGAATTATTTCAAAGGGAAAATGCCATTTTACGTGTTAAAAAACATGCTTTATATGTGATTCGGCCCCTTTAATGTAATGATCAACAAAAAATATCATAAAATGTAAATATTTCGTTTGTCTTTTAGAAGGATTACCTTATGTGTGAAATAATTAATGCTATCTTGACAGTACGTTTATTGTCAATTACATAACAGGGCCAAGTATATGTTTACCCTTGAGCATGAGTAAAAAACAACATTAGTACTGATAAACACAAAGAGGTAGACACTCCATGCTTTACGAAAAAAACCCACAATGAGTTATCCAAATGATTATTCTGACAATAAAGCTTGTGGTGATACACCAACACACCAATATGAATGTTCGCACCAAATAGAGCGTATCAGGTTCAATAATAGCTGGATTATATATAACAATTCTCGGGGCAAGGAGGTCAAATGTCCAAGATTACCAGACAATAAACATTGCCAGTTTAATTATGGATCATGGTTGCGTTACAAGTTCATCCACTAATACAACAGAAACAGGGAGGTATAGCGATGAATTACTTGGATGCCATGTTGACAGAAAACCTTGTCTAACGGACTGTGGTAATGTATTTTAACAGACAGTATTTTCTGCATTAATGGTTACTACAGAACATTGGATTAAAGAACATGAACTGTACTCAGTGCCAGTTAAGAAAAAAGATCGAAGGAAAGACGCATCAACTCATTCTTCAGACAATGCCTTAAATGATTATTCGGACATGAACACAAGGGTGGTTTTGAAGAGTCAAAAGCGATGAATTGCCAACAATCCATGATACAACAGTAACTGGTGGCCCTACCGAATAAAAGAACAGAGGGATCATTCACTGAAGGAGAATGAGTCATAAAAATTGTTTATGCTTATGCTAATCTAGTACATCTAGATAAGGTAGATGGTACAAATATTGAACATTTTAACAGGATTACTTTGACGATTCAAAGTGTGGCGATTGGGGGTGTTTGAGAGGCGTTGATGTATACGCCACCAGTATGCTGGAAAATCATATGTATAATACATTATGGAGTCAATCTGTATCATGATAAGTTTTCATAAAGTGCCATTTCTGTGCTTATCTTCAGCCGGTCTCATAGACTGATTTTCGTTTTGAATTTTATGTATTATAAAATCTCATTTTTATATATTCTAATTATTCATACTACTATATTTATGTATTGTGATTTGTTTTATCTCTTGTTATATATTCTAATCATTAATATAATTATATGTGTATTGTACAGGTATGAAATATTCCCTTAACGGGCTTGAGTGAGAATTACTCTTCATCAGAGCCACGTGTCTGTTTGTTTACCAACTTATCAGAAGGTCAGGTCAACGTCGTGATGTTTGTCTTTATTTTTGGCTCGGGGCCCTTGTCGACATATAACTCACGAGTCAATCAACATAACATGTGACAGGTATTGATAGCTTTTATAACTCGCAGAAGTCTCGTGCCCTGTTGTGACAGGAATGCCTGTGTTCCTTATATATATATATATATATATATATATATATATATATATATATATATATACTACATTACAAAATAAACTTAATGTCGGAAATTTCTATGGAAAAAGCTTCAAGAAGAACACTTTAATTACACATTTACCGATTCGTCGTCATCTGCTCAAAGATTATTCCTCATATGCGATAAAGACGATAAAGCGGTTTGGTAGGGACGGCCCACATACCGAAGGTTTGTCGTCCAAGGGAATATTTCAGTTGTTATAAGGTCCACTGTATATTGGCTTAGGATGGATACGATAATTTAATAAATCACAGTCACTTTTGACAAATTTGTATTTGCAGGAAGTATTTACATTTGGGCTGTGTGTTCTAGGCCTGTGACGGTATCACCTGGTACCAACTTTCATATTTCCCTTCGCTACTTTTTTCACTTTCATCTTCTCTTTATGTTTATATGTGTGTGTTTGAGAGACAGACTGAATTATATATAATAATAGATCAAGACTTACCACAACAAAATAATGTTCATTGGGATACTATTATGATGCTTTGTTGTCACCCTCGACAAGGAGGTTATGTTTTTGGTTTGTTTGTCTCTATGTTTGTCTGTTAGCAATATTACTCACAAACATGGTATTAACGGATCTTGATAAAGTTTTTACTAAAGCTCTTCGTGATACGAGGAACAATTGATTAGATAGGATTCAGGATGTGTTTAAGCAAAATGCTACATTTCTGACAATGCCATATGAGGGTATTGATCTGTCTTGGCGGAGGTCTGTGCCCTGTGAGTGCATTCAAAGTTTCACTATAGAGCCATAAAATAAAAACTGTGATTTAAACGTTAAATACGGGGTAAAAACACACCGGTAGGTCACCGGTCGGTGGTTACTTTGACAGCGAGTTGATTCCAACATGGGCTAGAGCATATATTGCGTCGTGGTTAGGGTGTTGTCTTCTGTTGGACAACAGATGCCGGGTTTGATCAAAGCCAAATTCCCCAAATATTGCTTCAAATGCAAATCGTGAAATAGTGATAGAATATCTAATTTTAATTTTAACCATAGAGTAAAACTTCTTGGATGTTCCTAGATCCATGTTTATAAAATATGAATCAATAGGCTTACTGCCTGTAAGTTGCTGGTCAAAGTATGAATACACAGGGACATGGACAGGTCTATGCCGACACATCCAGTAAACTTCAGAAACACGGTCTCGCGCCGCCAGTTTTGAGTAATGTGGAGCATACGATGTGTATTCTTGGAATGTCATGGTAAATCGATTGCAATGCGTTGTAAGTTGATACAGAAAAATGCAAATTAACACTAGCAATGTTGAGGCGAAAGTAAATGCAGACTTAGATGTAATCTGCTTTCTATATGCATAACTTACGGATGCAGCGCGATCTAGCGGGTTTTCACATCATCAGACCCATATCAGACCCTGATCGCTTGCCGAGTCAGGCGCGGATCCAGGGGGGGGGGGGGGGGGGGTTGTCCCTCCTCTTAACTAACTACCTCTTTGAAAATTGTTATGCATGACACCTGTTAACCCCCCCCCCCCCCTGCAAAAAAAAAAAAAATCCTAGATCAGCGCCTGCAAGTTAATACCCCAAGCGAATTTATAACTCTTTCTGTTGCCGCAATCTGCAATGCAACTGCTGGATATTAGATAGGCTTTCATACACCGACAGTGCGTGGTTAATTGCATAAAATTGTTATAAAATAACTTAACATTTCTTAAGGGCCGACCTGCCACTAGCCAATCGGTGTTTCGGCTGTTTACAGTTTGAGTCATTTATAAATTCTGACACCATGTCTAAGTGCGTCCGGTCAACTATTGATCATCTTTCCAAAAATGTAACAAAAAATCAGGAGACACGTAGCATAAATCAGGTCTTCGCAGCATAAGAAAAAAGCTTGGGATGGAGGCATTGGCAGGGGGTTACCCCCCCCCCCCCCCAGGTGTAGAACTTTTTTTGGAAAATGTTGGTTGTAATCGTGGGGTAGCATATATGCATTATTAAGCAAGACACATTGTAACTGGAAGCTCAATCTGGTGATTGTTGCCCAGTGGCGTCAATTTTTCTTCCAGGGTGGGGGGGGATGACTTTGTATATGTATATATACACACACACATATCCCTTTTTTCAGCGTCTCTGAGTCACATATTCAACTATATATATATATATATATATATATATATATATATATATATATATATATAAATACTTAATCATATTTCAAATAATTATATTTTAATAGAAAGTTATTTTGTAATTCAAAGCAAGGTTTAGATACAACATAGAAAGTTATTTTGTAATTCAAAGCAAGGTTAAGATACATCCTTTTTTAGTAAATGGATCCAAAGTCTTTAATTCTATTTACAAATTTAGTTCATTTGCAATATTATAATATAATTCTCTGAAAAGTGGGGGTGATGATTACATTGGCCATCCCCACCTTGCCAAAAAGTGGGGGGGGGGGTTATATATACCCCCATCCCCCCTATATTGACGCCCCTGTTGTTGCCGGACGCCATGTGGTCCGCAACATCTGGTGAAAGATTTATAGGTCCACAGGCGGTAACGGGAAATTTCGTTCGAGGAGATACTCGGCCCGGAAACATTCGGCCCCAACGGCACTCGGCCTTAACAACATTCGGCCCAAATAGACGCTTGGCTCCAGAGAAACTCGGCCCAGAGGGTGTTGGCCCCAAGGTCTGCTTCGAGCCCCTGGAAACCCTCCGATTCATGAACGTGGGCGTTCGTATATAGGAAGTATATAGGAAATTTTTTACTTAAAAATAATACTATTCTCTTTTATCGTATATAGGAAACAACTCAGATTTTCATAGAAGTGATGTAAAAATATATATTTAACTGAGTTGAACCAATCGATTGCTTCCAATCAAACGTCACTGAGAATAATAAGCCGTTATACTCATTTCTTTCTTTCTTCAACTCTTTCTTCCTTTCACTCTTCCCTTCACTAGTTCTTTCTTTCGCCCTTCCTTTCTCTCATTTTCACAATCGCAGTATGCAATCAATAGGTTATGACAGTACTAATCAAATCAACTGTTTCACAAAGACGACAAATAATCTTTGCGCTTAATCTAACATCATAGAGACAGCATCTCTTGTTATATCATTTTGGTTCTTCAATTAATTATATTAGGCACTATGGAACGATTACTCTCGTTTGTGTGTTATAAATATTGTTTCATTAAAGCAAAAAAAAAAAAAAAAAACAGAGACATGAACCTCAGTTTAAATTTGCCCTTTACGTTAATTACGTTAATCTTCTGTTGGTATTGATCGAATGTAAGTTATTTACTTAACAATAGTGTAAGGAATACATAAAATTCTGTATTGTAATATGATCATAACCATTTTTTTATACAGTGAAACCTGTCTAAAGCGGACAGTCAAGGGACTCAGTCATTTTGTCCTTAATAGTGAGGTGTCCTTTTTAGACAGATTTACCTTAGTTGATTACGGAGGGATTATAAATATAGACAACGAACAGCTACAAGGACGTGTTTATTGTATTATATCAGATTTCATGTAAATGTAATACATATTCATTCACACATCCTACATTCAATATTCATATACAAACTGTGATTATTTTTACTTATCTCAAGTAGTGAACAATATAAGGAGAAAAGGCTATGAAGACATCCGTGAAAACAATGTTCATATACTCGCGTACGCTCTTTTTTGCTGATTCACTCAGTCGAATAAGCTTGACGTTATCAGATAGCATAAGCTCCCGCCCAGGAGTACGTGTGGTGCCACCTTGCGGCATTGCATAAAACTGTCTTTGTTCAGCTGTCCAAATGCGATAATCTCAAAGATAATGACGCTATTGATAATGGGAAGATTGTAACGGTTGGGAACCTGGGAACATTCGTTTTTATACATGAATGTACAGCTTTAGCCTAAACAAACTTTATTTGATGATGGTTGTTTGGTTTGATTTGCTTTAATGTTGAAGGCACCCGAGATTAAACCAACCCCGAGGAGCTTGTGCCCGGTGGGATGGTACAAACAGCTACGGAGCGAGCAGATGTTTGACACTGAGCAGATCAGTTTGAGATATACTGAGCAAAACCGATAAATTAATATCAAACAGCCTGCTATAACAAAGTGGCTAATTTTACAGTTAGATACTGCGTTGTGAGATCGGGGACGCATAGGTAATCGGTAGCCGTTTAATCAATTTAATGACCCCGCGGTCGAGCGAAAATGTGCAGCTTCGCATCGTGTGAATGATTAACCGTGAAATAAAGTCACACGATGTTTATCGCTTTATATTTGCTGTGTTTAACTAAGGAGCACATCACTTCGTGACATGAGCACGGACACTCATTAAGGTAACAGCTGGGGATTGCATAATCCTTTGTTTTCAAGTCCCAGACACAACAACAGTACAGGTGGTCTTTGATGTTGCCCGGGGCGAGTGATCAGAGTCCGTCGAAGGTGGCGTATCGTGTCCGCATTTGTCAGGTTTATTTACTCTTGGAATGTTGGTTTGAGTTGAAATCTGCTGTCCGTTGTCCGCAGTAGTGAGGTGTCCGCCTTACAGAGGTTCCGCTTATACATAACATATAGGGAATTTTGAAGGGACTTAACCATCTTGTCCGTTTTAGCCAGTTGTCCGCCTAAGTGAGGTGTCCGTTAGACCAGTTTTCACTGTATTTTAATATTGGTATTTGTTTTTGGCCTTTAATTATTCATTCTTCTAATACTACTTAACAATATTGACAATAATAACAATTAGTATAATTATAAAAACAATAACAACAACAAAAATAACTTGATGCATCCGTTGAAAGATCAAGGTTTAATATGATAAATGGTCTTGCAATGAGCTGTTAGGGTATGAATGTCGCATATTTTGATTATGTGCTTTATGCAGAGACTGTTACGCAGAGGCTAATACAGTGCATACGAATTTTGCGTTATAACAGTTTCTTCCTCTGTTAAACATCATGGACACGACGTCATCATTGCAAGAGTGATGCCGATTGTATACAGAAAAGTGAAAGTTTATGAAAAATAATTTGCATATAAATTGAAAAATATGTTTTCAGTTATCAATTGGTTGGGTATGATAAAAAAAATATATAATTCACTTCATATTCATTCGACACAACGCATTCATGTTTTAAAATATGAATAATTAAAAATGTACTATTGGCATGATCATACCTAATGAAATGCAGAAATAATTACCAAACCTGCGGATATCAGTTACAGAAATTTCATAATGGAGCTTTAGAAATTTTAATCAAGTTTAGACTAAGTGAAATTCTGGAAGACGGGGAGAACTGGATGCGACGAGTGGGGATGGGGGCATGCCAACCTAAGACCTCCTCTGGCGGCTACGCCCGGAACCCTTAAACTGGATGAACTATTATAACCATGGTGATTATGGAAAGCTATTTATGAATGTATAGAATTCAACATACCTCTCACCCATAACAAGTCAAACGGTGGTCTTGAAACTGGTCGTAGCGTTTACCAAATTGAAAAGCCCTCGCACTGAAAGTGGACTCTTATGGTCTTTGTTTAGAATTGCACAAAACGCCCTGTGGCCAGTGAGGTCGAAATGGAAAAAAATCCCAAAGGCGTCTCCCAATAAAAGGACAGGCGTGGAGGACCTAAAAGCACAAAAGAAAAGGGAGCACGTATTGGGGGAATATAAACATTATTGATTATGAAGCTTAATAGGGCATAATCGCGTTTAATAAAACAAACTTGTCTTAGAAGAGCACACTGACGATACGTGAGATAAACTTCGAAGGCCAAATCAGAGCAGAAGCAGTTAAACCTTTGTGTAGAAAAACCCAAATGCGTATTTAGTATATTGATAAATATAATCATAATAATCATAATCAAAATAATCAGATTTATTATAATCAAACAATATCCATACAAAAATAATACTCAACATTTATTTTAATATATTATCTAAAAAAATGGAACTTCTGGGGTATTAAAGACATGTGGTTATCATGACACACAACCTATTTCCCAACAAATGGCAGATATTCTGTTGCTTAACCTCACCCTTGCGCTTTCAGCCTATGCTCATTGAAGGGGAGCGCAGGTTAAACCTTCTCATGAACTATTTGGTGTATACACAAGCCCGTTGATCTATTTATACAGGGTATTTGTTATGTTGTTATTACTAGTGCGACTAACTCGTCACGCCCGACGAGTCACTGAACAAGGAAGTATCTACTTCCACTGGTGTCTTAAACAAGGTAGCTTATCTGTCTTCGCCTTGGTAAGTGCGACAAACGCATAATGAAATCAGGGAATATCAGTAGGGATTTCTTGATTATTTATATATTTATCAAGGCATTGAGGATTGATTCGACTGAAATATGTCGACTTAATAACGGTAAGTTTTTTTCCTGATTTCTTTGATTTAGTTGTACATCTCTGATAATGTAATAAGACCACTCATATTAGGATATCATTTAGAAATTCTACCCAGCTATCGCCACATGATTGCCAGAGTGTCGACTGTATGGTGGGGCAAGTCTCTTAAATCACCTTGAGACTTATAGCCTCCAACCAGGTACTGCTGGATTTTTGAAAAGGTTCAACTGCACTGAGCTTTTCTTTGACTCCACTCCACCCTCCCGTGACACTGATAATGAAAGGTGTCTTCTTCTTAAAGAAAGAACACGTTGCTCCATGCCAAATCTTGATCCTGATCCCGAATTTTAATAAATGCAATCAACTATTCTCGCCATATCGCTGTTCGAGTCGAAGCGTGGTCTTGCTTGTAGCGTGATTCGGTTGTCGTAGATTGTCGCCAGTGTGATCAAAACTTGTCGTTTGTGTGGTCGTTGATGTCATCGCAGCTTAGCCGTCCTTATCCGAAACGATCGGGTCGCTGGTAGCCATTCACCTTGCGTAGGTTTATCATATCGGTGTTTTTTTTTTTTTGTAACCGGTTGTACATAATGTCGTCAAATGCAGGATTTAGGGTTGGATTGGAGGGGTTGATGAGTCGCCGTTTATCGTCGATCTGCCCCAAGTTGACGGTTGCGATCAGTCGCCTAAAATTCACAGGATGGCAGATACAAAACGCTTCATTACATATATACCTAAGCACAATTCTACAATCCTAATTATATTCACATGAGTGGCAAGACAACTTCAGAATATAAGTTGTTACAGATGTCTCTTTTATTGTGTGCAGCAGTCTTACATGTGTCTGTGTAGCGTTAGCTTTGTCCGTTGCCATGGGAAACACGCGACCCGGGCCGGCCCACGTGTGACCTTGGCGTGCATAGAAACAGTACTAATCTGGAACTTTCTCGGCTGGTCGCGCTCTATGAGCTCATGTCTTGTAATGTTCTTTTGGCGTGTGTATTATGTACTGTTAGGTTCTTTTGGATTGTTCGTGAAAAAGAATTTTCTAGAATTTTCGGATGAAAAGTTATAAATAGGGGGCTGTGTTTTAGAGACGGAGAGAATAGAGAATGGAGAAATATTCCAGCGGGCCGGAAGATCGTGAGTCAGTTTTGGGAACTATCCGATAATTACAGTAGTTTCAGGGATTCTACGAACTCTAAGCAGATTTAGTGCGGCCTGTCTCCAGTTTGGCATCGGGATTATTATAAGAATTTCACTTTTGGATTACAACAGAATGATTTTGTGATTGAATTGGACTTTTATTCTCTGAGAAGATTTATGTTAACTGATCATCTGGATAATATGCCTTAAAGGACTTGTTGTCGCTGTTACAGTGGTGGTATCCAGGTACTATACACAATATTTATTATACTGTGTAATTGTATTGATTTGTTGTTGTACTGTTGTTATACTATGTAATTGATTTGATATATTGTAATGTAAGGGTTGATTTAAGAATAAATTATAATTATTTGTTAACAAAAAAACACTGTCTTCTTTTTTCATTCCCCTAGACATTTCACGCTGATTAGTAACATGATCTGATTTTTTTATCTCCATAATAAAATTTATGCTCGTCACGACTACGTGATATGTTGATATAAGGTTCCGTAACATAAAATTGGGGGCTCGTCCGGGAAGCTTAAGAGTTTTGAAACTTTATTAGACCTTGACCTAGACACATTGTTTAACATATATTGTATACAAGATTACACATTGTATACAATACATAGTTTGCAGGATTTATCTCAGTGTTTTTTTGTTTTTGTTTTAACATCTTAACATGGCATATTTCAAACCTGAGACATTTGTTGAAGATCCCGACCCTGATCAACTAAAACAGTTGTCAACAGATGAGTTGTTGCGTTTGGGACAACACTTAGGGCTCAGTGTGAAAAAAAAACTTAGAGAAAGCCTGCTATCATTGCTAAAATCATGCAAGATCTAGTTAGCAAAGGTTTAAGGAAGAGAGTGAAGTGAAAAAAAATAAAAAATGACAGCCTTGGTATGCAGTTCGAATTTAAAAAGTTAGAAATGCAACATGAGCTAGCATTACAAACAGTTAGAGAGGGAAGAACATGAAAGATTAAAAGAGTTAGAATTAGAAAAACAAAAGGATTGATTTAGTGTATTGTAATGTTAGGGTTGTTTTAAGAATAAATTATAATTAGTTGTTAACTAAAAAACACTGACTTCTTTATTCATTCCCCTAGACATTTCACCCTGCCTAGTGTTACGGAATCTGATTTTTTTTATTTCCATAACCAAATTTATAATCTAGGTGATCTGTTGATATTAAGTTCTGTAACAAAGTGTTTACATTAATATTTTGTTCTATATGCAACAGGGCAAGCCATAGTTCAAAATGGATGGTAGTATTTATAATCATATCATTCGGCACAAATATAACATAAATATTATAACTAGGAATGGACCAGGTTTTAAGGGCTGGGGAACATCTGGGTCCACACATTTGCAAGTAATAAATGTGAAAAGGTTATTGGAGTGGTTGCATGTATTTATTTCAGAACTATTCTATATATATGATCTTTGTACGACTTCCTAGTTTTGAACCTTTATAAATATTAATTAAACTATAACTGTCTAATTTCAAAATATGTTTATATATGTGTAAAATGTGAAGTGGTCTAAACATTGATTTCCCATTTATAAACTTTTACATGGATTATACAAATAGTTATAATAATACGAGGCACTTTGTATGGCTGGGATGTTCGCACTCGGTAGTCGGAATCGGGGAAAACCACCGTCCTTGGCCGAAGAGGGCCGAGCGTTTTACCACTCAGATGTCCAGGCCCCATAAATGTATGTATGTATGTTTGTATATACGGTGCAACGTATTTTTTATTCACAAAAGTAATGTTACACTAATGTTATTTACATTTAGATATGCAGTACTGTCTGTATCATGGCAGCATGACTTGGACTGAGGCACATGAAGCATGCAGTGAGAAAAAAGCCAAACTTGTGTGGGACACCTCTTTCCAGTCCCACTCAGTCCTTCATAGACTAATACAACAAGCTGGTGTAATGCGAACGTGGATAGGTGGTAGAACCGGGCCATTATACTGGAATTGGGTCAACAGAGGTAAGCGGTGACCACTACCCATTTATTCAGTTTCCTCTGTACATGTTTAAGTCTAGAAAGGTGCAACCGGCGTTTCGTCTTATTTTGCGTATTTCTCTCCCGCTCTGTCATTCTCTACATATATTACATTTCTCCATTCAACCTACTTTAAATATACCTTTCCCTAGATATGCACCATGATGGAATCTACTATCAAGGCTGCTATGCAGAGAGACTTGGAGCTAAAGAGCTAGGGTGTAGGCGGGTCTGGTCTATCCAGGCTTGCAAAACACGTTGACAGTCTTTTAAGTACTTCTCAATTCACTTGGTAAGGGATATTTGTGTTTGTATTATTCTTGCCAGTCACTGAGGATGTTCAGCTCAATTAACTGCACTTAATTATGAATGTTCAGTTTTAGAAATTGCACTGTAATGAGGTGTTTTTCATTAATACGGGTGCCGTCAGGTTGCAGGCTGGTCATTTTTCAGTATGCATTGCGGTTGGACTGTTTACTCGTTTACTTGCGATTTACGTGTCCAGAAAAAAAGCCATTTTCATTCGGATTTCGTTTTGATCTTCAATTTTTTTTTTTTTATAATTATGTTTCAACAGAAGGAATTAATTATCGTGATTACAAGTTTACTAGTGTAACAAAATAGGAGATTAAAACAAAAATAAACAATACAAATGAATAAATGTCAATTAAACTGTGAGAAACATGTATTTATTCTACGATTATCATTATAATCATACGTCCACAAGATGGTGAGATCTTTTATGTTTAATCCTCGAACGTTTGGTTTTCTATGTGCAATATCAAAACGATTTTGATGATATTCTGTGTGGAGGGTTTAGGTTACACTTATAGAAACCTATAAAAAGTTATACGGATCACCGTTATATATGTATTTTCATTCAAATGCTTCCTTTCCATTCTGACACTGCTTTTCTTTGGTCGCTGTCAAGGCCCATAGTCCGTGTTTTTTAAGCTAATAAATGGTTTTAAATGTTGAACAGCGACAACTCAAATTTTGCTTTGTAAACTGATTTGGATCGTGGCGGAAGTTGTTGCCTCTGACCACATTTTTTATTAATTTTTACTGTTTTAATAATAATAATAATAATTATTATTATTATTATTAATTTAATATTATTGTAACAAGTTCATTTTCTACATGTAGTTTTCAATTGTTTGATTCGACTAAGATAAATTATTATATATTCGAAAAATATCTTGATTTCATTTATTCTTTAAAGTCGTCATTTGCACTCATTTAGCATTATCACAAGTGTCCAAAAGAGGGCCCAGTTTCCTGAAATTTTAGCCCAAAACCAACAGGTAATTCTCCGATGGAGCATACAATGATATACATCCAAGTTTATATGTATACCTGTTTAAAATACCGAACATAAGGTTTTGTAAATTAGATACGATATCGTTATAAACAATATGTTAACCGTTGTACATGAAAGAAAAGAGGACCTTATTACGAACCATTGCTCTTTCCAATATAATTTTGTTAACTATTTGGTGATATGATCATCATCATGGGAACCACCTTTTGGTTATGATATGGCATTCTTACTATAATAGCTACACTTTCAGTGATTCTATTGGCCTAGAATACTTTCTTATGGAATCCAATCTAATAATTAACATGTTTCTGGTTTTTTTTTATTTGGCAAGTCAAATTCCAACTTAACCAGTTGTTTTTTTTCCTGCGCTTACTGCTAACTGATATAAACGTTTATATAAACAAAGGCTCCCTACATTGGTTTGACTGAAGGAGCGGCAAAGGAAGTGGTTGTATTATTTGAGGATGGATGGTTACATGGCGTTGAAAAAAAACGTCCCGGGTATATTGTTGGTGGTCGTCATCTAGCACGAACAGCATACGTTATTGGTCAAAACGCATTCAATTCACTGTTCAAAAACGTTTAAAAACCCAAGCCCTTTAATATTATCCTTGCAGGAGGGTAATGCAGGCAGCTGTTGTTGCAGAAATGATTTCGAAAATCGTAGTATGAGTGGACCAGGGACGTGCGTTCCTCGTTGGGAGATGATGTCTGGAGCAGATTACCAAAATGTGGCGATATATATGACAAACGCAAATTGTGAGGAAATAAGATCTATTTTTAATAATTAAATGGACCCTGCATGATATAATCACTTATGATATGAGCTCGATATACTTATAAGTGACCTTGTTTTATTTTATTTTTTTTTATCTTCCTGAACTGGAGTTCTTTAACATAAGACTATAAAAAGATGGAAAAAATCGGAATATATCAACTTTGTCGGTAACGCCAGATCATACAATTGTTGTTTCCATTTGGAATCTTACTTAATGTCTTACCTTGTGAATTTGGAACTAATATGTTGTACATATCACCGAGTGTCCTTCAATATATCTTTGCACATATATATTTCTAGCAAAGTTAAATAAGTCTCACCCAATAGTTCCAGACAAACTTACTTGGAAAGCACAGCATCCAACTGGACGTGAACATGGACTCGGCCTATCGTTTTGCCTTACTGTAACAAGGAGCTGGCTATCTAATCTAACGAAACTTAAAGACGAACTATGTACGGCACACCATTACCCCCTCTGTACTCTCGGTAAGTTTTTGTTGTCATTAAATACATCTGCCCACTAATAGCCGAAGGTTGTATCTTAAATGTTTCATATGATGTATCTTAACGTGAGAAGAATTTTCAGTTAACTATCTGGAAATATCTTTTTTATATTAAAGCTTGTCATCATTGTTTGATAATATAAATAAATTGAACAGATTTATGGTAACAATCAAAACGCCTATTCTTGCATGCATTTCACTCAACAATAGTAAATAACAATTTTGTCAACAGATAAACCTCACCAAGACTGGCGATGTGGTAAAAATGAGTTCGAGATGACATCAACGGAGAAGTGTCTCAGCTATATCAAACGAAGTGTTACCTGGGAAGCGGCAGTGAGCAAATGTTCAAATTTAGATACTACGCGAAATTCGGTCCTGGCTTCGTTTCCTCAAAACGAAGACTTTAGGAACCTCAGAAATGTTATGCACAAAATTGCGCTGGATTCCAGGCAGACCATATTATGGGTCTTTGGGTCTAGTAGAAGGTGGACTTGGCATGACGGTAAGTTCTTATTAACGTTAAGCGATTTCGCCCGCATATAAACTACGCACATGTTAAGAAAATAATGGTGTCAATGTAGATCTCAATAAGAGCCCTGTAAAAATAAAATCAAGTTGTACATTTAAACGATTTTTTTTCCTTGAAAAGAAATTGTATGTTTAGCCCGACTCATTTGCCATGGAATATAAATGTTGATGGCATGTTAAAAAACTCTTTTGTAACTTTTAAAGAGTTCTCTAGGAAAGACGTTGAAAGTGGATTTTGGAAAGATGCCACAGCAAAGGTAGCTCTGCATGACCGTTGTATCTTGTTAGATCAGGACTCAGATTGGACATCCGAACGTTGCCAAGGATTAGCAGATGCCTTTATCTGTGAATCAGGTCTGCTATAAGTTCCGTTGAAGAAATTTCTATAGTTGTCCAAACTTCTTAGGGTTTTTGGTAATGCATTATACCTCCCTCTTCTTAATATGACTTTCGTTATACGGATGCTGCGTATGTATAAAAGTGTATAATAAAATAGTTACTTTCTTTTGTAATCTAGAACAACAACAAAAATTAACAATTGACTTGCAATTAGATAACG
Source organism: Sipunculus nudus (assembly GCA_026874595.1). Taxonomy (NCBI): domain Eukaryota; kingdom Metazoa; phylum Annelida; class Sipuncula; order Golfingiida; family Sipunculidae; genus Sipunculus; species Sipunculus nudus. The sequence continues at coordinate 33,431,386 of CM049317.1, read as the reverse complement.
AACCCACAGAGAGGACTAACAGTTTCCATGAAAAACTTTCATCTGAGGAGACCTTTGTTTCAATTTCTTACGGAGTCGGTGTTTTTTCAACCACACGAACAACTGACACCGGCTCATCAGTGCCATCTGACATGAAGTCGTCAGCAGGTGAAGTAAAATTTTAAATTTACTTGTGGATATTTTTGAAGAATATACTTCTTTTCTGTTCTTCCGAACGCTTTAAAAAAGTATTGTTTTTTTATTGTATGCATTTTAGGTTGTTATAATTAAAGTTATTAAGTGTTTGTGTTTATAACGTAATTTCGCGGTGTTTGAAGCAATATTCCAAAACGTTCATTTTTATTTGCATTCATAGGTAATGATGGAAATACTCTTCCCATGGTGGCAGGCATAGGAAGCGTGACTGGCCTGATTATTCTTGCAGCTCTACTTGTGCTTATTGTGTGGTAAGATTTTTTTGCAAAATTCATCTAAAAACATAACCAATCTTGTTATTATCAACATCCCCCTGTATGTCAGTATGAAAATATAATTCAAAGTGCCTAATTATCTTTTTCGCTCTCCCATATCTACAGATTTATATTTCAATGTCTTTAATGTACTTAAAAATTAATTCATAATTTATATAAATTTATATTTAATTAAGTTGATTAATTGTATTTAAATATATTTTATTGTAGCTGGCAAAAACGACGCAGGATGACTGATAAAGGCTATCGTGCTGAAAATGTAAGCGTTAAGTTTTCATGTACAACTGGAATAGATCATCCTAACCAGTCCGATAATGTGTACAGTGAAATTGACGACGTCGATTACACTACATTGGCCGGAAGCGGACACCCCACTGGCATGACTCAACGTTTTGACAAACATATTTATGAAACTGCGGACTGTATTAATTTATCGAACTTTATGAAAGATCATATGCATAATATTTTACCAGAAGGTTTAAACAAATCGGAAAGAGACGTACTGAGATCTACAGTCAGGGATGTGAAGCCTACCGTTGGTATGGTCACGGAGGGAGCCGGGGAGATGAGCATACTTTATTCCTTGCTCAATAGTGAGAGGAAAAACCAACCAAAGAATAAGAATCAGTCGGTATCTGACCACGTCATGCCAGAGAGTGCTGAAGAACACAACGAGAATATACAAATTAATCCAAATAATATACTCGATTCCAGTACAGATGGTGCAGGAGCGTTCGTATATGCCGTCCCGAAGAAAACGGATGAAAGGTCCGAGGTCACGGCAACTGGAAACACTTCAGACAGCATGTACGCGTATGCAGTTGAAGCCTTCACTCGGGAAGATGTGAATTCGAATACTGATAATGCTGACTATTATAATCTTCTCATATCTCAGAATCAACAGATACATAAGAACGAAAGTCAGCTTGATGTTGATGTAGACGAGGAGTCCGTAACCATCATGGTTGACAATGACATCTATAATACATAGCACACAATACAGTGTCATCGAATACGAAACTTTCCCACAAATAACATATATAGGCATATCCGTATGCGGTTCTAGGAAATATATAAACGCAAGATGTTATTGGTCATATGAATGATACATTAACGCCGGATGTTATTTTGTGAATGCATCATTTCTAACTATGCTTTAATAAACTTGGTGTTCTGAGCTTTATCGGAGCTGTTTATTTGAATTATTCTTAATAACGAGGAAAATTCGCTAGACATTTTGACATAAGCTAGATCTATTATCATGATACCACATTAGAAAGGTGTCTGTATATATGTTTTAGACTTTAAAGAAAGTCTGATGATCGGACTGGAGCTACAAATACCTCTCGGGGAATCAAATTTTAAAGAGTTTTAGAATATGATTAAAAGTTATAAATATATTCTTTATTTTGTCAGAATATCTATTCAGGGTATAATGCTTTTTCTAGCTTGGCTTTTTATTAGGTTTATGTATCTAGTTGGAACCCACGGTTGTTGGAGCCACTTGATGTGTATTTAAGTTGGGGGGGGGGGATACCTCAGACAAGGTTCTGTTCTGAGAAATGTGTATTCGTAAAAACACAACAGATAGATAAATACAGACACATACATGTGTCACCTGTCATTCCTGCACGTTCTAGGGTTCACATTCTACTCTCCCAGGAACATAACACTTTGAACGTGAGCACTTTCAGACATAAAGCTCTATAAACATTGCATACCTAACATATTTACCTATTATCTTGGCTACATGTGTCTACCCGAAAATATAAACGCGGGCCCACAATATAAACGTACTCTTTCATGCAGGGACAAAGGGACTCTATTCTTTCGTTGCATATATATCGACATATGAACCCTTTGTGAAAGGATTACACTAAAGTACACGGTGACAGCCTCTTTATACTTAGTGTTCTTGTCATTTCGTGTCAACAGACCTTTTTGCGAGTGGCATTAAGAGTGCTAATGTTAGCCGCATAATACCATGAAAAGAATCAATTCGGTTCTGCTCGGCGTTTAGGTTTTCGTACTGTAAATAAGACACAGATATCAACTAATCTACAAATGACAATTAATAGAACACAACGTTGTTTGTTAAACTTATAAACTACTCTTTTGAGACTGATAGGCTCTAATTCAAAGCAAGATGACACTTTTTGTTCGTTTATTTTTTTATAATATTTTACTTAAATTATTTCTCTTAAAAACTGCGACCATTTTTTTAAAGCTCCAATATTAGGAAACACTTATTTGACCTGTGTGTGTATGTAACGTGTTAGTTTAGAAACACATCTACCATTATGTTTGCTTTCAGATTTTATATGATAAACCCTGGTATAAAAATAAATGTTTACCTTCACATTTAAGATACCATCAATGAAACGGTACGAAAGTAATTCCAATAAAACTTTTATTTTAATACCCATGTTTCATTATATTGATTAAACAAGTGACCCATGGGTCATGACGCTCAGCTGCCAAGCATGACCTGTGACATCATGGACTGAGATTCACAACTTCCAGTCAAATTTTGAAGAACCAATTTGCCAATTTGTTGAAAATTTTCTATGACAATAGAAATATATATCACCTATGTCTGGTTAAAACACAGTGAATTGATGGTCTGAGGAAAATGCATGATTGTTAAGCTATCAGGAACTATTCCAACAGCTTGCTTGAAACCTGTCAGTCTCAAAAGGAACACCACAAAGGGCAAATATAAGATCAAAATATATAGCAAAAATCAAGGAAATACATGCAAGAATTATTGAGAAACAGGTGCTTCTGTATGAATTTTTATTCAATGCAAGCCAACTGTACTGCACTTTTATAAATGATGGTAATATTTATTCAGAAATATTTGACCCAATCCTTTACAAGATTACATAAATATACATCCAACTGCATTCACTTTAACTGTTCTTGAGATAATATGATCAAAAGGAATTAAAAGATGGTTGCCTGGTGGCCATATTGGACTTCTGACAAGTCTGAAATCAGACAACAAACATTCTCTAAATTGGACCAAACATTAAAAGAAAATTACTGAAACTTCCCTGAAGAAAGAATTTCTAAGGTGGCTAACTGGCAGACATAATGGATTTCTGACAAGTATGACATTTGATATCCCACATTCTCCAATAAGAGACCAAACTTGGGGCAAATTATCCAGTAATAAATGCCCAAAATAATTCAAAAGGCATGTCCAGGCCCTCATATCAGAATTATAGATATGCAATTGTAAAAAGTGTAAGTTCAATATTTTATATTATCACTCTGCTTTTCAATGGGGTCAGCAGGGTAGGTAAACTGCCAAACCTGAAAGAAAAGAAATGCAGAAAGCATGACTAAGAGTCTTGAAATAAAACAAAAATCCATCCTAAATCAAGGTACACATCCACATATTATGAGAACAAACACTTGCTTTTATATGTGGTGATATATATTAAAATATTCAGATATCTAGGAAACTAAGTTTATTGCTAGGATTCCATAAAATAAACTGCAAAAGGTTCCCATCATCTTATAAATCAGTAGCTAAACCTTAATACTATACTCTCATAGTCTTAATGCCTGGCTGAAGCATTCTGACAACAGTGTTTTTGTTATGAAGTAACGGGGTACTTATCACTGAGTCTTATCACTTAATAGGCTGATACAAAAGGGAGTCATATGTCACCAGTGTCACTCACAATTACAGCCACACAGGGAGATGTACCAGCTGGAGTGGGATGGTTATATATACAAGAAAAATAGAGATGGTCTATAAAATAAGTAATTGTGAACATCCCTGACCTATGACCTTGGCCTTTTGCCCATATATCAACTGGATTCTTTCTAAATAATGGGTAACTGCTGACAACTTAAATCTGGTGTAATTACTTGGCAACCAATGGGTGAATAACTTTGACCTGCAACCTTTAACCTGCTGACCAGCTGACCCCAAAATCAATGTTATTTATTCAAGCAAAAAGACCCATAAATATGAAGTTTGAGTCAAACTGAGTGATGCATAGATGTGGCATATGTGAAAGACTGAAGGTTTGGGTTGAACAGTTACACTTGAAATATGCTCACAAGCATTTAGAACGATTAAATATTGTGACCTTGACCTTTGACTTTTTGACCTCAACATCAATAGGCTTCTTCCCTTATTGGTAGGTAAGCCATATATGACAGATGGAAGGTACAGATTGAAAAGTTTGCCTGAAAATGACTCCACACAAGAAGTGGGTGCTGTGAACTTGACCTTTGACCTCAAAATCAACAGGTCTTTTCCCCTGTTGGCAGAGAAGCGATATCAGTGCTGGAAGGTTTGAAATGAAAAGTCTAGCTTGAAATGTGTCCACTACCTTTTCAAAGAAGTGGATCCTGTGACCCTGACCTTTGACCTTGTGACCTCAATATATATAGGATTCTTCTTCAACTTAGTAGGTGAGCTATATGTGAAAGATCAAAGAATCGGGATGAAAGGGTTGGCTTAAAATGCATCCACAGTCTTTTCAAAAAAGAGGCTCCTGTGACCTTGACCTTTTACCTTTTGACCTAAAAAAAATTATGGTTCTTCCCCTTTTGGTAGGTGAGCTGTATGTGAAAGATGGAAGGTTTGGGATGAAAATTTTGTCTCAAAGAGTTATTTCTGGGGGGTGCAAACACACCCCATAAATTCGATAATATAGGTTGCAGTGACAAAATTTCAGGTTTGCAAGGAGATCTTTTTATAATCTCTAAGACTGCATGGGGTTCATGGCCCTAGCCCCTACGGTAACGATTTGTGCCCTGCTAACGGCCGGACGGACGGCCGGACGGACAGACGGAAGGACGCCGGACAAAGACCCATCGCTATAGCCCAGCATGACTGAAAGTCAGCTGAGCTAAAAACCCTTAACGAGAGAAAAATAATGTTGAGAGTTCTTTACGACAAATAGGTTCTATGGCACCAATCTTTATGCTATAATACCTTACATTTCATGAGAAATGCTGATGAATGCATTCATCCACAAATTAAAAAAATATATATCTTTTATACTATTTGCTGCAACCTTAATTTGTGATATGATTACATGATACTTATTTATTGATTATTATTGTTTTTATTAGCCCATGTTACTGTAAGGGATTGTCTTCTTCCCGTTGGTTTTTCTGTCTGTCCATCCGTCTGTCGGAAGGGTCAGGAAGTTTACACTTCACATGCTGATAGCTATTGACAGGTTATGTGATGATGCTAAAAGTTTGGTCACTGTGACCTATAGTTCGAGTTATGGAAAAGACTATATCAATATTGAGTCTCCATATGTAGTTTTTCTATTTTTGTGCATTTTTTATTTATTTTACTTTATTTGAAGTGTTTTTAATTTTTGGATCGGCATGGGTTGATCTTTTGACAGGGCAAATGATGAGTTTCCTAAGGAGAATTCAACAGAAATGGCGGTGATGAGTTAGGGTATACAGACACATATTTTAATTCTTCATAACCTCAGAAGCCTTAACTTAGTAAAACATTATAACCATCGGAGAGAATATGCTCTACATAACTATAGAACTATATTTAGATAACGATAAATTCAAAATGGTTGTGGGTAAATGTCTTGGAACCCCAAGGGTGAGTCACTGTGACGTCTATCATGACTTTGGTGGAGTACCAGGATCCGCTTCATTGAGCAATCCAACGGGGACAAAATATAATTTTATTGTTCACCTAGTTTACTTACTATCAAAGTCGACCTGTTCAGCTGAGTAAGTTCAATTGACATCATGATTGGAGGTTTCCACAGCCAACACACACACACACACACATATACACTACCGTGACGTCACTTCGCTGGTTCCTATAAAAGTATGCAAACACACCGAGGGGCGGGGAATCCGTCTTAGCCAAGTGGTGAAATCGAAAGATTAGGGTTCAATTCCCACCGGCAGTGAACCGACTTTTCTGTGTTTACCAATTCCAACTATATACAATGGACCAGGATGGCTATTCCAGGATGGCTATTCCAATATATATATATATATATATATATATATATATATATATATATATAACATATGCGCACACCATATAAAGCTATCATTTCTCCCTGTTGCATGCAAAATCGCCGTGCCGACACCTACAGTGGGTGAGACTATGACGTCACGGTACTTCTCTGGTTCCTATAAAAATGTACACAGAGGGACTAGGGATCTGTCGTAGCCCAGTGGTTAAGGCGGCCCCACCGGAAATAGAAAAATCATGGGTTCGATTCCTACCGGCAGTGAACCAACTTTTCTGGGTAGATCATTCCCATATATATTCAATGAACGAGCATGACTATTCATACATCTGTATATATATGTATATATATATATATATATATATATATATATAGAGAGAGAGAGAGAGAGAGAGAGAGAGAGAGAGTATAAATGAGAGGTGACGCCTTAGTTTCGACTAACATTTAAATAGGTTGCACGACTTTCCTGAGCTCACAGGTTCCTTCATCAGGTGAGGGATAAATGGAGTAAATTTATTAACGGTACATATATATATATATATATATATATATATATATATATATATATATATATATATATATATATATATATATATATCCGGTCAGGTTGTTGTTCTGTTACCCATAATTTAGTATGTTGTGTACAGTGGTACATAATTTCCGGTGCATAGGTCAATATATTGTTTCTGCCCTCTGACCCTTAGTGTTACAATTAACCATAATGCTTAGGGCGCAAATGGCGCGTGAGTGATAGAACATTAAAATTTATATAGACGGCAACTATGGATATGACCAATGCTTGTAAGCTTGAGAGATGTCTCACTATAATGTGAATCATATGTGGCGATAATGTGCCAAGTTACTCTTGGAGTGACGCCACGTCAATATCGCTATGGAAGGGTCAGTGGGTGCCTCTAATGTCCGGTCGCTTCAATACATGTAGTGTGTCATGTAGCCAATATCCCGTCTTAGTCTTATTATTAGTTATGCAATCAAACTGGTCAACGAGTTTCAGTTCTCACGTTTGTCGCGTATGGGTGTTTGTTAATTTGCCTTTCAATACACCTACTAGTATAGAGTCAGCCATATGTTCATGTTGAGAGAAATAGCATCCAACCGGTGAATTGGTCTATTTAGATTTGATTTCCTGTCTATGGCCATTCATTCTGATACTAATCATAAAGCTTGTTTCCCCTATATATATATATATATATATATATATAAATATATATATATATATATATATATATATGTATATATATATATATATATATATATATATATATATACATATATATATATATATATATATATATATATATATATATATATAGTTTCTCGGCATAGTCTGCACATTATCGCGCAGGCTACACCCTTACTTTTACAATTAAAGTGTCCTTGAATTGTGTATTTAGTTCCATGGATAAGGTGTCGCTACTTAAAATTAATTGACATGAGCGGCAGCGTGGTCTATTACATGGGAAAGTGCCGTTAGTTGTATTTGTAGTCAGGTACGCACACATTTTTTGTGTTAGTTGCTGGATTGTTTAAATTAAAGTATCGGTTATTTGGGAAAAAGGGAAAAAGGGGATTTAAACTGCCATCTGAATAAAGAATAGGTTGTAGGTCACTGTTACGGAACCTTATATCATCAGATCACGCATGCGTGATGAACATAAATTTTGTCAAGGAGATAACAAGCAAATTCAGATTCTGTAACACTAGGCAGCGTTTTTTTTTAACAAATAACTAAAATTGATTCTTTAAACAACCCTAACATTAAAAGACACTAAATCAATACAATGACACAGTATAAGAGCAAATAAATACAATCACACAGTAAAATAAACAAAGTGCACAGTACCTGGATACCACCACTGTCATAACGATAAGTCCTTTTAAATGTAAATGCCGGATGAAAAGTCCACACAAACTTCCCGGAGAATAGCAGTCCAATGTAAAGGTCTTGTAACAATCCAGAAAGTAAACTTGAAGCAGGCAGCACCAAATTATATAGAGGTAGTAATAGTAGAATCCCTGAAATTACCGGATAATCGGATAGGTCTCGCACGTCCGTTTCCGCTGGAATATTCTCTCACCTCTCTCTCCGTTCTAAAACACAGCCCCTTTACATAACTTTTCACCTCAAGCTGAGGAGCTTCTATTTCTCGAACAATCGAAGAATCTAACATAATACACGGTAAACGCGTTACAGGAATCATCTAGAAAAACATTACATTCCAGGGTCCGCACGTGAGCTCGCCCCGGCTCAGCCAGGCGAGAAAGCCCCAAGCCAGCATGACAACGAGAGTTCAACCAGTACGGATTAAACTGAGAGTGCAATATGCGGCCAGACACGGGAGCTACAACACGAGTTACGCCCGTGTCACACAATAAAAAGGGCACCTGTAACGGTCACGGATAATACCCTTTAGAAGTTTATATATATATATATGTATAAATATATGCTACATAGATAACAGTAACCACCAAAGCAGACAGCTACCTCATATGCCTTGATCGGCCGTATAAATAACTGAATATACAGTTGAATAGCCGAAACGTATTTGGAAAATATACATAAATGTACAGACAGGGATGGCTAAAAGTTCAATCAGAATGCTGTTATTAAACCGAGATTAGTGTATACACTGATTGGACTTTAAATCTATCAGAAACTTCCAGTTTGTCGTCTCGGTGTCCCTTGGCTACGATCCGTTTCAACTATAAAACGTGTGGCTTTCTTATTTTTCAAGTCATTCAAAGATGACGGGTTATTTATAGATTTGGTTGTGAGTAGATTTACAGTTTGGTTGTAAAGCTGCTAGAGCCGTTTAAGTTGGCCCCAATGAGTATCTTATACGGCCATGGCATCTGGTTGGATGCCTGTGTGGCATTACTATGATTGACCTGTGTCTAAAATGATGTTTCCATTGATATTCACACGCCCGTCTGTTAGAAGTAATGGTCCTCCGTAGTCATTGCTTCGAAATTTCGGCGTAGGAGTAGTTGACATTAGATTTTCACCATTCATTCAACAAATAGAAGGAAGAATGTAGTTAGCAAGTAAATGAGCAAGTCCAGTACTCTCAGATCAGATAGAGAATAAGAGAACAACTAAGACCGAACAGGATTAACTTCGAAGTCCAGTTGTAGCTCCACTACACGTAAAACGCGTAATGCTCGATCATAAATTAAACTTTACACAGCAATAAATATCTCATGTTATAGCGTATTTAATGTCCCTATTGATCATAGAAATATAGTGTGTAAGATATTAAGTTAAAATTGTCTCTACTTCTTTTATGTGCAATAGAGAATTTTTCTCTCTCTTGCTATCATATTTGCAGCGAAATTCCTTTCACAGATGTAACAGCACTGTACTGTTATCGCAAAGTCAATCCACACACCGGGTGAAAGGACAAGGTCATTTTCTGGAATATAGTGAGTGTTGTCGGGTTGGTTTGAAGCCCAGTTGGTGTAATATAAAGCTTCACCGGTTGCTGTCAATTCCTAGTGGCCTTCTTCTGTTTCATCGAATCTTGATGTGCAGAACTGAAATGCACCTGATAAAAATAAAAAAAGACAAAGGTAGATAGGACATGTAAAACATGTCGTTTCCAGGTATGTTTCTTATCGCTCTCTGATAACCACTTCCTATATATAAGTCGATATTATACTCAGTGCTATAAAAAGAAGGCATTTATATGGAAAATAACAGGACTTTGTAATTTGGTTTAAACCATGTTCTAATATCGGATTTCATTACTAAATTCCGGCTCATTTATAATGGCCTTTGCCGCAAACAAGTATTTAAACGCGCTTATAACGTGTTAATACAGACCCTTCTGTATACAATTGATAAGCCATATTTGCAAAGCAAACTGACGTTTTCCATATTTCTTGAATAAGCGATCAATATGCATCTGCATTTCCCCTGATTCTTTGCTGACAAGTTTACTGTTGAGGTGATCGCAATGCGCTTTTGCTGTTATGAATGAGATCCAGGTATCCATAAACCATAACACGATGAGTTCCAACCTTTCTCGAAAGGATGTCCCCAAAGGAAGCGGTCACTAGTTCCGGAGCATAATCAGAGGCTGCGTGATATACGTACCATTAAATTAATTCACAATGAAAGCTCGCACAAAATATGATTTTCAGGTAATATGTGCTCTGGAGTTAATGCTGATTCCTGTATAATGTTTTTTCTATGATATTCTTTAATGAGATTTGTACAGTTTTACTTTGTCAGCAAGGTTCTGTATTTCTCCAATACTGCCGTGTTGATTGGTTTACGGGAGGATCAATACAGATACGATACTCTATCTGCACAGACAGATGATGACCATTTAAGGCCACCTAGCGACTAGACCGATGTCTTGGCTTCAACCCCTGCTTGCAACGGTCCCACGATGGCCAAAATTCATATATTAAACCTTTGGTGGCTAAAATATAGAGAAAGGACATCGGAGGCAGTAATATATCGCTACAAGATGTTTTGAATATTGTAATACTTTATAATGAAACAGATAATTCTGAATTTCTAATAAAGGTATTATCTTTGAGATACTGACTATTCTATACAAAAATGTCTAATGTACAACAGCCGGTGCATTCTAAAGGTACAAGTTCATACGCATTTGCTCGTGTTAAAAAATGAGCCTTTTGATTATATCTGAATATGTAACTTGATCATAAGTGATCTATAAAACACGTACTTGTTTGATGTGGTATGTCTGTCGCTTCTACATATGCAGCGTAGTAGGTGGTTCAGAGGATAATCAAATTTAAGATCGTGTGCATTTTCTGGACAATTCTGAGGTGTTCCTTCTCAAAATGGCTATCTGTATAAAAAAAAAATGGAGCTTTATTTAACAATAAAACATTGGTCCTGTTTGATGAATGGCGGTATTAAAAAATAATAATATTGGACGAAGCTTGCATTATTTTATTCAGATACAACAGACATAAGACACACGTGAAGGTAAACCCTTTATGTCTAAAAATGCAAAACTGTGTTTTTCGTCTTACGAAAGAAGTCTCTTTGCCAAATTAACACGCGGTTTCATAACGAAACATGATTTAGTGTGTTTCTTCAAGTAAAAAGGTACTGTTGCAGTTATACAGAGTGATCATAACCGTAGGAAAAATTCACCACCGGTGCAGTTAATAGTTTATACAGTTTGCAATTAAAAATAAATAAATATTGAAATAAGGTATTGCGTATTATATGAGTGCAAACAAATTACTATGCTATTTATAGAGCGTGTCTTGGCTCTTACACATAAGTTTTACATTATTTTGTTTGTCATAAGTGTAATAAGGGAAATTCGCCCTGGTGCAGCTAAATAGTTTATACAGTTTGCAATTAAAAAAAAAATAAATAATGATATAAGATATTCCGTGTTATATGAATAAAAAGCAATTAATTTGCTATTCTCAGAGCGTGTCTTGGATTAAGTTTTACATTATTATGTTTGGCAAACACTTATCTAGATGGAAGTTTATAAGTGGTAAGAACTGGTAAACCACACGTGTACTTCTTTTTCTAGTGACCCATGAAACAGAAAATGATTTAAGCATAACCTGCCAGCCGGTTTTTTGTTTCAGTTGACAAACACATAACAAAAAAATCGTAATCGCATAGCTGACCTCGAAATCTAACTCACAGAGACTGCGAATATTTTTGTTTTCTTTAGTGAGTGGGAACTATTATATGCGTACAGAGAATACCCCTTTTATCTGCTTGTCAAACCAGGATCAAAATGACAGAATGCCTTACTTTCTTTTTTAAGATAATTGGGGAACTGTCAACAAATAGCATACATGTAATTTACTTATTTTTATTTCTTGCACGTTTTATTTGAAACAGGTCATTTGATTTTCGTTTAGCGATTGTACCAAAGTGATAAGCTATTATTGCACCTTGTATATATATAGATATTTGATTCACTGTATATTAACAGTTTTGCCTTTGTTTTGATAGAGCTTTACCATTCTGGAAACAAATGCATTTCAACAAATCTGGCCTCTGATTGACATTAAAAAAATCGAGATATTTATGCATTATCACCAGGCTGATGTTTATGTTAATCTAACACGCAGTGGCTAGATTACTTCCTATTTGTTAAAAATTTACCAATTATGATCCAGAGGTATCGCTTTCATTTAAAGAAAATAAATATTAGACTAACTTCTAAACTAACTATTATGGGATGTCGAAAATGTGACTATTTTTGGTATGTGTTCAGTGAAAAAGCAGTTTGCGATAAAGAAATACCGGCTTCTAGTGCTCCGGGGTTGCGACTCTAAGCTAGTCCCAATCAGGGTTAGCGCTCTGTAGCCTAAATTCTCAATGGCCGTGTTTCACTCTCAAGCAATGCTCCTTTCGGGGTACTTCGCTCTTATGACAAAGCAATGGGCAATTACACGCGGAGGGCTCGCAGGTACAGTTGTTACGGGGACTGGTTATCAACAGGATATAATCAGATAGGTAGCGTGTGACAGTCCCCTCTCTGTCACGTAGTCTCTTTGCCAAATTAACACGCGGTTTCATAACGAAACATGATTTAGTGTGCTTCTTCAAGTAAAAAGGTACTGTTGCAGTTATACAGAGTGATCATAACCGTAGGAAAAATTCACCACCGGTGCAGTTAATAGTTTATACAGTTTGCAATTAAAAATAAATAAATATTGAAATAAGGTATTGCGTATTATATGAGTGCAAACAAATTACTATGCTATTTATAGAGCGTGTTTTGGCTCTAACACATAAGTTTTACATTATTTTGTTTGTCATAAGTGTAATAAGGGAAATTCGCCCTGGTGCAGCTAAATAGTTTATACAGTTTGCAATAAAAAAAAAATAAATAATGATATAAAATATTCCGTGTTATATGAATAAAAAGCAATTAATTTGCTATTCTCAGAGCGTGTCTTGGATTAAGTTTTACATTATTATGTTTGGCAAACACTTATCTAGATGGAAGTTTATAAGTGGTAAGAACTGGTAAACCACACGTGTACTTCTTTTTCTAGTGACCCATGAAACAGAAAATGATTTAAGCATAACCTGCCAGCCGGTTTTTTGTTTCAGTTGACAAACACATAACAAAAAAATCGTTATCGCATAGCTGACCTCGAAATCTAGCTCACAGAGACTGCGAATATTTTTGTTTTCTTTAGTGAGTGGGAACTATTATATGCGTACAGAGAATATCCCTTTTATCTGCTTGTCAAACCAGGATCAAAATGACAGAATGCCTTACTTTCTTTTTTAAGATAATTGGGGAACTGTCAACAAATAGCATACATGTAATTTACTTATTTTTATTTCTTGCACGTTTTATTTGAAACAGGTCATTTGATTTTCGTTTAGCGATTGTACCAAAGTGATAAGCTATTATTGCACCTTGTATATATATAGATATTTGATTCACTGTATATTAACAGTTTTGCCTTTGTTTTGATAGAGCTTTACCATTCTGGAAACAAATGCATTTCAACAAATCTGGCCTCTGATTGACATTAAAAAAATCGAGATATTTATGCATTATCACCAGGCTGATGTTTATGTTAATCTAACACGCAGTGGCTAGATTACTTCCTATTTGTTAAAAATTTACCAATTATGATCCAGAGGTATCGCTTTCATTTAAAGAAAATAAATATTAGACTAACTTCTAAACTAACTATTATGGGATGTCGAAAATGTGACTATTTTTGGTATGTGTTCAGTGAAAAAGCAGTTTGCGATAAAGAAATACCGGCTTCTAGTGCTCCGGGGTTGCGACTCTAAGCTAGTCCCAATCAGGGTTAGCGCTCTGTAGCCTAAATTCTCAATGGCCGTGTTTCACTCTCAAGCAATGCTCCTTTCGGGGTACTTCGCTGGTATGACAAAGCAATTGGCAATTGCACGCGGAGGGCTCGCAGGTACAGTTGTTACGGGGACTGGTTATCAACAGGATATAATCAGATAGGTAGCGTGTGACAGTCCCCTCTCTGTCACGTAGTCGGAAACCGAAATGGAATTCTGCAAATGTTCATACACTTAGTTTACCTAGTTTTGAAGATGGACAATAAAATATTTAAAGAAATAAACAAATAGTTATGGCTTGTTTATTTGTTTAATTCATCATCCGCACAGAACTCAATACAACCTAACTTTTACAATTGCGTATTTTTTGGACCCCCTACATATTACACCCTCAAAACATGTTACGTCTAAATAAAGCATTATATTTTCATATAATATAAAGAAGCCAAACTCATTTGAAAAAGCAACATAGCCTCAACATCAAATCGTGCTTTGAACTAGATATATACAATAATAACCATACGTTTGATGATATATTCCAAAATAAAGCTCATTTAATACATGCTTGACAGAAATCTAAGAATAAGTGAAAATTTTACAAGATAGTAAATAAAGTCATAACAATATGGTTACTTACATGATAACTGGTCACGATACATAATCCAAGCATTTTATGGTAATCATGGTAAATAAAGGGAAATCTGGAATATCTTCAGAAACAATCTATGTATTCTATATTGCACTAATTACAGACTCTAGGAAAAATACATTTTTTCATGTTCAACCGACTTTTACATGTTGTAATGTATTAAATATCCACTAAATATATTCGATTTATGGGATAAAGGGAATATCCAATTGTGAAAAATCAGTTTAACCATCCATATTTCTCTTTTAAACTTGAATATATAGGCCCCAATATTAAAACGTGCCCATCAAAACACCTACTATTAAAACAAGTTTCCATCCTTAACAAGGAACAATGCTTCACTTGGATATTTTACTTTCTCGATCGGCTTTTTGCCTTTATCAGTTTTAAGGTCCAAAGCTTCAAAGAGAAATGATAGAATCGTAAGCTGTATTCTGATGATAGTTTTGCCCATGTGAGTACAGGAAGATGAAAGACTTAACTTTGGACTTTGTCATATTTAATTTGATTTTTTAAATCAATGGTTACCTTGGATACATATTTATCCTAAATACATAACATAATATGATAACCCAGTTTTATGCAAACACCATATTACAATATGGTTCCTAATGCGAAGGATAAATACTTGTCAGCAGTCAAACAGCACACATACTTTAAATGCGATGAAAACTGCCATTACCCTTATCCACTATTTGATCTACATTGCAAACATGAACAAATATAGAACCGTGTTGCAAATAATCCACTTAAATTAAACGTTTAATAAATGGATCTACGTTTACTCATATAGCATGTTATTGTGAATGCGTAATATTTATGTTTCACACTGATTCCAACTTCAAGCGATAATGTAAACGCATTTTACAAACAGCTCATTTGCCTACAACACCATATGTCGATTTAATTAAATTACAGCTGATTGAATTTTCCGGACAGATGCCACAGGACTTTTCATAGGTTTTCCAAAAGGTAGAATAAGATTCATAAGATTCAACAAAACTGTAGGTCAAATACGTTTGTATTTCATCACTGCCTTGTAATGGCAGGCCTTTCACAGATAAACAGCAACATGTTCAGAACAGACATGTCATTCCATTTGTACCGGTAACCATACGTAAGGGCAAGTCCGTCTTCATCTCCGATATCATGCGTTCTGCGGTTATTCGGTTCCCCTTCGTGCCAATTGTCGTATCTAAACTGTTCACCAGTGGCGTCCCATTTCCATGTTCCTTCTGATTCTTGGTCGGTTCCAGACGTCCAGTATCCATACACCCCTGATTGACAAGATTTACATTTCTAATCTGATAGGATTATCTAGAAAGCATAAAATGACTTTGTGGTTTGATAATCTTTATTTTATGTTCTAACTTAGATCAGCGAATGCATTACTGATAAAAGTTGACGTTAAACACCTTGCAAAATTACATTATACAGACAGCGATATTTCTTTAGGTGCTGCATAAATGGGATTTGTCAAACTTTTGCCATAATAGTTTCTGAGTATCAAAATTTGAAATACCATCAGCACTTGAGTCTAAAATTCCTTCTATGTGCCTCTGTTCCTCAGGAGATTCAATGCTCAGAAGATTTCCTTTTGACTTTTCGCACACGGATTTTGCAAATGCCCATTTCAAGCTTAATGTAGATATTTCGTAACAGGAAGCGCCCCATGTTGTATTCATGTACTGGCGACCACGAGGAAACTCATGATCAAATCGAGGTGGGCAGTTAACCCCTTTTTTTATGAAAGAAATTTCTATTGTATATTGTGCATCTCACACCAAAAACAAAGAAAATACAGTATTTAGTAGTAATTTTGAATCGGTTGTGTAAGAGTATTTAAGTCCTTCATATTTCATTTATGAAGATTATTTGACCCCTTACGATATTTTTGTTATCATATATACACAATCTCTTCATCAGGAAACTTCATTTACTCGACATTTTTATCGAGACATCTTGCTTTTTTAATTATCAAATTTAACGAGTCCACGACATTCTTTATACCGAACACGTCAATTAGTGATAATTCAATAACTCACTCTTATTTTCATCCGCGTGTTTCTGGGCTCCTGTTGAAGCGACATGCAATGCGCCACCTGGCGATATCCATTCATGGGTGAAATTTCTGATTTGAGCCGTGCTTTCAACATGCAACGGTGTTGGCGTCAAATTCTTTAACTGAACAGATGTGTTTGCTCTGGACATCTCCTGAATGAACAGGCCATCACATCTGTGACTCTCCCATTGTATCTTGTTAGTTAATATGAGACTTGTATGCGTCATTTTCATAATGCGATGCCTAGATAACTGTTGTTCTGTACATCCCCGCCATGGTGACCAATCCGCCCAGTAAAATACCGATGGCACTACAAATCCATAAATACTTAGAGATACTGTATAACACATTATTTTTGCGAAAACAAATTTCACAAAAAGACAAAGACTGACCTCTCGAGAGAATGTTATTTAAAAAAAAATAAGTATCAATCAGACCCTACAATAACAACGGATCCATGGTCAAACTAGTTGTGCATTTCTTTTAATAACACAAATTAGTGTCATAATGACATGCACTTTTAAATGCCATATTTTTACATAATATATTCACATGAATGTCAATTCAAATTGCAAATTTTCAGAGCAAAATTCGCGAAAATTTGAATTGAATTTGTTTGGTAATAAACATTTTTTACAAGTTATTTTTACCAGCCACAAATAAGATAAATATATACAACAACAAATGACTAATATCAGAAACGCTGCATAGAAAATTATCAATGTTATCCTCTTCGAATGCCCTAGAAAAGATCAGGTAGATTACCTGAAATAGCTTTTCGCAATTCTAAACACATCACGATTGAATCTGCGTGAAACAAACTGATGAATATGAGAATATTTTGATTTGGTATCATGATTGTTGAATGAAGTTATTATAGCTCTGCCAGAAGGTATGCTACAAAACAGAATGGCATTTAGACACCAGAGATATATAACTGATACATTAAGTATCTATTTGTTAGTTTAAAAAAATACATTCAAATTTTAATCTGCTCTAAGTATCTGCGAGAAGCCTCAATGATATTAAGAAAAAAAACAGACCAACGCAGAAAATAGGAAATAACCATTCTGTATATAGACGGATCATTAAAATAATACATTTGAAATGTTATTAAATACATATATTTTTACTTTCATGGGCAGTTTCGCTGTTTTGGTAATTCCATCTATTGATTTTTCTCAAATATTCTCAATCATATTGCGTTGTGGAATAAGATATTGGAAACTAGCAGAAATACCATCGATCGTTATATAAACAAATATACTTTAATTGTTTCCTTGATCAAAACATACAGATAAAATCATTAATGTGACCTTGACTAATGAATTATATTTACACTTCATTTTCCATCCTCTTGCAGAGCAAGAAACATGTGAAACAGAACTGAAATGAGCTTCGAGCTGTAAGTTTTGGTTGACATATAGAACCACACGCATGTCTCTCATAGCCCACATAGACTAGGTGTGAGCTAAACGCTCAGAGAGACCGAACAAATTTCCGAGATCATGATAAGTGAGAGAGATGTGTCACGTCTATTTCAAAATGCCCTTCTTCATATTGAATCCACGGGAACGAAAACATGACACGGTGATTTATTGTATTATACATACCTATTGTGTCAAGCAGGTAAACTTTTATTCAACTTGTGTACATAGACAAATTAGTTTATTTTTATTGTGACATGTACAGCTTGCATTTAAATTTACCACTCCAATTACGTAACAAAAAAAAAATGTTATCGAATAGCTAGCCTCGAAATCTAGCTAACAAAGACTGCGAATATTTAATTTTTCTTCAGTGAGTGGGAACTATTATATGCATACAGTGAATACCCCTTTTATCTGCTTGTCAATCCAGGATGAAAGTGACACAATGCCGTTCTTTCTTTTTAAGATAAACGGAGAACTGTCAACGGATAGCATACATGTAATTTACATACTTTTTTCCTGCACGTTTTATTTAAATCACATCATTTGATTTTTGTTAAGCTATTGGATCAAAGTGATAAGCCATTATTGCAACTTGGATCCACTGTATATTGCACTGTATTTTGCCTTTGTTTGGATGTAGCTTTACTATTCTGGAAACAAATACATGTCAACAGATTCTGGCTTCTGATTGACATTAAAATAATCGAGATATTTATGCATTATCACTAGGCTAATGTTTATGTTAATCTATCACGCAGTGTCTAGGTTACTTCCTAGTTGTTAAAAATTTACCAATTATGATCCAGAGGTATCGCTTTCATTTAAAGAAAATAAATATTAGACTAACTTCTAAACTAACTATTATGGGATGTCGGAAAATGTGACTACTTTTGGTACGTGTTCAGTGAAAAAGCAGTTTGCGATAAAGAAATACCGGTTTCTGGTGCTCCAGGGATGCGACTCTAAGCTAGTCCCAATCAGGGTTAGCGCTCTGTAGCCTAAATTCTCAATGGCCGTGTTACACTCTCAAACAATGCTCCTTTCGGGGTACTTCGCTGGTATGACAAAGCAATGGGCAATTACACGCGGAGGGCTCGCAGGTACAGTAGTTACGGGGACTGGTTATCAACAAGATATAATCAGAAAGGTAGCGTGTGACAGTCCCCTCTCTGTCACGTAGTCGGAAACCGGAATGGAATTCTCCAAATGTTAATACACCTAGTTTACCTAGTTTTGAAGATGGACAATAAAATATTAAAAAACAAACAAAACAAATAGTTATGGCTTGTTTATTTGTTCAATTCATCATCCGCAACTTAACTTTTACAAGGGCGTCTTTTTTTGGACCCCCTACATATTACACCCTCAAAACAGCTTACCTCTAAATAAAGCATTATATTTTCATATAATATAAAGACAGTCTTAAAGGAAGCCATACTCATTTGTAAAAACAACATAGTCTCAGCATAAAATTGTGCTTTGAACTAGATATAAACAATTATAACCATACGTTTGATGATATATTCCAATATAAAGCTCATTTAATACATGCTTGACAGAAATCTAAGAATAAGTGAAAGTTTAACAAGATAGTAAATAAAGTCATAACAATATGGTTACTTACATGATAACTAATTACGATACATAATCCCAGCTTTTTATTGGTAATCATGAAAAATCAAAGGAAATCTGGGAAAGCTTCAGAAACAATCTATGTATTCTATATTGCACTAATTACAGACTCTAGTAAAAATACATTTGTTCATGTTCAACCGACATTTTACATGTTGTAATGCATCAAATATCCACTAAATACATTCGATTTACGGAATAAAGTGAATATCCGATTGTGTAAAATCAGTTTAACGATCCATATTTCTCTTTTAAAATTGTATATATAGGCCCCCAATATTAAAACGTGCCCATCAAAACACCTACTATTAAAACAAGTTTCCTTCCTTAACAAGGGCAATGCTTCTCTTGGATATTATACTCTTAGATCGGCTTTTTCCTTGATCAGTTGAGGTCAAAAGCTTCAAAGAGAAGTGATAGAATCGTAAGCTGGATTCTGATGATAGTTTTTCCAATGTGAGTAAAGGGAGATGAAAGACTTAGCTTTGGACTTTGATTTCTTAAATCTTTGGATACATATATATCCTAAATGCATACCTTAATATGATATCCCAGTTTTATGCAAACACCATATTACAATATGGTTCTAACCATGCGAAGGATAAATACTTGTTAGCAGTCAAACAACACAAATACTTTGAATGCGATGAAAACTGGCATTACCCTTATCCACTATTTGATCTACATTGTAAACATGAAAAATATAGAACTGTGTTGCAAATAATCCACTTAAATTAAACGTTTAATAAAAGGATCTACGTTTACTCATATAGCATGTTTGATTGCGTAATATTGATATTTCACACTGATTCCAACTTCAAGCGATAATGTAAACGCATTTCACAAACTCCGATTTGCCTACTAAACCATATGTCGATTTAATTAAATTACTGCTGATTCTATTTTCCGACCAGATGCCCTCGGACTTTTCATTGGTCTTCCAAAAGGTAGAATGAGATTCAATTCAACAAAACTGTAGCTCAGATACGTTAGTATTACATCACTGCCTTGTAATGGCAGGCCTTTCACAGAAAAACAACAACATTTTCAGAACAGACATGTCATTCCATTTGTACCGGTAACCATACGAAAGGGCAAGTCCGTCTTCGTCTCCGATATCATGAGTTCTGTGGTTATTCGGTTCCCCTTTGTGTCAATTGTCGTATCTAAACGGTTCACCAGTGGCGTCCAATGTCCATGTTCCTTCGATTCTCGGTCGTTTCCGGACGTCCAGTATTCATACACCCCTGATTGACAAGATTTACATTTCTAATCAGATAGGATTATCTAGAAAACATAAAATGACTTTATGGTCTGATAACCCTCAGGTATTTAAGATAAGAGAATGCATTATCGATAGTAGTTGACGTTAGACCCCTTGCAAAATTACATTATACAGACAGTGATATTTCTTTAGGTGCTGCATAAATCGAATTTGTTAAACTTCTGCCATAATAATTTCTGTAAATCGGAATTTGAAATACCATCAGCACCTGTGTCTAAAATTTCTTCTATGTGCCTCTGTTCCTCACGAGATTCAATGCTCAGAAGATTTCCTTTTGACGTCGCACGCAGGTTTTTGCAAATGCCCATTTCAAACTTAATGTAGATATTTCGTAATAGGAAGCGCCCAATGTTGAATTCTTGTACCAGCGACCCCGAGGAAACTCATGATCAAATCCAGGTGGGCAGTAACACTTTTTTATGAAAGAAATTTCTAATGTATATTGTGCATCTCAAATCAAAAACAAAAAATCATTATTAAATAGTAGTTTTGAATCGGATGTGTAAGAGTATTTAAGTCCTCTATATTTCATTTATGAAGAGTATCTGACCCCTTATGATCTTTATTTTATCATATATACACAATCTCTTCATTGAGAAACTTAAATTACTCGGCATCTTCCTTTTTTTAATTATCAAATTTCACGAGTCTACGACCTTCTGTATACCGAACACGTCAATTAGTGATAATTCAATTACTCACTCTTATTTTAATCCCCGTGTTTCTGGGCTCCTGTTGAAGCGACATGCAAGGCGCCACCTGGCAATCTCCCTTAATGGGTGAAATTTCTGTATTCGGCCGTTCTTTCAACATGCAACAGTGTTGGCGTCAAATTCTTTAACTGAACAGATGTGTTTGCTCTGGACATCTTCTGAATGAACAGGCCATCATATCTGTGACTGTCCCATTGTATCTTGTTAGTTAATGTGAGACTTTTATCTGTCATTTTCATAATGCTATGCCTAAATAACTGTTGTTCTGTACATCCACGCCATGATGACCAATCCGCCCAGTAAAATACCGATGGCACTAAAAATTCCTAAATATTTAGAGATACTGTATAACATATTATTTTCTTGAACTCAAATTCCACAAAAAGACAAAGACTGACCTCACGAGAGAATGCTATTTAAAAAAAAATTATGTATCAACCAGACCCTACAATGATAACGGATCAATGGTCAAACTAGGTGTGCATTTCTTGTAATAACACAAATTAGTATCATAATGACATGCCCTTTTAAATCTCATAATTTTACATCATGTATTCACATGAATGTCAAATCAAATGCAAATTTTCAGTTCAAAATTCTCGAAAATTTGAATTGAATTTGTTTGCTCATAAACATTTATTTACAATTATTTCTACCAGCCACAAATAAGATAAAAATAGATAATATCAAATGAATAAAACCTGAAACGCTGCATAAAAAATGATCAATGTAATCCCCTTTGAATGCCCTAGAAAACATCAGGTAGATTACCTGAAATAGCTTTTCGAAATTCTGAACGCACCGCGATTGAATCTGCGTGAATCAAGCTCTTGAATATGAGAATATTTGATTTGATTGAATCAAGCTCTTGAATATGAGAATATTTGATTTGATATCATGATTGTTGAATGAAGTTATTATAGCTCTGCCAGAAGTTATACTACAAAACAGAATGGCATTTAGACACCAGAGACATATAACTAATACATTAAGTATCTATTTGTAAGTTAAAAAATACGTTCAAAGTTAAATCTGCTTCACGTATCTCCGAGAAGTCTCAATGAAAAGTTTTAAATACTCACGCAATATTCATTGTTCTCTGACATTTAATATTTAATAAACAAATATTATGTCTGACATTTCATATTTATCACTTCTAAAGTCATGACTCCAGTTTGATCATAATCTTCTACAAATATTAATGTAATGATACGAATGACTAAGACCATGTCATGCTTAATTTATCGAGTTGTCAGAATGCTAGACAGTGTAATAACTAGAACCGCACTGGAAGGCTTGTCAAAGATGCAAATATGTTAATCATTTTAAAAATTTCAGGGGCTATAGGTACGCTGTCACTTGAAACAAACCAGACCGATCGATAGATATGCTGATGTACAATATTTAAACATATCCAAGATTGTTTATTCATTCTAGTCGATATTATATACTATAAAAAAAGGCATTTATATGGAACATAACAGAATTTTGTCATTTGTGTTATACCATTTTCTGTAGCCCTGCCTTGGCTTTAGTGTTTGCGCTTATATATAAAGCGCTTAAAATTAAACGTGATCCATGTACCGATAGACTTAACTCGGTGCCAGCACTAATCACTAAAGCCCTGTAAAGTTAGGTGAATCCCTGATATTTGCATATCAATGCGTCACAAGGCTCTTTGAGGATCTGACAATTCCCTAACATTTGCATATCAGGCCGTTTTGTCGTATGTGAATGGCATTGTTGCTATGAAAACGCCAACAGCGGCCCTACAGCTCCACTCGCTTGGTAACATTCGCACTGAAATCATGTGTTCAGGTAGTCCACATATGGTCCTTTGAGTCCTATGATATAACTCTGCTGAACGAGTATAACGGTCCATGGGCCAAATGTATGTGCATATTGTAGACACTTTAGCAACAATTTCTTAACGACAGGTCCAGTAACCTTCCCTCTGGAGAGGTGACAGGAAAAGCAAGCATCATTTGTGTGAACCCGTGTATTAATTGCCACTCGCGAATGTTGATCGTTAAAGTCAGCCGGTACATTTTGAATGCACTGGCCTGGCTAAACTGAGTTTGTTTATGTTTATTATTTTTAAACAGGCCCACTTTGAAGAGTGGTGGTCCGATAAACGTTAACACTGAGGCTGAGGGTTGTAGTGTTTTAGAGCCTCACCGAACTCAAAATAAGCGACAGATTAATTGGGAATATTAGTAGCCAACTGAAAGCCCGGAATAGGCGATGACTGAAGGAACCATATTGGTTAAAAAAAACAGATGCTGGGAAAGACCACTGCTGAGGTCACTGGAAGCGACCTTAATTCCGCGAGGCGGTGATGTGTGTTGCTGACCGTCCAAAAATCAGTGGAATTTGCCCGTAGATGAATAGTGGGCAAGACAGAAGTACTTTGGTTATATAAATTGCCGCGAGGTGGGAGTACCTGTTCTAAGCTTTGCGACACAGCAAAGATTGATGACTGTCATTGGGAGGACTTATGTTTCAACCATTACATCGACTGGGTCAGTCAACATGTTCTGTTACCGGCTTTTATCACTTAATTCTGGCTTTGACCTTTGCCACAAACTAGTATTTATACGTGCTTATAACGTACTTAAACAGACCTTTCTATATAGAAATTGATAAGCCATATTTGCAAAAAAAAAACCTGACGTTTTCCATATTTCTTGCCAAAGCGATCAATATGCATCTGCATTTCCCCAAATTCTATGCTGACAAGTTAACTGTTGAGGTGATTGCAATGTGCTTTTGCTGTTGTGAATGACATCCAGGTATCACCAAAAGCATAACACGATGACTACCAGCCTTTCTCGAAAGCATGTCCCCAAAGAAAGGGGTCACTAGTTCCGGAGCACACGCAAGAGCCTGCGTGTTATATGTATCATTAAATTAATTCACAATGAAAGCGCACAGAAAATGTGCTTCTCTAGAAATATGTGCTCTGATGTTAATGCCGATTGTTGTATAACGTCTTCTATGATACTCTCTAATGAGATCTGTACAGTTTTACTTTGTCAGTAAGAATCCGTATTTCTCCTATACAACTGTATGTTGATTGGTGTATGAAAGGATTAGTGCAGATACAATACTCCATCTGCATAGACTGTGGATGACTATCTGAGGCCACATACCGACTGGACCGATGTCTTTGCTTCAACCCCTGATTGCAACGGCCCCGCGATGGCTAAAATTCATATTTAATACTTTGTTACGGAACCTAATAAAAACAGATCACGTATGCATGATGAACATAAATTTTGTAATGGAGATAAAAAAATCAGATTCTCTTACACTAGGCAGAGTGAAATGTCTAGGGGAATGAATGAAGAAGTCAGTGTTTTTTGTTAACAAATGACTATAATTCTTAACACAACAAAATCCTAACAATACAGTACACTAAATCAATACAATTACACAGTGCAATAACAGTATAATATCAAATCAATATAAAACACACAGACTAATAAACAAAATGCACAGTACCTGGATACCATCGCCGCCACAACGACAAGTTCTTTAGATGTATACTCTCAGATCAAAACAGTCCAATGTAAAGCTCTTGTAACAATCCGGAAAGCAAACTGAAGACCAAACAAGACCCGTCATGAAATCCAGGAGAATATCTACAATTGCCGCACTCATCGGAATAGGTCCAAAAACTGACACACGCTACTGTGTCTGCTGGAATCTTCTCACCTCTCTCCCAGCTCTAAAACACAGCCCCTTATTTATAACCTTTTTGCCCCAAGCCGAGAATTTTCCATTTCTCGAACAGTCTAAAGGATCTCACATAATACACAGTAAACACGCATTACATGAATCATCTAGAAGAACATCGCTGTGTCTCTACTTACCAGGGTTCACTCGTGACCTCGCCCCAGCCCGACCAGACGAGAAAGCCCTAAACTAGAATGACAACAAGAGTTCAACCAATACGCATTAAACCGAGCTACGTCCGTGTCACACAACAAAAAGGGCACCTGTAACAACTTTTGGTTGATAAAATACAGAGAATGGACATGGAAGACAGTAATATATCGCCACAAGAGGTTTGGAATTGTGTAATACTTTCTAATGAAACATATTTATGAATTTCCAATAAGGATATTAACTTTGAGACACTGCCCATCTATAAAGAAACTTTTAATATTCAACAACCAGTGCATTATAATGGTAAAAACTCGTGTTAAATATTAGCATTTTGATTATATCTGAACATATAACTTGATCATAACTACATGTAACACGTACTTGTTTAATTTGTTAGTCTGTTGCTTGAACATAAGTTGCGTAGTAGGTGGTTCAGAGGACAAAATCCAATTTTGTATCGTGTCCATTTTATGAGATCTTCCTTCTCAAAATAGCTATACGTACATAGAAGACATGAATGTACGACTTGAGCTTTATTAAACAATGGAACATTGCTCTGTTTGAGAAATGGTGGTATTCATAAAAAAGGCTTGCATAATATTGTTTAACTACAATCGACATAAGGCACACGTGAAGGTAAAACCCCTTTATGTCTATTAATGCAATTCTGTGTTTTTCATCTCAGCAAAGAGGTTTCATAACCAAACATGATTAAGTGATTTTTTCTTGAGGTAAGAAACTACTGTTGGAGTTATACAGCGTGATCATCTTTTAACATAATCGTAGGGGAATTCACCACCGATGCTACTCAATAGTTTATACATTTTGCAATAAAAAATTGCAATTAACAATAAATAAATATTGAGATAAAGTATCACGTATAATATGAGTAAAAACAAATTGTTATGGTATTTTAGAGCGTGTCTTGGCTCTAACATATAGGTGTTACGCTATTATGTTTGTCAAAAGTGTCGTAGGGAAATTCTCCCCCGGTGCACCTTAATGGTTTATACAGATTGTAATAAAACAATCAATAGTGAAATTAGGTATTCCGTATTATTTGAGTGGAAAGACATGTTATGCTATTTCCGGAGCAGGCTTTGCTTTAACACATAAGTTTTACATTATCATGTTTGTCAAACACTTATCTATACTGGATTCTTATAAGTGTTAAGAAATGGTAAACCACACGTGTACTAGCCTGTCGGATTTTTTTTTTTGTTTCAGTTGATAAAAAATTATCATCAAAATCGTTATCGCGTAGCTGGCCTGAAAATCTAGCTCACAGAGACTGTGATTTTTGTCTGTATTCAGTGGGAACTATTATATGCATACAGAGAAGACCCCTTTTATATGCTCGTCAAACCAGGATGAAAATGACTCAATATAGTACTTTCTTTATAAGATGACTGAGAAACTGTCAACAAATAGCATACATGTAATTTACTTATATGTTACTTGCACGTTTGATTTTAAACAGGTCATTTGATTTTTGTTTAGGGATTGGACTAAAGTGCTAAGCCATTATTGTACCTTTTAGGTATTGGATTCATTGTATATTAATATTTTTTGCCTACGTTTTGATGTAGCTTTACTATTCTGGAACCAAAAACATTTCAACAGGTACGTCCTCTGATTGACATTTAGAAATATGATATAGCTTATGCATTTTCACCAGGCTGATGTATATGGCTACTTAACATGCAGTCTTAAGTTTATTTACTATTTGTTGAAAATTTGCCAATTATAATACAGAAATATCCATTTTTTTTCAGTAAAAAAAATTAATAACTTCAAAAGTAAGTATTATGGAATGTTGGAGAGAAAATGTGGAAGTTTGGTATGTGTACATTGAAAAACAGTTTGCGATTAAGAAATATGGGGGGGGGGGGGGGCTTCTGCTTCTCAGGGGTTGCGACACAAAGTCAGTCGTCACTCAGGTTGAACGCTCTATAGCCTGAAAGCTAAACGGGCGACCTTCATTCACAAATTATTGCTCCTTTCGGGGGTACCTCAGTGTTTTGATCAAGCATTCCGCGATTTCATGCAAAGGGCGCGCATGAACAATTTACGGGGACTGGTTATCACCAGGTCTTAATAAGAAAAGCAAGTGTGTAGCACTGCCCTCTCTGCTTGATAGGAGATAGAATTCTGTATATATATATATATATATATATATATATATATATATATATATTTATATATATATATATATTATATAATTTTATATATATATCACTAAAGAAAAACAAAACTGTAAATTCACAAAAGTCTGTTTCACGGGATACGACCCGATCATATATATATATATATATATATATATATATATATATATATATATAACCTTTATAAAGTGGGCTCCCTTGGGACTGAACCAAAGTTCCCACTTTATAGAGGTGCTCACTCTATGGAGGTAATGGCCAGCACATAGAGTGCTACCCCTAGTATGATATATTGCTATAATTACCCATGTTTTGAGATTACTAAATTAACTTATTTTATCTATCATCTCTCTTTGTTTAATGATAAGTTTGTCGGTGACAATTGTTTTTAATTTTTAAGATATTTGTTATAAAATATGTATTTTATTACATAAAAGTGTGGACAAAAAATAAGCACAACAAGGGCACCGCAAAGCGGAGCTCCCCTCGCATGGGAGCATAATGATATTGGGTGTATTACGCAAGTTTTAAACTTAAGAGGGGAGGTGTGTAAGCTTGAGATTGACGTCAAACTCAATAAGATGTACGTGTATGGGTGGGTGAGGCATATGTGAAGGAGAAAGCTTAAGATCAAATGATTTGGCTTAAAATTGATCAATAGTATATTGATACAGATGGGAAGCCAGAAAGGAAGACGGATGTACAAACATAGGAGTTTGTATATCCGCTGTTGCAATTTTGTTATGAGGGGGATAATAACATATTCGGCTAGCAGCCCAATTAACCCAAGAAGGATTGGGTTCAGCTTTGAAAAAAGCATATGGCACAAGGGCACTGCAAAGTGGAGCATGACGGAGCAGTTGGGGTATAATGTAAATTATTTGATTACGTTATTAACTTTGATAACTTTTTATGTCATGCATCATTGTGAGTAGTTTTAGGTCAAGAAGTGGGTGCTGTGGCCGTGACCTTTGACCCCATGACCTCAAAATCGATAGGTTTCTCATGTATGGGCGGGTGAGCCATCTGTGCGAGATGAAAGATTTAGGTCAAACGGTTTTGTTTAAAATGGGTCCACAAAATTTTTCAAGAAGTGGGTGCTGTGGCCGTGACCTTTGACCCCATGACCTCAAATTTAATAGGTTTCTTCATCCATGGGAGAGTAAGCAATATGTGCAAGATGAAAGGTTTAGGTCAAACAGATTTGCTTAAAATGGGTCAACAAACTTCTTCAAGAAGTGGATGCTGTGGCCGTGACCTTTGACCCCATCACCCTTAAATTGAAAGGTCATTCATCCATGGCTTGGAGAGCTAAATGTGCGAGATTAAAGGTTTAGGTCGAACGGTTTTGCTTAAAAAGGGTCCATATGCTTCTCCATGAAGTGGGTGCTGTGGCCGTGACCTTTGACCCCGTGACCTCTAAGAAAATTTTTTTTTTCATTTATGGGCGTTTGAGCCATATGCGCGAGATGAAAGATTTAGATCAAACGGTTTTGCGTAAAATGGGCCCACAAGCTTTTTGAATAAGTGGGTTCTGTGGCCGTGACCTTTGATCTCGTTACCTAACAATCAATAGGTTTCTTTATCTATGGGTGGGTAAGCCATATGTGCGAGATGAAATTTACATTTCGAATCAGAAAGGATTATTTAGAAAACAAAAACTGACTTTACTGTTTAACATTCCTCAGGTATTTTTAGATCAGTGAATGCATTACCGAAAATATTTGACATTCCATCCTTTGCAAAATTGCTTATACAGACATCGATGTTTCTTTATTTACTGCATGAATGCAATTTGTCAAACTTCTGCCACAATAATTGTCTGAACTGTAAAGTTTTAATATGTATATATAATAAATATATATAATAAATATATATATAATAAAGTGACATAATGTTTTAATTGTATCCTATTTTGTTTTATAACTTTACTATTTTACATGGCATGTGGCCTGAAACAAACATTTATGTATGAATATATATATATATATATATATATATGTATATATATATATATTAATATATATATATATATATATATATATATATACATACATACATATATATATATTGGTTATTGGTCGAAGATCAACTACGTCGCGACACTTGACCTCTTACCATAGAAATCGATTTACATTTGATTTATGAGTACACATGAATACTGTATTTATTTATCAGTAAAGATTATTAGCCTTTACCTTGACATAGATACGTATAACAGGAGTAAGATTTTGCATGACACGACTCAAGTATAACATATGTGCCTTCTTTAACGTGTAATCACGAACAGTTCATTAAATGTTGAAACGTTCGTTACTGCCTGTGTGTTGCTGCCCAGGTGGAAATTGCTCCGGTCTATCACGATTTTTACTCTGAAACGGGTATAAGTTTACAGTTAGGTCATCCACTTGTTATTGGGATTTGTTGTGATTTATTACTGTTTAAGCCGATATCCCTACTTACCTACGGCCTAAGGACTGTACCAATATCACGGTATTCGTAGCTCCATAATGGTGTTCATTCAGGCGACTGCCAAGATTTCTAGAAGGAGTAATTACGCGCATCTACCATTTCGTTGCAAATTGAGTTTTGAACTGTTTATATTACAATATGGGATTCTTAGAAACCTATTACAGAATGCCTGGCATTTAGAAAAATTGTTATACCCACAAGAAACAATTTCAAATACATAATCACTTTGAGTATTAGGAAAATCAGCAAGGATGATACTCAACGAGATTCCCTGCAAGCTCTCTCAGGAAAAGGAGTGGAGAAGGGACAAATGTAAAAAAAAAGAAAATATTCTCTTGACATCAGTCATTGTCATGATAATGTCAATGAGTGATACTGGTTCAGCAAAAATTTAAAGAAATGCTTGGGTCAAAATGTTTTGAATTCATTGGCTGCAGACCTAATTTTTAAGTTAGGAATACAATGGAGGATTAAAAAATTGTGTTAAATGGTCAGAACCATAAACATTTGTACAGGTCCCAAATATTATTATCATTTCCCATGTACAGAAGAGGAAAAGCCAAAACGTGGGTACTCTACTTTATGGACTTTTTTGTGCCTCTCCATTGCCCCTATACTGTTTTCAATCCTGTACTCTTGGTATTATTCTAAAGTATAAAGCTTTATAGGTGAAAAGTTGTGAGCTGCAGTTTCGTCCTCATGAGAACAATAAACGAGTGTTAATTTACTTGTTCTTGGAAATTGTCACATTTAATATGGTTCTTTTCTTATTTGGAATTTTGTAGCTTACCTTTATATGACAGACGAAGATGTATACACACGACACATAACTATATAAATACAATTACACAGAAAATAAAAAAATGTAATCTCCTTTGTTTGCCTTCGTGAAGATCAAGTAGATCACCTGAAATACATTTTCCAAAATCTGTAAAATAGTATTTGTACTTTGTATTTGATGCAAATCTGATTTGTATGGCAAAGCCACTCACCTTCATTTATTAGTCACGTCATTAAATTAAATATAACATGTTTATTTGTACACTAAACTTACAAAGATGTACCTTAACCATGAAAAGTACTTAAACAATATACATAGATAGTTGCTACTTCCAACACAACAAAGTAGAGGACAGCAAAAGTCTAGGATTAACAGATTCAACACAATATTGCTTCACCGCGATTAAATTACTTTAATTTCACAAATGAACAGAAAATTATTTCCACAAGGCAAGTCATTCCACTTGTACATGTAGGTGCGTTTGATGCCGAGACAGTCTTCCTCACCATAATTATAAGACCTGCCGTTATTCGGCTCTTTGCCGTGCCAGTTTTTGTATCCAAACTGTTCACCAGTGGCGTCCCATTCCCATCTTCCCTCTTTTTTCCGGTCTGTTCCGGATGTCCAATATTCATATATTTCTGGAATTGAATATGAATGCATATCCAGTGTACTGGATGATGTATTTACCAACATAAAAAAATGTTTATGGATAACACTCCCAGTACCATATTTGTTTTGTTGCTATAATTGTTGTATATTATATATATATATATATATATATATATATATATGTATATATATTTATATGTAAAACTTCATTTTATATGAATTCGTTATTCTCTCTAGTTACACAACGCATAAAAGTTGTAGATAGGAAGAAATACCTTTCCCATATGTCTCTATGACTCCTTCTATGTGTCTCTGCTCATCTTGAGATTCGATGCTCAACAGATTCCCTTTATACATCTTGCAGCTATGTTTTGCAATTGTCCAGATAAATCTTGTTGTTGATATTTTATAACAGGAAACGCCCCATGATGAATTATTGTGTCGGTATCCACGGGTAAAACGATGATGATATCCAGATGGGCAGCGGACTCCTTTTATCAATAATGCGGGGGAAATTATTACTAATTGTTAGACCTTACAAAGTATCAGGTTATTTAGCCTATCGAGAAAGCAAATTTAATTCCACAATGTCGTCCATTTTATAAGCAAAGTTGTTATGACATAAACTTATTTAGATTATTCCGATTTAAAAATTTTCTCAAAAATAAGAAGTTTGTATAATGTGGCTAATTGTATTGATACATTAAAAATAAGAAGTTTGTATAATGTTGCTAATTGTATTGATACATTTAAAAGGCCGTATTTAATCAGTTATCTTGAAAGCAAAATATTCCGAACCAGAGATAATTAAATGACATGACTAACTCTTGTTTTCAGGAATCTTTCCGTCAGTCAAAGGTACGACCCCCAGGGAGTTATTGTCAGGGGAAGTGTTGAACTGGCGAAAGCACATTTGGCTCTCCTCCTGTATCAGGTTAGTTATTTTGCGACTGCTACCTTTACTTTTCGGATTGCGATGTCTAAGTACCTGTCCTCTAGTGCACGTACCCCAGGAAGACCAGTCAGCCCAGTAAATTAATGATGGCACTGCAAATTTAGGTGTTAAGGCAAATATTTAAAAAAAAATTATTATTTTGTACTTTTAATGGTCTTTTATTTTAGAATTACAAAGAATAGGCAAATTTCTGTCATGCTTCCTTCATTCAGATTTGAAGATCCACTAAATAAAGATACACTAAGTAAATTGCTGCCGACAAAATGTTGTAAATATATAGTTTGAAACTGAATAAAAATTACACAAAAAAAATCACCTGTAATTGATTTTTGCAGACCTGTAGACCTCACAGGTGAATATACGAGACAGGGAATAAAGATGATAAGAATACTTTTACTTGATCTCATGATTGTTGACAGGGTTACCTGCAATATCGTTATTATGAGTTGTATCTTGGTTTTATAATTTGAAAATCAAATTATCTTATGTGAGTTTGTTTGAATCAATACTCATATGAACTGTCACACGAATCCGCCAAGTAACGTAAAATACCAATCGTAAAGTATACCAAAACCTAAAGGAATTATGTTATCAAATGATGTGGCCAAGCACACAAAAAACTAAACTAATTGTAAAAAAATAGCACCTGGTTTTCTGCCGTGGTACCTCGAAATGGAGTCCAGTCGGCTTCAAATTGGGATTTTAAAATGTCATTTATATTTGTTATGGGCTCCTTTTTTCTCAAATTTAAATGGATTTAAAAAAAAAATACCTTCGATGTGGAAAATCCGGGATACGAACAAAGGTTTTACATGAATGTATACATTCCGAAAGAAATTTATAATGTAAAATGCTTTTTTTGTCTGGGTTTTTTTTGTTTTTTTTTCCTGTGTGATAGAAAACAAAAAGCACATTTTTCAATTTAATAAAAAGTATGAACTTTTGGAATGCAGGGTAATGGGAATGTCGGGTTGAACAATGGCAATCCCATGGAAAGCCTGCATACTTTTTCACATTTTCAGATTGTTATAATAAATATACTGAGGAAACATTTGTAAGCATTGTTATAACAACATGAATTGGCATATAAATATGAAATATTTATATTGTTGCTTCTGTTTTAGAAGTACTTCATTAACTTAATGCGTGTATTTTCTCCATGTTTTTTAAACATACAGATCAATAAGAATAACATTTTTGTTAGAATATAAACATATGTGTGGGTTTGTATATTTGTGTTCGTTTATTATAACAAATATCCAACGAACATGGATTTTGTTATTTAAATCGTACTAATATTTTAAGATACCCATGGCATCCTTATTTACGCCATACTGTTCTACAAACTTTACGTGAGACATGCCACTGTCAGAATTTTTTAATAGGGATAATTTTTCGGTCTATGTCAGACTTTTCTCAGTTTTGGGTTTTCATTTTATAATTGGAAAGTCACATTTAGGATGACACGGAATCCACGCGAATGACCCGTGTTGATCATTAAGTGCAGCTGCAAAGTTAACATTGCACTTGGCCATGGGGACCTTCCCCTATAATATTACCTTATCTCACAGTTCCGAGTGTTAAGGTGGATGATCAGGGCGTCCACCCTTGGTAGTAACTATAACCGTTTCTTTACTTTGAATAAAAAAGTCTAGTGACTGTCAGATAGATCAAAACTAGTCTATCAGTCAAAAATCAATGGCTACTGAGTGGTGCATTGACTGCTGGCTCTAACATATTACAGAAACAGCCAGTCTGTGATAACGTCTGACCGGAGCATTTGAAGGCAGATGTTAATTAGTCAAATTAGTGTGTATGTATTCCATGCCTAGCCTTGAGTCAAGAAGACTGTTATTAAGATTATGTAATGAGATAGTAATACATCTTTGACCTTTGTTCTTTTGTTTGATCATTATAATTAATAGTTATAATATGATTTGTGTATTAATAAATGTCCGTTCTGATTGCTAAATATCATTACCTCACAATCAGTAAAATTTCGAAAGTTTAAATAGTAATGCACTTCAACTTGGAAAATCAATGAAATGCCCACATTAGCTTGAGAAAAGTGCCAACATTACAGAATAAAGAGGTGCCCACACTAGCTGAACAAAACTAGACGACCAGAGGACGAGCTTGCCGGAAATGGCGTAGATTAGTTAAGATTACATCAAAACTGAGGACGGAAGAATGCTATATGTAAGACGCAAGAACCAGCAAGCAGGCGAAATTGAGACAGTGGACAAACAGACAGACATACAGACAAAGTGATACACAATTGAGACCAGGTGACTTAATCAGGTTATGGAGATGACTCATAGAAAGAAAAAAAGCTATAATTTATGTATTTGAAGTTTATAGCTTTAGGGATATGGCCAAAAAATGATATGTTAGGGAGAAACGAGTGCAGCGGCCTCGAGCGGCAATATCTGGAAAATGAAAAGCAAATATGTTTCGAGATATTTGTCTAAGACATTGGATGATCAAATTTCAAAAGGATTCCTGCAAAACTGTGGCCTGTAGAATGCTATTCAGGCAGGCGAAATCGAGGAAAACTGACAGACAGACATTATGAAATGCGATACAAGATTGAGACCAGATCACTTAACCAGGTTATGGGGACGACTCAGGGAAAGAAAATAAGTTATAGTTAATGTAACTGAAGTTTATAGTTTTGGAGATATGGGCAAACCATGATATATTGGGAAGGTTCAAATGCAGCGCCCCCAGCGGGAAAATCCGTAAAATGAAAAATACTTTTCTAGATATAAGTGATAGAAATAAGATATATCAGTTTCAATATAACTCCTGCATACTGGTAGAATCTAGGCTATTGCTAGGCGATATCTCAAAATATCTCGTTTGACCAGATATTGTACGAGATATTGCGAAACTTGTATAATAATCAAATAATACTACTTTATGCTGCCTATTGCAAAATACTAGACCTCTGTAACTTTAAAATTGACAAAGTTAGAAAAATAAGACCCCTTATTTTCGAATATCATGAATATTTCCCCCAAATGCGTAACCATGGTTACAGCAAATTTGAGGCCGCTATCAGCAGAAGAAAGGACTTGGAAGGACGATAAAAATGAACTACAGTTGAAGTAGATACGACTAAAAGTGACAAAGATGATGACCTTGACCTCGACTTTAGACTGATAATGGCAAAATTCAATAGGTTTGGGACACTTTTGGTTGTACAACAACTGTCTAAGTTTGAAAGCGATTGCTCCAAATTATGCATGTTAGGCTGGTGACAGACAGACAAACAAACAAACAAAGAAACAGACATATGGAACTGACCAACATGCTTGCCGAAATCGAAGATTAAAGCAATAAAGAGAAAAGAAATGGGACTACCCGAAGGTGCCCACTTTATGTATGTGCCCACTTTATGCAGGTGCCAACTAAGAGAGGTTCGACTATATAATAAAAACAGCATGGTTAAATATCTTTCTCTCTTTGTTCTCTCTCCCTCTCTGTCAACCTCTTTCTCTCTATATATATGCACAAACCTCACGAGCCGTCCCGAATGACTGACATTTGTTTACCTCTTTTATCTGAGAGCTTCACGTACGATATCAGTGAGCTTCTGCACCAGAGGTCGCTGTTGCTCTCCTAATATCCAACTAGCTTACATTAGGCCCTAACTCTAAACACCTTGCTTCAACTAATGGAATGTCCGCTCCCAAGATTTGTCAAATGCAAATAGATTATGCTTTCTCAGAGATGTTAACTCGTACAAACTCGACATCGCAATCTATGATTTACGGGATATTCTTCGGGCTTTCGACGTTTACGTTACCATAATTTCAACAGATAAAATATTGATGTTACTCTCGGAAATTCAGGCCGAGCGAAGCCGTCCTGTTTTTCTCATAATTTATAATGTTTAATCCCATTTTATTTGCTCAAGTCTTGAATATTTTTTAATACTACAAAAAAACAGCCACAGGAAGTGAATATGACATTTCGTCTTTTCTGTGACAGTGTGTAAAACCCGGAGCCCACGGATCCCGGACCACAGACCGCTTTATATTGGCCTACCTATGTGTGTTTTCCATATATAACATAGGTTTCGTGTAATTTTTTTGCTTTTCTTAAACTGAAACAGCCTTGTAATTTTAACGTTATAGTAGTAATATATCTATAGATATTGTCAACTGATCATTTCATGTATTTTAGGTCACGTTGTGTCAAGAATAATTATTTAAAAAAATTTCCTTCATCATAAATTTTCATAGGAAGTAGGCCTAAACAGTTGGAATAAATATCTAAAAAAAGATACGGTAATTACCTTTTTAACTTATTAAAAAACAATCGTTACAATAGAGGCCTATATGCCTGAATGTGATACCCCCTCCCTCCCCTTTAAAAGAATTCAGACCCCGGAACATTGTGGACCAACAAATAGGCCTATATGATAAAGTATGAGAAGAAATTTATTATTTTTAATTGATACATCATTTTAGTTTATATTAAGATCAGCGTCAGACAATTAAGCCTTAAGCATGCACCATGCATTTCATTTAGGCCTATATGAAAGATACGACTCCGGGGTGGTGCATGTCCGGGTCTAATACACTGCCCATGTTTATTGTCCAACTGAGCCGCTACCCGTATTCATGACTGCAATTGAATCTTCGTTAACATTAAAATTGTCAACAATGTCACCATCCAACTCGACGTCAGAAGAACAAGAACGAATTGAATGGAAAATCTGCAGATGTATATATATATATACGTAGTTAAGCTCGCATTAAAAAAATGGAGGCGGTTACCTCCAACAACAAAAACATATATATTAAAAAAAAAAAAGATCGAATGCTTTAGTAACATACAGGTGGTTTAATTTGTACTTTTATGTGCGACGTTAAAACAAGGAAAAATGTTTTCTGCTTCCGGTATCTTAGGAGTCCGTGTGTTACTTCAGTCACTTCCCGCCAGCCAAGTCGTCTTGGTTGTAATATCGCCCGACCCAGTGTCCTGTTACAGTCAAAATACGTGCTAGGCTTCCGCGTGATAAATCATCGAAAATAATTCCAAGGTATGTATTATATCTGAGCAAGGGGAAAACAATGGAAAGGAATAAATATATATATGTTCTTAGTCTCAATCCACTTTCTACACAGCGGTCCCAATTAGCTTCGTCCTTCCGGTAAGGGTCCGAAGTGCTACTGCCAGTACTGGCCTATCCTGGCTGGTAGGCCAGTGCCAGGACAGGCCATTCCTATAAATAGGTCAGTCAGGCCTCTACCAGCTACCCTCTGTTTGTCTAAAGGATTACAGGAGATCGAGTATCCGTATTCACACAATTGACTAATTAGCTCAGATTTATTAGTCTTAGACAACATTCTTACAAAGTTATTTCCCAACTTGTGCATTAATTCTAAACCATATAAAACACTTTCTTAGGTACTACTATAGAACGCGGGCTTCTTCCCAACAACCATAATATACTGGGGCTTGCATCTTAATTTTGCCACTTATTTTGTATCTGCCACTAACACACTCCGCCATTACTTAAATTCTAAACATCATTACGTCTGTCCGTATACATTCGTAACCTCGTCGAGACAGTCCGTGAGTGATCCTCTTTGTTGGGCCTTTCTGGCTTTTCAACGCTAGGCGATGTGAGCAGTTTTAAAATTTTGTTTTTACTCGATATTTGGTAATTTTGCATTTTAGACTATTTGAAGAACGGCATTATTGGTGTTAATTGAATCTACCTTGTATGTAGTCACCCATAATGTTCCTAATGTTTAATAATGTTCAATAAATATCTTTATCATCATTCTACCGCTGCTTAGTATACTGTCATTGCCGTTATATTTGCTCAAACACATGTTCAACCCCTCCAAAGTGGTAGAAATAAAAACCTACATCTTACTCCATATTAATGCTTTGGCAAGGTTATCTCATTAATCGTTTAATCATAAATTTCACCATATTCCTTTATAATAGCCCAGCATGTCCAAGGCTCTAGAGACCTTTTTTTTATTTACGCCAGTGGAGATCCCAACTGTGATCTCTCCTAGGAGAGATCCCAGTTGTGATCTCATCCAGTGGAATTTCCAATCCCACTGGATTGAAATCTCCACGGATACACACACACACACACATATATATATATATATATAATAAAATATTGCATATATATTATATATATATAATAAACTGCTAATCCAGAATATAAGGGGCCCCCTGTTCATGCATTTCTAGATCTGCCCCTGCATAGTGATAGAATGTGTGCCTTTATATGAGAAAATGTCTGAAATTTACCAATAAAGTAATAATTGAATTGAGATTTAATCAGAAAGATAATGAATAGGTAATTGGAATTGATTCTTAGGTCCTACACATTTCATCGGCCTACTAGTACAAATTTAAATGCAGTGTAACTGTATAACTTCAAAACAAGTCCTCTTCAACTTTGCCTGTTTTAATTTTAAAAGTATATAAACTTGTTTATAGTTACAGAATAAGGATTTTAAATTTATATTGAGAAGTATCTTCTGCAGCATGGGTATTTTTGGCAGTAGAAAAAAGAATTTATATAAGAAATGTTATCAAGTTAAATTAAATTTCATAAACATAATAATTTGCAATTAAACAAGTCGTCTTAGGACAACAGAGCTCACCATTATGAGAATTAAGAAAATCCTTTACCTTTAAATCCCAAGTTATATGTGTGATTCCTGAACCCCCGTTCAATACAAATATGAAGTGTTAAAGCTAAATATGCTGAGTAGTTGTTGAGTTATATATAGAGTTATAACTAAGCTTTAACCTGAGCTGGGTCGGGATCTGTACAGGTTTTTTTTTTGTGTAGTGCCAATTACTGGCTGACATATTAACATATGGGTACTGTTGCTGTACATCGGTCGATTATGTTTATTTGAAATATCTTCATCAGCATATGGAGCGATGAGCCTATCAAAATATGTTTAACGGGACTTGTTCATGAACAACCGGGACCTGTGTCCTTTACTCTTTAATCCCTAAATCATACGGGGGATTTCAAAACCCCTATGCAATACTTATGTGAAATATAAAAGCAATAGGGCAAGTGGTTGCCAAGTTATAAAGAGTAAACAAAAACTTTAACTTGAGCTGGGATGGGATCTGTTCAATTTTTTTTTTTAATTACTTGCACTAAATTTAAAATATGTTAAAAACATTTATAGCTGTCTAGGAATTGTGACTGTATGTCAGTGTATTAACTTATGAAAGCTCTTCATTAGCAATGAAGAAATGGAACAAAGAAAAAATAAGGCCTTCAGGCATAATGCGAACCTGTACAATTGGATATATACAAAGTATAATGCTTCAATGCTGGACCATTACTTTTGAAGTACATGTGTAACATGTTTATATGAACAATGCAAGTAATTAACATTTTGAATAAGAACAATTACACAAACATCACTGCTGAAATTCTGGCATGGGTGCACACAACACAAAAATGCAGGGACATACACTGTGCTAAAATTACTGTAGGTGGTGCCACCGGTCTTGTTTATGACAAATCAATCTGATATGTATAACTATGCACAATGTCAGGCTGATATATCAAATCCCTCTGTAAAAATAAGGAGGCACTAACACTGTGCAAAAGTCATTGTAGGTGGTGAATCCCGTCTTGTGAATGAGAAAACCATCAAAGATTGTTTTTACCTGTACCTGGCTGCACTGATAATTCTTGTGCAATGTATGTAAATTGAAACAACAGCTTTTCAGAAGGAGACTACTACAGCCCTCAATTTGAAATAGGCTTACTAATGGTCTCAAGACCAACTTAAGCTATCCATGACTCTACCAAAAATCAATGAACCCAAGCTATTCTTAGACAATTAAAGGTTTTATACCCTTAAAAACAGGTTGATGTAGATGGTGCCACAAAAACTAAAATTTAAATATGAGTCACATGGTTAACATTTACAGAAAATTTTGTGATCCTAACTCCAATTGTCTCTGGAATTGTTATGTTAGTATGCTTACTTGCCAAATGACTAATTTCAAATTCCTGTAAATCGGCGAAAATTTATCAAACCAAAACCATTTCAACAAACTTGAGAGAGCTGGTCTCTGGAATCATTTCTTTGAAATATTGAACCATTTGGCTGAATGATTTCAGAGGAGAAGATTTTCAGAGGTTTTTTTAGCTTTTCTCCCAGAAAATGTAGGTTAATGCAGTTGGCGCAACAAAAATCTCAATCTCAGAACATTTGACATGTAACAGACTTTTGCATAAAATTATGGGATGCTATGTTGTGCTTTTCCTGAGAAATTATGGATTAATGTACTGAGTGATGACCCTGCAGGTGGGGCCACCAATACCTCAATTTCAAATATGATTCATGTGACCACATTTACATGAAATATGATGATGATAGCTCTAGGCGTTTGTGAGATTATAATTTTAGTCTGCTTTTTTGGACAGATGACTATGTTCACCTTCCTGTAATTTTGCTGTGACAAGTTAAACCATTTGAACAAACTTGAGAGATATTGTTCAAGGAATCATTTCTGTGAAATATTGGACAATTTGACTGAATGATTTTTGAATAGAAGATTTTTGAAGTTTTTTAGCTTTTTCCCTATTTAATCTAAGAAAATCCAGTTAATAACCAGAACAAATTTGGCAAACTCTTATAGAGTTTTTTATGACTAATTTTTGGCATAAAATGTGATGATGCTAGCTCCTGCAGTTTTCGAGAGAGTATGGGTTAATGTACAGACGACACCACACCATTGCAACAGCTCATAGGTTAGCTAAAGCATTAATCTGACTTGTTCATGAACAAAAGGGGCCTGTGATCTTGACCTTTGACTCCCCAAATCATAAGAGGAATTTAAAAAATATAATAATATATGGTATTTATATAGCTCCAAGTTTTTGATAATCAGACTCAATTCACACACAAAGTCATAATTTTACCACTTTCCATTTTGGGGGGGGGGGGGGGTGGCATATCATTTTACAAAACATTATCTTAACTATAACTACCTTCACCAAGGAGGTTATACTTTTGCCCACATTGGATTGCTTGTCTAGTACATGGTAAGTCTGTTAGCAACATTATTCAATTAGTTATTGACTTATTTTTTTTTTCACTAAAGAGCTAGGCAAAAATACAAGAAATAATTTATTACATTTTGGGGCTGATCCAGATCATCAATGATGATACATTTCTGGTTTATTATTGAGATGAATATTCAATTTAATACATGCTGAAAAAGAACACATTTTTCATTCTGCTAAAGTATAGAATCCCTCACAACATGAACCTCCACACTTTCAAAGCAATACAAGTTTATACAACCCTGTGTGCATACAATTAAATGTGCACTTTAATCAGTGTAACCTCTTGTGATAAAAAAAAATAAC
The DNA here is from genome assembly GCA_026874595.1 of Sipunculus nudus. NCBI lineage: Eukaryota > Metazoa > Annelida > Sipuncula > Golfingiida > Sipunculidae > Sipunculus > Sipunculus nudus. The sequence continues at coordinate 33,389,063 of CM049317.1, read as the reverse complement.
AAAAATTCAAGAAAAAAACATGTTACATAACAACATCGCTAGGAGAGGGCTCAAGCACTCAGTGCACAATACTGGATAAGGTTGGCTTGATGTAAACAAAACTTTACATAGTGTTTGAACATTTTAATTAAATCTACACATTTAATTAATTCTTTTCAAATTTCAGATTTTAACAAAAATTGTTTTGTGCATATTTAGTAAAAGTTAAACAACAGTGCTCACAGGGAAAACAGGGGCCCATGGGACCCATGGAATGGGTCACTGTACTCAGCTAAAATTGATCGTGAGGGTATAATTCTAAAATTAAATAATACCAAATGGAGGTAAAGTCAGAAAAGAAACGGTAATATAGGCTATGGTTGTTTGATATGACTGGAGAAATTATTGCATATGATATTTTGTAATCTGACCATGGGTTTTCTAATGTAGGAACTGAACCATGTAAGCAGTTTATGATGGAAGTTACCACACCTCTATACCTCTGTATGTATTTTCCTTATTTAATAAATTAATGTATTTGCAATATTAAATTACTGTTCCAAGTTCTCAGGTGCAAGGACTTAATGGGGAGGGGAGGGGAGAATGGTGGGAATTACGATACATACTAACAGGATCTGAAATTTAATTCGACAGTGCTTACAGGAAAAAAAGTGTATTCATAATCATCAAATATTTAAAAACAGACAGGAGCAAATCCTACTGAGGCAGGACTGAGGCAGAAAAATAATGAACAAATGTTTGCATCAGAGCCTTTTTTTAAACATCAATTATTTTTTCAAGTTAATAAATTTACTATACATTCAAAGTAATTTTACAAAAATCAGATTTAATTTTTGATATACAATTTTAATCTTTATTTAACAAAGTAATCAGCCTGAAAGAAAAGAGGTCTTTAATTTCAAAAATTGTCATGTTAAGTGATGAAATACCTTTCTTGATATTTTACAAAGTACATTATGTTTGGGTCCATTTTTTTTAAATTGCATTATATGAACCAAATTTCTGGTTTGTGCATAGAGGAATATTTATGGTAAATATAAAGAAAAACAGATGAGGGGTTTTTATATTAGGCAGTCATGAAGTGCGATAAAGAATTAAACCATTTAACCAAAAACTGAGTTATTTCTCAATTTGTCATAGGAACAAAGTCACAGTGACCCAGTTTTCGGTTATTATGAGATCTTGGGGACATCTAACAGTATGATATATTTTGAATTTGCAGGTCTAACAGTTTCAAACAGATGGACAACAAGCTTTCACTGGAAAATGGAGGTTATTTCTAAATTTTTGGATGGAATGAAGTCCAAGTGAACCAGTTTTGGGTTTGGTGGAAGAACCTCCAGGCATTTGACTGCATATAGAATTTTGGTTTTGTACTAATAGGTCCAACACTTTCAAAACATGAGCAATGCAAATTGTGCATGATACACCGACTGCATATCTTGTGACCTCTGCCCTCAGTAAATAGGTGTGAATGTTGCTGAGAATGTAATTAAGGTGTGGAATTGCATTGGTTAAAATTCATGAGTTTCATGAAAATCCATTTGATTTTTGGAACGTCATCAAAGTGTGGCAACCCCTGACCTCATTAAATGTTCATGGATTTTGCCTACAATCATCTTAGGTGAGACATTATATTAATTATTTAAACGCCTTAATTGAGTTTTATCAAAATCCATCATATTCCTTGTACGTTATCACAGCAAAACCACAAATTGGGCTGCACAAAGCAGCCTGGTAACCTCTAACCTCATAAAATGTGTGAATTTTGTTTGGAATTTAACTGAGGTGAGAAACTCTATTGGTAATGATGTATTATGAGTTTCATTAAAATCTATAAGATTTTTCGTAAGTAAACCATGGCAACATAGTGTGTTGACAACTGACCTCATTAAATATGCATGGATTTTGCTGGAAATCTAAGCCAAAGTGAGATATTTTATTGATTAATATTTCCCTTATTTTTATTAAAATCCATCATATTCCTCTTAACTTAAAGTGTTGGCACTACAAAGTAGCCAATTAATGCAAGATAATCTACTGGTGAGCAGTTACGGGGACTTAAATTAAAATCTATCAAAGCCCTGGTAATTTATTGCGGTGACACTATAAGAAAATAAACAGGCATATAATAATTGCTTAATTTGTCTAAAGAGAAATGATCCATTTACAGTCCAGCCATCTGGTAATTGATGACAGTCTTATGTAATACAACAGGTCCTGGTACTATAACAATTATAATTGACACAACTGTAGAATAAATCACGCACCTCCCTAATACTCAACACTTCTGTGAACGGAAATCATTCTTATGCCCAGCTGCGTGTATCTTAATTTTGCCACTTATTTTTATTGTTTTTTTTTACTTCTACATTACATGAATCCTAAACAACATACCGTCTGTCCGTAATAACCTCATCAAGACAGTGTATAGATGAGCCTGCAGTCACTCCTTTTTATTTACATATTTTTACTTCCCAAGGGCAAATTTTGTTGCGGAATCCACAAGTGTTATTTGATTGAGAGAAGAAGAGCAGGTTGGAACAAAGCATCTATTGGGACAAGACAAGGTGCAATACAGTAATTGAAATTTCAAATGTGAATAAATAGCAAGAAACATTGGGGAAGTAATGTTTTTAAATGGTCTAATATTCAATGGTTAATGGACATAGAGGTGCTAAACAGTAATCAATGAAAATATGTAAAATCACAGTTGTGTCTTCTATAGAGTGTATAATCATAGGTGATTGCAGGGGCAATCCATGGTCCAGCCATTAAAAAGGTAAAAGCATAAGAGCCAAAAAGGGAGTGCTAGGATTCTTCTTGTGACAATTTGTGTAACCTGGCCTTGCAAGCGGTAGTCTATAATCAGCCCTTCACTATTAAACATACGAGTGCAGTTAGTATGGTAATTTGCCAGCAGCTCCAATTTCTTTAGAGGTTGTTACCATTATTAATCGTTACTATCATAGTTACCTCTGAGTCGAAATAATCAACCTGATCTGACACCGTGACTGTTGGGCGATAAAATGACAGCAACCTGTACGGGAAACTGTAAAATATAACCCACCTGCTTAAATCTGGGGGACGGTATATTTCGCTGATCAGACTTTGACCAGCGAATTTCTTCAGGGAGTAAAACCACACTGGTGATTTTGAGGAAAATGTCACTACTTTTGGTGTGTGTTAAGTGAAGAAGCTGTTTGTGATGAAGAAACTACAAAAAAAAAAAAAAAAAAAAATACCGACTTCTGTGGCTCAGGGAAAGAGCACAGGACTCAAAGCCGGGAGTTTGAATCTCAGCCTAGTGGGTGAGATTACCGGTCGATCCCTACCTAGGTTGCTCTCTATACTTTATACGCAACGGCCCTGTTTCACTCACAAACGAGTGCGCCTTTTTTGGGTACGCTATCGGAATGACCGAGCAATAGGGCGATTACACGCGAAGTTCCCGCACGTGCTGTAGGAAGCGGCCTGTTTATCATCAGGATATAAAATGACAGGATGCGCGTGATCCTGCTCTGTCAAGCTGTCCTAAACCGGAATGGAATTATGAAGATGAAAAAAAAATCGTCATGACCTGTTTATTTGCTATTATTCATCATCCGCACAAGGCTCATTACACTTTTATTTTCTCAGTCGGTATTTTGGACCCCCTACATATTGCACACATAAAGAGGCAAGTGCCGATCTAAATAAAGCATTATATGTTTTATGTAATGTCAATAAAGTCTTATAGGAATCAAGACTCCTTTGTAAAACACCATATTCTAGCAATATAAATGTGCTTTAAATTAGATACAACAATAATTGTCACACGTTTGATAATATATTCCAATAAATAGGTCATTTAATAATACATGCTTGACAGAAATCTTGGAATAAGTCAAAGTTTTACCAGAAACTTAATAGAACCCTAACATAATGTACCTACGTAATACTCTCAGCAGTTCATGGGAGATCACGATAAATCAAGGGAAATCTGGAATATTTTGAGAAATAATCTGTTATTCTAAATTGCAGTAATTGCTTAATCTAGGAAATAATGTATATTTTTCCCTGTTCAATATCTTATATATTATAGTGCAAAATGTATCCATTAAATATGTATACATCAGATACAATGTAAACATTTTGAGTAACTAGAAAGATTGACATTACTTTCAGTGTTTAATTTATGTAAGTTTGATTTTTACTGTGGAGTGACATTTACATACTTGTAGAATACATAAACATGTATTTCTCTCCATAAACATGAATGCCGCAGATATTTTAATCACACGCAAGTTTTTCTTGTTTTGTTGTCATTTTCAAGATAACATTGTCAGAGGTGACATATACTCTCCAGCATGTGTCGTTTGCTTTCTAGATAAAATCAGACTAAGCTTGGAAACCTTTGTTATCTGGTATCCAAATCTTTATCAAAACATTAGATAATCCGTATCCCCCCCCCCATAGTCATCAATCATGTCATATTTTTTTTCAGCAGGACGTGGTCTAAATAAGCATGAGCATTAAATATAATTTCGGGGTAACCTGAAATAGTGTGATTTTTTAGGTGTGGTTTGGGGTACGCCATATACATAACATACTTAGATAGGAATAAAACAATTTGGAGTAATTTCGGGGTAACCTGAAATAGTGGGATTGTTTAGGTGTGGCTTGGGGTAACTTTGGTTTGTTGGGTTGATGGGGCAAACGCCATATACATAACATACTTAGATAGGAATAAAACAATTTGGAATGAGTAAAAAAAAAGTCGCCCAAAAGGGATATACTTAATTTTCAATAAAATCGTTTCATGAAACTTAATCAACTATTTAACAATTGAGAATCAGTAAAATGTCAAAAGGGAAATACGTATTACTCAATGAAATTGTAACACTTTAAAGGGTCCCATATGCGTAGATATATATGCATGCACAAATGTGAGTGATACATGTATTTTGTCTAAGGCCGTGATTTCTATTTGTTCAATTATAGAGTGGTGAGATTTAGGTTTCTAAGAATCATGGTGTCCTTTAACTTCAGTATACAACCTTGAGAGATAGTACTCAAGGACAAAGTTGTAAAGGTAATCAGAAGGGTTGATGTAAGTTAAAAATATCATTCCCTGAACGGATCAGTTATATTCGAATTCCCTTTGCTGAAACGTATATGACTGAACACTGCAGACAGCAGTTTACACCTAGATTATATTGAGCCAACATACTCCCATGCAGAAAAGACCACTTTTTTTTCACTTTGCAAACAACGTTTATTAAGATCCAACAATACCCATTGTTTAAACAACAAAAGTCGTGTCTTACGCCATACATTATGTAAACCGGGAACCGTGCCTTAAAGAAATATGGACAAAAATGAATATTCAACTAAGTTAAATAAGTTAAGCCATCCATATTTTTCTCTGTACGTTGTAGACAAAGGCCCCAACATTTGAACATGTGCCCCCTTACAACACCTACATTTAGAACAGTTTCTTTCCTTGGCAAACAACAATGCTACCCTTGGATATGTTTCTTTATACATCGGCTTCTTGCCCTGACAAGTTCTTAAAGTCCTAAGCTTCAAATAGAAGTGATAGAATCGTGACATAGATTCTAATTGTAGTTTTGCCAATATGAATACAACAAAAAAATCAAATACGTAACAATGGAATCATTCAGAAACAAAACACCTAAATTAAACGTTTAATAAAAGTATGTTCGTTTACTCATATACCTTGTTACATTGAATAGCATAATAAATATGTTACACACTTGAATAAACTGTCCATAAAAGAGCATTGTGAAAAATCTTATCTGTTAATAATGTCCTGTTAATACCATTGAGATATCGATAATGCAAACGCATTTTACAAACAGCTCATTTATTTACTTCACCAAATGTAAATTAAATTAAATTACAGCTGACTGAACTTTCCGGAAAGATGCCTCCGGACTTTTCGTAGGTTTTCCGAAAGGAAGAATAAGTTTTATTTAAAAAAACTGAAGCTCAAAACGTTAGCATTTCATCACTGCTTCGTAATAGCAGGCCTCTCACAGATAAACTGCAACATTCTCAGAACAGATATGTCATTCTATTTGTACTGGTAACCATGCGCAATGGCAAGTCCGTCTTTGTCTGCGATACCTTGAATTTTGCGGTTATTCGGTTCCCCTTTGTGGCAATTGTGGTATCTAATTTGTTCACCGGCGGCATCCCATTCCCATGTTCCTTCTGATTTCCGGTCGGTTCCGGACGTCCAGTATCCATAAACCTCTGAATGACAAGATTAACATTTATAATCAGATAGGATAATTAAGAAAACATAGGATGACTTTTTGGTTTGATAACTCAGGTAATTTAAATCTGAATATACACTAATACTTGACGTTTAAACTGTTACAAAATTGCTTTATACAGACATCGATATTTCTTTATGTGTTGCATAAATGGGATTTGTCAAACTTTTGCCACAATAATATATGTAGATTGGAATATGAAATACCATCTGCAGCTGTGTCTAAAATTCGTTCTATGTGCCTCTGTTCCGCACGAGATTCGATGATCAGAAGATTTCCTTTTGACTTTTCGCACGCGTTTTTTGCAAACGCCCAGTTCAAGCTTAATGTAGATATTTCGTAACAGGAAGCACCCCATGTTGAATTCTTGTACTGGTGACCCGAAGGAAAATCGTGATCAAATCCAGATGGGCAGTGATCCCCTTTTTGAAAGAAATTAATATTTGTATTGTGCATCTTAAACCACAATTTTTTTGTATATGATAGCAGTTTTCAATCGGTTGTGTAAGCATATTTAATTCCTCCATATTTCATTTATGAAAGGTAATGGACCACTCATGAACCTAAGTTTATACGAATTCATTTACATAGGAAACTTCATTAATTCGACATTTTTATCAATGTATCACATTTTTATTATCAAATTAAAGAGTCTGCGAGAATTTGTATACAAACCACGTCAGTTCGTGATAATTCAGGAAGATAACTCACTCTTATTTTCATCGACGTGTTCCTGGGCTTCTGATGAGACATCATGGCTTGCGCCACCTGGCAAACTCCTTTCTTCGGAGGAGCTTCTGTATTCAGCCGTGCTTTCAACATGCGACAAAGGTGACGTCAAATGCTTCGACGGAACAGATAATTTGTTTGCTTTGGACATCTTCTGTATAGACAGACCATCACATATACGACTCTCCCATTGAAAATTGTTTGTTAATTTGAGACTTTTATTCGTCAGTTTCATAATGCGATGCCTAGATAACCGTTGTTCCGTACATCCACGCCATAATGACCAATCCGCCCAGTAAAATACCTGTCGCACTGCAAATATAGCAAAATTATATGGACTGACCCCTCGAGAGAACGCTATGAAAAAAATATTTTTCTCAACTAGACCCAACAATAGCAACGAATCCATGGTTAAACTAGTTATTCATTTAATTATAATAATACAAACTAGGATCATAACCATATAGCCCTTTAAATCCAATATTTTTTCATAATGTATTCATACGAATTTCGAATCAAATGCAAACTTTAAAAAGCAAAATTTGCAAAGAAAATGTTCATTTAATTTGTTTGCTATAAGATATTTATTCACAAGCCATTTATACATTTATTCAGCAACAAAACAGATAAATATAGATAAAAACAAATAGCTAAAATCTTAAACCCTGCATGGAAAATGATATAAGAAATCCGCTTTGAATATCCTAGGAAAGATCAAGTATATTACCTGAAATAGCTTTTTGCAATTCTGAACACATCACGATTGATTTTGCGTGACACAAACTGATGAATATGATAATATTTTGGTTTGATATCATGTTTTTTGAATAAAAGTATTATAGCTCTGTCTGAAGGTACGCTACAAAACAAAATGGCATATAAACACACCAGGGACATCAAACTAATACATTAAGTATATATTTGTTAGTTTAAAATGCATTCAAAATATAATCTGCTTCACGTATCTGTGAGAAGCCTTAATTATATTAGAAACCAGAACAACACAGGAAACAGAACATAACCATTGTGTGTATAGTCGGATATCTAAAATGATATATTTTAAATGTCAGAAATATATGTTAACTTTCATCGTCAGTTTTGATTGTTTGGTATTTTTTCCTCAATTATCTCACATTTTTTCCTTTATCATAGAATAAGAAACTAGCAATTTCTCTGGCAGAAACACCCTCGAGCGCCAAATAAACGTATATACTTTGTTCCTTAACTAAACCTTGATTGCGACCTTGACTGATGAATCATATTTACTCTTCATTGTCTAGCCTCTTGCAGAGCAGGAAACAAGTGAAGCATAAGTGAGAAAGGGTTCCAGCTGTAAGTTTACGTTGACACAAAGAACCGCACGCATGTCTCTCATAGGCTCAATGCTCAGAGAGACAGAACCAATTTCGGTGTTCAGGATAAGTATGGAAGATGTGTCACGTATATATTAAAATGACCTTTTATATACTGAATCCACGGGAGCGAAAACATGACGAGGTCATTTATTGTATAATAGATTCCTATGGTGTCAAACAAGTAAACTGCTTGTCAACCACTGCACATCGATATATAAGTTTATTATGATTGTGACATTGCTTTAAATTAACATCCCAAATACATACCAATCCTGATATGTACCCATTCTTCCTTGAATTGTATGCCAACATGTCAAAAATATAACACAATGATCGATTTCTTACCAATGATAACTATCTCAGCTTTTCTTGTTTTCGGGTCACTAGTCTGCATTCAGACTGACATGTTATTATTCGAAATATTTGTGCGTCATTTCAAAGCTGGTAATTAAGCCACATACACTAACAAAATTTATCAAATAAAATGTTTTCAAAGAATAATGGCATTACGTTTTTCTTCCCCTTACTGGCAAAACAAATCCTTACTGTTGTGTATAATAATCCTAGGAACAACTTCATTCGTGTACCTTATACGCGACACCTGCACAAGAGTCTTGCGAGAATGCGACTTAAGTTTGAAAATTGCTGATTAAAAAGTTTGTCTGTGTTTATCCTCGTGTTTTTTATACAACATTGCCAACAAGGAATATTTCTGTGGGACTATTCTGCATTTCACTGGGCACTCTCATCGCAGAGTATAACCCAGTGACAACGACGTGAATTTTGTTATTTGTGATTCCGATGATAAAAGATCCTGATTTTTTTGTTGGTAAAACCAAGCATAACATATACTACAAATTATAATTCAACGGTTGTTTTTATTGAATGGGTAATCCATCGAACCCTTTAAAATTTGAGGGACTGATCAGTTTTGGTACTGAAATTCGCATTTTTTTACTTTTCATATACACATAAAAAAAGACTCCTTGTGTATAGAAAACAACTGATAATAAAATATTCTAAAAATAAACAACCTTGCATAATTTCCCTTTTGAATGATATACATTGATAGCATACAGGTGACTGTTGCCACAGTGCATCTGACGATATCCATAGGACAAACGATAGGTCGAAACAGTCAGAGAATATGAATTTGAAACTGAAAAACGATAGTTCATCTATCCTTATGCCTTCAAGAATACAAATAAAATAGCAGAAGGCTAAAAAACTGCCTAAATGCTAAATGCTAATATATTCATTACTATTGCTAACTTTTTTTTATAGTTAAAGAAACTGCCTACTGAAATATACATTTTAGACAATGTGGGAAAACATCAAAAGATATGTTTCATAAATGTTAAATACTATAGCAAAATTTATTGATGTCTGACAACATTAATAATTCAGGTAAACAGATTTTGTTTCTGAGTTTAATATATATATATATATATATATATATATATATATATATATATATATATATATATATATATATATATATATTTAAATCGTAAACCCTAGTTTGATACGAATGATTAAGGCTATGCCATGTTTAATTTATCGAGGGTTCATGATGCCAGACTAAGAAATAACAAGAACCGCACAGAAAATGCCACCATTTTCATCATTTTCAAAACGCATCAAAACAAGACCGACCGTTAGTTATGTTGATGTACATTCTTTACACATATCTAACATTGTTATTCACGCTCCTGAAAATAAAAACATATTTGTGTTTAACGTTCCCTTCTATTTACTGGTCTTAAGCTTCAATAATATATGCTTGATAGGTTTATGTATTTTGACCCTTTGCCTATAATTAAAAATAAGTCGGATGACTGTAGCGAGAAGAGTAATTTCAGGCCAATAACGCTAGTTATACTCCCTTCACAAACTATTTTGCTTGATTGTATTAATCTCTATCTGGTCATCGAATTATCAATTCTACTGATATACACTAAAAAAATATAAATCAGTACTACGGGGATCACAACAGCCCAGTCCATACTTGTTTTCTAAATGCTTTCAAAGTATTGATAGAATGGGTACTATTTTACAAACGTACCGCTGTGATTCGAATGTTGTTATATTGGCATTGAAACAAAAGTACATGTATAAATGGGGTTCTCTACTTCTAAATTATTTAATATCTCGAAAGTGGTAGGCCAAGGTGAAATATTGTCTCTTTAATTTGTTTTGCTTTGCATATAGACTCCTTGTCTGCTCATTTATATTTTTAAACGCTGTTTGTTATATCAGTGAGGTATGTATGAATCATCTTATCTAATCTGACGATATATGTATCATTTAGCATAATTCACCAGGCTTTAAGAAACCTTAATTTTTTGTGCGTCTTATTGGCAACTAAATAATATCTCGATTAATCCTGCAAAAAACGACGTATATGGTATTAATTGTATATAGGGAACCAACACAATCACGAACTGCTACATTCTTAAGTGTAAGTGTTTAGTGCAGGATAATTAAATAATGACTAGTTGTTTGGGCCTATACTAATCTATATCTGGTATTCTCTCCTGGACACACATCTCCTTCACTGTCATGACCAAAAATAACAGAATTCTCCCATACGCAGATGAGTATAGAAGAAGCACTTTAAGTTACATTGTTTAAAAACCGTATGCTTTACGTATACTAGACTACTACTTATATATACGTGTCTGCTGACTACCACTAGATACTAAGATTCACGTACTTATAAAAACACCAAAAAAAAGAGTAAGGGAAGGATTGCGGGTTGCAAATTATTTCAACTGTTACTCCGTGCGTTGCTACGTGCTGAAGGTTTGGTCTGCACTAACTCTTTGACTAGCGGGGCCGCGTGATCCTTTTCTTGTGATCTAGCACGCCCCCTGACCCTTGCTGCAGCCAACCCTCTCTCCAATGAACCATTACTTAACTAATTTTGTCAGTAATTCTGTATAGGAAACCTGCACAATCATGAACTGATTTAATCTTAAGTGTAAGTGTTGTTGTGCAGGGAAATAAAACATGAACTCGTTTTAGCCTCTGCTTATTTATTTCAAGTATTTTTTTTGGGCCGCATATCCAATTCACTGTTTTCGCAAAAAAATATCCCAGAATTCCCCAAAACTAGCCGTTACCAATAAAGCATTTAGTTTGCCGGAGGACAGTAAAGTGTTTAGTTTGCTGGAAGTCAGTGTATGTTGACAAGGATGGTAGATGTGTGTGTGTGTGTGTGTGTGTGTGTGTGTGTGTGAAATTAGCGATTGTCGGGGGGGGGGGATTAACACTTCAAGCTAGCCTGTGCCCAAAGGGTGAGGGGGGTACTTTAAGTTTGTCTTATGTTGAGGATACTATATATTTCTGGTATAATTGACTTTTCCAGTCCTCCAGAAGCTTTACTCAATCCCAGGGGACATTGCTTTTCGATGCCAATGTTTCCCCAACCCGTCTGAAACATGTCCCGCATATTTATGAGCAGGGAAACTCAATCAAGCAAGGGTTTTGATAAACAAATTATTTTTTTTTTCGAACCGGTTCAAGTTTGTATTAGCCAGATTTCTTTACAAAATGGGTGGTGCGACCAGAGATTTTCAGTTAACATCCATGTGTTTCGCAAGATGGTCTGACCCTATGCATTCTCTTAAGTAGAAATACGAGGAAATGACTATGTTTGGTATTGCATTTGCTAGGTCTAGTACATTCCTTACATGTTAAAAAATCTAGTTATTGTTCATGAGAATTAAGTTACCGTCAGCTTGCTCATTCATGAGTATCTTTCCAGATTCCGTAGGCACGTAGTCCGTATCAGAGGCGTTAAGATATTCTAGGTTTATGTACTTGTTACTTCCTTATTTACTGTTTTTTGTAATTTTGTGAATGTAATTTATTCTGTGGCAGATTATAATAAACTATTAGGTCAAAATGCGGGCCAGCCAAATCGGCTGCATTTGTTAACAGAATAATTAAAGTTTCTGTCGCTACAAATGGCTACCCCTTTAACATTATCTTCTGCTCTGCCAGAGCAAATGAAGTCGTAATGACCGAGAATAAGGCGACTACTGGGGTTTAGTTTGGTTGCACTTATGAAGGAGATTGGAGTTTGTTGTTGATACAATAGTTTAAAAGATTCAATCTTTTATTGTAATAACTATTTTCATTGATGTGTCTACATATCATTTACCTGTGTAATTATACATATTATTATAAATAGTCTACTAATATAAATTCTTCAAATTGTTTTATATTCCATTTACCCTCCCCAAATATGCATGCCGCAGGTTTTTTTTTTTTTGTTTTTGTTTAAAGCAAGTCTTCCTTGTTTTGTTGTAATGTTCAAGATAACATTTTCATAGGTAACATAAACTATCTAGAATGTGTCATTAATTTTGCTTTCTACATATAATAAGAATAAGACTTGCAAACCTACATTATCTGATTAGCCGGTTTCCTACCAATTCTGCTATATCGACAACTTTATCGTAAATATGCAGATCTTCCTTACATTTGACCCCCTCCACTGCCATCGATCATATCATTAATTTTTCCAGCAAGATATCCTCTGCATGTTAAATATAGCTGCCGTATTAACCTGAAATTGGGATCGGTGAAGCTGGGGTTGGGATAACCTGATTGTGTACTCCGGCGCACACCACGTCCAACATACTTACTCATGAATAAAACTTAATTAACCATTTAACAATATTGAATGAGTAAAAACAAAACACCAGGCAGAGATATACTTTTATACTCATTGAAATCTTAACTTCATTTCAAATTCCACAGATGTGAATATATGTATGCATGTAGAAATGTGTGCTATTTGTAAATGCGGCACAAGACAGGAATCCTTTGTTTAACAACCTAGAGGAAATGGTTTTCTAATAATCATGCTTTTATACTTCTTTTATATGACAAAATTCTGTAATATGTAAACTTGACACAACGGCTAAGATGAGAAAAAGGCTTACTAAAAATTAAAATTTCAAGATTTTCTTAATGGATCAGTTATTTTCCCTTGATGAAACGTATTTTATTAAACACTGATGTCAACGGTATACACCTCGATTGAACCATGGTATCGAGCCATCAATCTTCCAAGCAGAAAGACAAACTTTTCGTTCAATTTTCAAACGACATTTATTGAATATTCATATCCAACTGTCTGAACGAAAAAAAATTTTCTCGAGCCAAAAATTCTAGGGAGGCTGTTTTAAATTATCTCTATTTTTCTTTAACATTATATACAGGCCCCCGATATTAGACCATGTGTCCACCTACAATATTATCTTAAACATGTCCCTATCTCAGCAGAGAACAATGTTCCCTTCCCATTAGATAATTAACGTTCTCTACATTTTGTCGTGCCCTTATCAGTTTTAAAGTACAACGTACATTCTAATTATAGTTTTGCCAATTCGAGTGCAAGAAGATATATCACTTTACATAGGGCTTTGTCATATCTTGTTTGATTTCTTTGGGGTTTATAATTTCTTAAAACAATTGATAACTTGGATACCAATATATTCTCAATTATAGATAACATGATGTGCTAAGTCGAGCTGTATGCGATTACCATATAATATTATAAAAATACAATGCAATAATTGCCCAGATAAATAGCTGTAAGAAGGAAGTCAAATTTGCAAACATTAAAGACAAGGACGGTCAAGAATGAAGGATTTTACAAATGCAACATATTAAAACATAAAGCATGGGGTTATTTTAATAATATAGTGAGTGATATCACTACCAATATATATGCAGAGCACACACAATATAAATACTGTAGAGACGGATCTATGGGGAACTGAATTAGAATATGGGAATCATTCAGAGATTATGAAATCCCCTTAAATTGAATGAATGCATTTATCATGTTACAAGGAATGCGTAATATATACGTTACTCTTTTGTGCCAGCGTTCATTATAGCTTTTTGAATGAATGATCTTATTGAAAATAAAGTCCTCTTTAAATCAATGAGATGGTGACAAGACAAACGCAATCCACAAAATGCTAATTTGCTTACTACAGCATATGTAAATTCAATAAGATTACAGCTGATTGATCATTACGATAAGATCTTTCCGGATTTTCATAAGTTTACCGGAAGGAAGAGAAATTTCATTTCAGCAAAACTGTAACTCAAATACACTAGCGTTTTATAACTGCCTCTTAATGGCAGGCCTTTCACAGATAAACCGAAACATTCTCCGGACAGAAATGTCGTTCCACTTGAACCGGAAACCATGCTGAATGGCAAGACCATCTTCATCCCCGGTATCATGAGTTCTGCCGTTATTCGGTTCCCCTTTGTTCCAATTGCCGTAAATCAACTTTTCACCGGTGGTGTCCCATTTCCATGTTCCTTCCGATTCCCGGTCGGTTCCGGACGTCCAGTAGTCATAAACATCTAATCGACAAGATAAACATTCCTTATTAGATGTATAATTTAGAAAAGTAACATGGCCTCAATGTCCGAAATCACTCAGGTATTCATAGGGCATTATTAATCACATTTAATATTAAACCTACTAAAATTACTTGGTACAGAATGAGCTATTTCATAATGTGCTACATAAATTTGTTATATCCTACTTTAAACATAATGTATTCACATGACATAAAGTCAATAGATCATAATAAGAAATACCATTATGTGGTGTGTTCACAATTCTTTCTATGTGCCTCTGTTCCTCAGCAGATTCAATGCTCACGAGATTTCCATTACCTTCTTCGCATGCCGTTTTCGCAAAGGGCCAGCTCAGGTTTATTCTAGATATTTTGTAACAGGAAACACCCCAGGCTGAGTTCTTGTTTTGTTTAAACGCATCGAAAAATCCAGATGGACAGTGAACCCCTTTATAAAAGAAGCTATGTTTAGTATAGGTGTTCTGCATTGATTAAAAAATATTGAAGTATTTTTCATTCGGTTTTATAAGTCCTCCGTATTTGGTATTATGAAGTGTATTATACTTTTTTGATTTTTTTCTTACATATAAAAAAGGTCTTCAACAAAGGTAGGTGAATAAACAAAATAGTTTCATCGAAGTATACTCTTTTTATGCTTGTTTAAATGTTTAAGAGACTCCGGCATTATGTATACAGAAACATCAGTTAGTGAACATTCAATATGGCGACTGACCCTTATTTGTATCACTTTGTTCCTGGGCTTCAGTTATGACCACATTGGTTGTGCCAACTAGCGAAATCCACTCATAGGCAAAGCTTCCGGATTGAGACGTATCTCCGACAGGCAATTTGTTCGACATCAAATGTGTCGACTGATCAGATATTGCGTTTGTTTTTGAGATCTGCTGAATGAATAGACCATGACAAATACGATTTTCCCACTGGATCTTGCTGGTTGATGCCCGCATGTTATCCGTTTTTTTCCTAATACGATGCCTAGATGCTTGTCCCTCCGTACATCCACTCCACGATGACCATTTTGCCAAGCAATATACTGATGGTCCTGCGTATCAAAGAATGAGGGTGCATAGATTATTTCAAAATATTTTTTTTTAATGTGACTGCTTTATAAACATTTATTGACAAGCTATTTAATCAGGGAGACATAAAATAAATACAACGAGTAGCTAAACGCGTAGCTATGAAACGATGCATAGAAAATGAGGTGCTGAAAACGTAGTCAGGACCATGTACATTACCTGGCATGATTTTTTGCAATTTGATACTCATTTCTTTTGAATCTGTGTGCAACACACAGATGAATATAATAATATTCTGACTTAATATCATGCTTGTATATAGTCGGTACAACTCTTCAAGGAAATTATTCTGCAACACCACACATAAATAAATATATGTAAAATTGACATAATCTATGTATTTGTTAATTATACAACCACTGAATCAACGAAAAACACAGAACCAACACAGAAATAGTATAACAATGGACATGTAAGATAATTTATTTAGTATGTCATATATATTAAACTTGTATATAACAATATTAAATTGTTGACTTTCTTCGAGTGCCTTAACTGTCAGTATAAGCGCATATGCTACTTCATCGTGGATTTTAAAATTAACAAACAAGCGATTTCTCTCTCAGAAATATTGTTACCCTTAATAGTCTCATTAAAAAATAATATTTTTTCCTTAGAAAAAAACATATTCAAATTGTAACGATGATATGACCTAAAAATGGCGATGTGATGAATCTCTCTATGTACTTCAAATTCCAGCACCTTGTAGAACAGGAAACAAGTGACACAGACTGAATTGGACCACAAGCTATAAGTTTAAGTTCACAAAGGGACCTGACGCAGTAAATATCTCTCACTTACAGGGTGTAAGCAAACAGCTCAAATCGACAGAACCAATTAACTCTTCGGAGTTAATGATCAAAGGGATAGATATGTCGTGTAAATTACAAAGCCTTTTCACAAAATGAGTCTAAGGGAATAAATATATGACACCGCTATTCATTTTGTTATTTATACCAATTGAATCAAACAGGTCAACCTTTAGTCAATCCTTGCATGTAACGATCGATTTCTCCACAAAGATAATTATATGGTCTACAGTTGTTTTCGACTAACTGATCAGCGTTCAGACTGACATGTAATTATTGAAAGCATGTGAGCGTCGTTTTCAAGCTGGTGGATATTTAACACAAACTAACAGTTGGTGTCAACTGGAATTGTTTAAAAGACAATTACAAAAGGGTTAACTTCATCTTCGCTACAAAATAATCTAGACATTGCTCGATGGAGGTTTTAATGCTGTTGCACGCGGAATGAAATGTAATTCCATGTGTTCAGGGAGTCGATAACAAAATCGTTATTTGTTCTGATACTACTGAGATAACTTTGTACACGATGCTATATGTAAATACACATATATAATATATTACTTCCATGCATGTATAACCACGGAAACCCCATATCCTGAGTTATGTATTATTTAAAGTCGTTTGATATGGAGCGAAAGGTTATATAAAGAAAAACAAGGTTAAAATAGTATATTGTGCTATAAATATCTGAATAAACATTCGTATCATCGTATGGTTTGTTATCAGTACCATATACGATAGAGTCGAGGCAGATATATTTGAGGAATCGCAACGGGACCTGAAATAAAAACTACCTGTTAAACAGAACAGCAGTGTGTCAGGGATAGAAAATATATCCATATTACCTACAGGGTATTTGTTAATAGGGTAACATAATATTAAAACGTATTGGATCCACAAAAATATATTAATGTTATATATAAAGACCAATTTATCTTATTTTATTAAATTCAAGGAATTTATGTCCCCTGCTTCCGTCTAAAAGTCCGGGATGATTTTAAAGTCTGTGGTGACTAAATGCATATGGTTTAACCACGCTCACCATATGGCATATGGCAGTACCTGGCAGTTAATGCGAACAAAAACAAAAAATTTATATCCACCACTAGCGAGACCTGTTGGTGATTAGTAAAACTGATGTGCTGATTCATCATATAAAAAATGAAACATTATATTGCACCATTATCTTGTACAACAGGCACTCAAAAGACAGACAGACAGAGGGACAGCGAGACAAACCCAAAATCAATGTCCTCCGTTCCGGGAAGTGGGGGACAACAAGGGCTGGATTTAAATTATGTTTGGGGGATGTGTATTTTTTTTTTAAATTAATGATGATGAACATTCAAAAAAAGTATCAGTTAAATGAGGTATATTTCATCTTTATGGAACGATAACAAAGGGAGAATTCGGTGTTTTACTTGACTCTGACATCGCTCTGCTTAGTCTAACGAGAACGCGGTAAAACTTGTTAATAACGCTTTTAATGATAATGTATCTTATTGAATTGTAATGCAACTAATACATTCTGCAAACTCAGAATTCATATGTTTTTTAATCAGTTCGGAATGGGCAATCCTTAGAACACTTTGAAATTCCAGGCAATTACTGATTTTAAGTGTGGTTAAGTTTGTGTTATTATACAAATAAATGAACATTCATTGTAAGTAGAAAACCACGCTAATCTAATTATACGTAAATTTACTTCCTTGCACAATTAATAACTGGAAATAACCAATAACAACATATCATAAATATTAACCTAGAATTATACAAACATACATACAACATCTCTTTCCAGTTTTTCTCCAGCGAAACAGGTTTAAGAAGAAAGAAAAACTTGGGGCGGGGGGGGGGGGGGTTGAAGGTCAACAACCAAACCCACCTTAAGGGGGTTACAATGAGGGAATGGGGTAAAACTTGTCAATAACGCTTTTAATGATAATGTATCTTATTGAATTGTAATGCAACTAATACATTCTGCAAACTCAGAATTCATATGTTTTTTAATCAGGTCGGAATGGGCAATCCTTAGAACACTTTGAAATTCCAGGCAATTACTGATTTTAAGTGTTGTTAAGTTTGTGTTATTATACAAATAAATGAACATTCATTGTAAGTAGAAAACCACGCTAATCTAATTATACGTAAATTTACTTCCTTGCACAATTAATAACTGGAAATAACCAATAACAACATATCATAAATATTAACCTAGAATTATACAAACATACATACAACATCTCTTTCCAGTTTTTCTCCAGCGAAACAGGTTTAAGAAGAAAGAAAAACTTGGGGCGGGGGGGGGGTGTTGAAGGTCAACAACCAAACCCACCTTAAGGGGGTTACAATGAGGGACCGTGCAGATATTTACACCAGATGGCGCTAGTGTAACAAGGGTCCAAGTGCTGGTTCACTTGCTGTTGCAGCAGGTCACTTTTGTCAGTTGTCGAGATCAGTTTTATCTCTACGCAAATTTTTGATTTTGGAGCCAACTTTGCCATATAATGGAGACTAAATACGAAGATTAGATGCTGGACATGATTCGAAAGGAGCTCAAGCGGAGAAGAGCGCGAGTTTCAGGGCGGAAAGCAGACTGTATTGAAAGGTAAATATGAGCGATAATTGGGGATTCGGTTCGGCCGTGCAAGCATTGTAGACATGAATAGGTCAACGTTATGTTTTATGAATAGGTTTTTCAGAATAAATACGAAATGGCCGCATATTTTGACCTGGGCATAATGTGAAAAAAAGTTTTTTTTTTGTATAGGAAGAAACTTGATCGACGATTGGAGCTTGGTTAATATCGGTTCAGTGGGCGGTTGACAAGACTCGATCAAAGCTCAAATATATATATATCATTGGACAACAATGTCAACACGACAATAGGTCTTGATGATTCGAGGGGGATAATGTTGTTGTTATTTATTCAGAGATGGGATATCATTTTTTTTAATCATAAAGGTGAACAAGAACTTTGGAATAGATCCCGAGGACAGTACACCTACCTTCAAGATGGATCTGCCTCCCTACAAGGATTACAAGGACCTGAACACTGGAGCAGTGGTGAGTTATTCCAAGCTTTCCAGATTGAATTAAGAGAACCATAAATTTAAATATTATCTCACACATTCACACAAACTTTATCAAAAGTTCAGTAATAATGATTTATTGTGATCTGTGTAGCAATAATAAATATAAATAACAAACAGGAAAAACACTTCATTAAAAATATGTTATTGATAGTGCTATAATTTAAGGTACAGTTCTACTTTATATGTTCCATCTCCCACGGCCTACCGAGGTTGCGGCGAACCAGTCCCTCATGCCATTTGATAAGATGCTAGGGGAGGAAGACTTACTGTGGAAGTCGAGTTTTGTTAGATTTGTGCGATGGGCTATTGCTGATGATGTTACTTTTAAAAGGGCTTATTGCAGGCCTGAAATGAGGAAAGCAGTGTCCTACAATATAGATCTAAAAATGGATAACAGTGGCAATGTAAGACAAGCTCACTGTGAATGTGTAGCTGGCATGGGTCCATATGCTAACTGTAAGCATATAGTTTTTCTCGTGTTTACACTGGTCAAGTTCGTTGTGTCAGGTGAGCTCAGAACTGAGCAAACCTGTACACAAAAGCTTCAAACATTCCACAAGGCAAAGCGATTCACTGGCTCACCAGTTAAAATGGGGGATTTATCTTATGGGAAAACATCTCATTCAGAAAGGGGGGAAACTTCATATCAAAGTGAAAATGATAGAAGTGCTGTTAGATTTAATGCAAGAAAACAGAAATATATAAACAACCAGGGTTATTTGGATCATGTGAAAAATTTTTCTGTAAGCGTTGCTGAAAAAGAAACGAAAATGACATTATTGCAAAGAGTAGACCCAGCAAATCCCTTTGCCTTGTACCATGACCATGACTACTCTCTTGAAAGTGGCCCTGACAGACTGCTAATTAGCAACTCGGGGCCAAAGTAGTAACAGGTTGTGGACGCTAGAGAGACTACACAGGCTTCACTCTTCAAATTTTTGGAGAATTTGCAAGGCAACAGGCAAAACGGATATGGATGCTCTGGCACAGAGTTACACTGATCCCACTAAATTAAAATTGCCAGCTTTAAAGCATGGGCAGACATTTGAGGACGAGGCAGGGAAACTGTATGAGATACAAACAAACAATGTTGTGAACAGGTGTGGGATATATGTCCAGCCTGATTTTTCATATCTTGCTAGTTCCCCAGATGGGATAATTAGTGATACAACTTTAATTGAGGTTAAGTGCCGTACACTGCACGAGACAAGGAGGTCACTCCGACCATTGTGCCTTATCTGATATGTGACAATGGGTCCCTAATGCTAGACAAAAAACACGATTATTATTATTATCAGGTCCAGGGGCAGCTTTACTGTGCAGGCAGGGAGAATTGTGATTTTGTGGTGTTTACAAAAAAAAAAAAGAGATTAAAATCATCAAAATATACAGGGATCAACCTTTTATTGAAGAAATTTTAGAGAAGTTGTCTGCCTTTTTCAATAATCATTTTCGGTATTCTTTCCTGAACAAGTATATGTATAGAAATTATTACAAATATGATTTTCATACACAAGCATAACCTGTTGTTATAATGATATCATGGTTTTGTTCATATGTCACAATATTGAAAACCACTGGCTCAGGTAGAACTATTAACTTAATATGTGCAGTTACTCAAGGTAAAATGGTGAAGTAATACAGCTATGAAAGTATAGAAAAGAATGTCTGTCTCTCACTATGGACAGCTACACCAATGCCAAGGTGAGGTGGTACAAGTGATAATATTGAACAGTATACAGTCACATATCATTATTATTTGATGATGTATTAAGCATCAGAAGGAACTATACATGAACGGAAATTACACAGCATACGACACATATAAATTATTTCAGATGCTAATGAACATTCAGTGGGACTCATTGGCCTGGTCAGTCTCTTGTATCTTTTGGCCAGCCCAATAAGCTTTTCTATATGAACCCTCTTACTGGCAACCTTTCTCTCATGTGACAGGGCTTTCGCGTTGAATTGGTTTCCCTTTTTTAAAAAGGTAGGGATATTTACCAACAAATCTGATGGTGCAAACAAGTCTTGCACGTCCATCCCTTTGTCTACCACAATGCTATCCCCCTTGTCGCACGATGTCATTAAGTCACTTCGCCCAACAAACTGGCGGTCACTAGTTGAGCCACCATAGGCATGGGGGATATGAGTGAACAGACCACCAGGGCTCATCCCAACAACAACTTTGGCAGTGTTTCTGTTCTTGTTGAGTTGAGTAGGTGACCTGATAAGTAGGTGGCCTGTTGCGAAAGTGGGCATTTCGGTTTTTTGATCGGGCACTCCATACCATCCAGAATTATCCTTGTGGTTGGAAATTTGTTTGCAAAATCTGCTGGCATAAAGTATGACACCAGGCTCTTTGTTGGCCAAATATCAATCTCTCGCCACTGATCATGCATAAAGTTCATCCATGTGATAAATATGTTGGCCACTGAGAATTCCGGGATGTCAAACATCAAGGACAGATCCTTGTAAGAATTGTCCTGCCCGAGTTTTATCATTGGTAAAAAAAAATCGATTCGGCACTGAAAGTAACGGGCAGTTTCTCCACATGTAATTTAAGTCATAGGCAGCAGGGCCTAATGTGCTAAGCACGAACATAAATCTGTTATATGTTTCAAGTCCTGTCAAGTGTTGTACTGCATCGTCATTGTGTGTATAGTTGTCTATGTTGTATGGTGGGTTGTGTGGTGTCTGTGTGCTGGTTGTAACTTGTATCTTCTCGGTCTCATGTGGCGGTCTCTTTGCGAATCGTCCGGGGTTGCAATCATTACTTCACTACCAAATTCAGGGGCTTCTAACTCTCTTTCATCAAAACGCGTTAATCGTTTGCTGGCTCGCTCAGCTCTTCTTTCAGTATCTGGAGTTGCTCATTTGGTCCAAAAAATACACTTGGTACAGCATTGGGTATCAGGACCTTCCTTTGTGGACTCTCTCCTGCAACAATTATTATATTTGTATTTATTATGAGTGATTTTGTTTTATTAAGATGTAAACATTAATTATATTTCATAATTAATACAGTGAGAACATGAATGCTTATTTAATTGTGTAATTAGTCATCTCATGCTCTGTCACTTATTCATTGGAGATTAAAAATAATTTGGAGTCAACATCATGTCAAAATAACCTGATATAAGTTATAAAATAAATTTCATGTGTTTTTAAATGACAGAAACTTGCCACAATGTGGATAATATATTTTGGAAGTGTCATATATGAATTCAAATTTTTACACTCACACAGTAATTTGTGACTTTTTTGTATATTTATTTATAGCCTATGACATGATATATATATATATATATATATATATATATATATATATATATATATATGTGTGTGTGTGTGTGTGTGTGTGTGTGCATTATTTATTTACTGCTGAAAATAAACAATTCAGATTTATGACTTTGTTTGTTGACTTTGCATTCTTTCTACAATTTTATAATAATATCATTCATATGAGTAATGATGAGCTAACCTTTGACGGAAATATCCTTTATAAACAAATCTGATGAAGACATTTCATGACTTCGGACGACATGCGCGAGTAAAATGGCCAATAAAAATAGTGACAGCTTCACGGCAACGAAGCCGGTTTATCAGAGCCACAACCAATGATTACGCACCACACGTAAATCTGTCAAATTTTCTTTATAATATAACTTTTTTTTAATGTTAGTATGTGTAACATTTAAATAAATGATACGTTGAAAGACGGTTATCTTACCCATGCTGTTCTGATCGATGTAGTCGTCGGGCAAGAAATGTGCGTGACAGACAACCGAGTGCTCCGTCAGTGTCCAACTATCCCGTCTGACTGCATGCATCCACTTCTTGCTTTGTTCCTGATCTTTGGGCCATCGATGGCCACCCCGCTTGAAACAACCAGGAACACAACACTGTATTTGCGGCATTTTAAAACGATAAAAGTAGTGTGAAAACTTCGCAAGTCGATTGTAAACAAAGGGCTTAGCGCTGTGCACATCCGGGGACTTGGGACGTACTTGGACCCTTGCTCATGTGGCGCCGCCCTGTCGGTTACAGTTTTGCGCATGGACCATCATTGTATCGTGTGTTTTCATATAAACTACTCCTGAATTCGTGACCCTAGGTTTCGCCATAGTTTGTTTACATGTATTAACACAATGACTTTGGCCATGTCAAGTTTCCTCTATTCAGTTGTCAGAATGCCACCCTCAAGAACGCACTCGGCTTCAGGAGAATGCAAATAATTTCATCATTTTTCAAATAAAACGCCTCACGG
Source organism: Sipunculus nudus (assembly GCA_026874595.1). Classification (NCBI taxonomy): domain Eukaryota; kingdom Metazoa; phylum Annelida; class Sipuncula; order Golfingiida; family Sipunculidae; genus Sipunculus; species Sipunculus nudus. The sequence continues at coordinate 33,365,020 of CM049317.1, read as the reverse complement.
GATACAGTAACGTTGTTACTTAAATTTGTGTTTATCCATCAGTCGTGTCCTAATGATAGGATTGCTTTCACCGCGGTATCGATGCGATGTGTGGCCGATGCAGTGCATATCCTTGTATGACCAATGTCACGACAGTAGTAGGCTTGTCAGTCTAATAAATGCCCTTCCGAGTCGTGAACACAAGGCAAGTTTAGTACACGTAAAGACATATGTTACATATAACAACATCAGACAAAGGATATTTTTAATTTATATATAATTTCTATATTTCCATATGCACTTTGGGTTTATCATATGATCGTCGGTTCCTTAGAAAACTGCCTTTACCGCTTTGTTGCTGCACAAGTGGACCTTTGCTGCCGTCGATCATGATATGTACTCTCCACCCAGGATGATGTTGTTCTGACGATCCTTATATCTTTTCAGTTAAGTCTTCCACTTGTTTAGTAGGGATTGCAGGGAATCAGTGCGGTTTTTAGTCATTAATCCTACTTTTCGCCTATTTTCGAACATTTTTATTTGTAAGAATTAGTCTTAAAACATATCAGACTCTTTTATTTCCCTGCTAAAATCCATTTGAATACTTATAAACGTCGCAACGCGATGCAACACGTAGCGACCCGCAATTTGTAGGTTTTAACTTTGGTAAGCCATAGGAGAGCGGAGGTGTAGCTGTGCGTAAGTTCAGTTGATCAGAGTTATTCTCTGGCCAAAATGTACTAGAACCCTGCTGAGCTGTACCAGAACAGTGTCCGAAAGCATGTAGGGCGGACGTAGCGGCCCCTATGGGACACCACGACTATGGCGGTGGCCCTATGGGGGTTTTCTAGGTCGCTAGGTACAGGGTTCTGTTACGGGCCCATGTTTATCTCGATTGATCCTTGCAAAGTATTGTACAAAATGACATGTAGACAGGTAGATTGAAAAGGATTCACTAGCACACGAGTCACTAGATTTGAGTATAGTTTTACTAAGATTATCTTAATCAAATTAAGTCCAATCGTAGTGTTAATAGCATAAAAAATTGCGAGAATTTGTTAACATAGCCTCCGTTAATAGAATATTATGTACAAATGTGACACTTAACAAAGGAAAGACGTGTGCATACCTTTTTTAATACAAGAACAATGCACTTCCACTGACACAGGTTAAAGCACCAGTGTTCTACATAGGCAAACGCTGCTGACACAACGTTAAAATCACAACGTTGAAAGTAAAGTAATTGAGGACAAATAGTATGTGTACATTGTGCTGGATGAAAGCAATTTAACTAAGGCACTGAAAATTGACTTAGGTAGTCACCTCATTGAATAAAATATTACATTTTTATCTGTACTTTTTTTCCAAATTGAAAGATGTGCTTAGATCATGATCAGTACATAAACAGTAAAGTCGGTATTTGCTACTTTTAAATCAATCAGCCAAAGGCAAGCTTCATTCTTGCAGAAGTGTTTGTCACACACATGAAATATAATATGCCTTATGACTTATTAATGGGTAATTCACATATGTACCAAAAAGGTAGGTTACATGGCAAGTCATTCCATTTGTACTCGTAAATGCGAGAAATCCCGAGACAGTCTTCTTCTTCCCCTGAATCATTAGTTCTGCCGTCATTTGGCTCTCCCTCACTCCAGTTGATATACCCAAATTGTTCACCAGTGGCGCCCCATTCCCATTTTCCTTCCGCTCTCTGGTCTGTTCCGGATGTCCAATATATATATATTTTTCTAGTTGTAAATACAAAATAGTTCATTTCATTTGGTGAGTTATTTAAAAATATAAAAATACTACGATTGTTCCCCGATGAATTTTGAATTTTCACAAAGAATTATTCTATTTTTTATGGAACACATCATGTTATATCCATAACAGTAAAACATATTTATTAATTTCAAACTAATTGGTTTTATTCATACAAGGCATGAGTTTTTTTTATCTCTTTATTCACAAATTGCATCAAAGCGTGCAAATGAGGATAAAATATACCTTTCCCATAATTATTTATTACTCCTTCCATGTGCCTCTGCTCTTCCTGAGTTTCTATGCTCAGTAGATTTCCTTTGTACACGTTGCATTCAATTTGTGCAAATGTTCGGATCAACTTTGTTGTCAACAATTTGTAACAGGAAACGCCCCATGTTGAATTCCTGCGTCGGTAACCCCGGGCAAAACGATGATCAAAACCATATGGACAGCTGATTCCTTAATGTAAAATGAACGATAAATGATTCCGAATTGGCAGATTTTCCAGATCCAATTTTTTTTCAGCGTATTATAATTTAAACCAAAAAAAAAGATAATAATTCACTGATGTCAAAGTGTTTATGTGCTTTTCTTATGCCGAATCAATTTTTTTATCAACACAAATTGAATAATTTGATTGAGATATTTTAAGATCTCACTAAAAGTAATGATTCAAAACATTTCATTTGTTTCAAGTGATCATAACAATAAAATGACTCACACTTCTTTTGAGGAATGGCCCCGTCAGTCGCAGATAAGACACCTCGGGATGTGCTATCTGGGGACCGTGTTGAAAACGTGATGCTTCTGTATTGACTCTTGCTGCTAGCAGCTGTAGAGTTTGCTGTCGATTGCCTAGTCAGGTCAGAAATGATGCTTGGTATGGAAGCATTTTTCGGACTGAACGGGCAAAAGCACTTTCGGATTTCTCCCTGTATTTGGTTGGTAAATGCCTGAATGCTATCCTTCATTTTCGGGTTGCGATATCTAGACACTTGTCCCTCAATGCACGTACCCCAGGATGACCAGTCAGCCCAGGATAATAGCGGTGGCACTGGTCATTAGATGTAGGAGCATATGTTAAACAAAAAAAATAAACCTTCATTTTGTGTAACTTAACGGCTGTTTTACCCAGAAAAAAAAAATATAAAAAATATTTTAAAATATTAAAAATTTTGATCATGCTTTCTTCATTCAGAATCGAAATGAACTGAAGTTTTAATGCTGAAAACAAAATGTTGTTTTATATAGGTTGAGTGATAGTATGAATGGCATAAAAGATTACCTGTAGCAGATCTATGCAGATCTGAACACCTCGCAATTGAATACATGAGACACGGAATGAGGATTCTCAAAACAGTCTGACTTGATCTCATGACTGGTGATAAGGTTACCTGCAACACACTTATTTATGTGTTTAATCTTTGTTCTTTAATTTAAAAATGAAATTTATTTTGTAAACTTTTGATTAAAACATTACCGGAATTCAACAAGTATCGTCGAATAAGTAACCCTTAAGGGTAGTAAAATCTAAAGGAATTTTGTAATCGATAATGCGGCAAAGCACTTAGAAATACTAAATTTAACTGTAAAATAGTCCCTTTTGCAATGTTACCTCCAAATGGTGCCTTTTCGTCTTCGAATGGAGGATTTAAACACATCTGTATGTTTCATATGTTGATTGCTTTATAACTAAAATTTGAATTATTTTTTTTTTAATTTCCATCAGCGTTTGCAATCTGGGGGGTCGGACAGAGGTATTACATTTCGATTTGTACCGCTTCAAAACGAAATTTGAAAGGTGTTTGTGTTTTCTTTTCGACCTTGCGCGATTGAACACAATAGGCATATATTTCAGAACAATCAATAATATTAACAATTGCTATGCATGCCAATAGGAATGTCAGTAAGAACAGTGGGCATCATATGTAAAGCCTGCTACTTAGATTGTTATGAAAAAACATTTTTGTAATAATATATTTGGGGAAAAAATCTTAAAGTAATGGAAAATTGGCTGTGTAGAATACAAATCTCTTATCAATTTATTATTTATGTTAATGTTCTGTGTATTCATGTTCCCTCTTTCGTATATATTGAAACAGTTTGATAAACACACACACATATAAACATATACATATTCATACATACATCTATATATGTTAATTTATCAATAATTTATATTTTGTATTCAATTTTTCCCTTTATGTTGTAGTTTTGGGTTCATATTATTTTCTGCGCCGTCAAATCATTTTGGCTAAGAATATGACTGTATACGACAAGTTAATACATGTATTAGTCTAGCTTTTGCATTTAAATGTGCTGAATAGTATATATAGTTACGTGTACAATGTAAACAGATATTCCTGCCAAATGTGCACGTTTGGTGACTTGACGACATTCTCATAATTGCGTCATACGATACGTTTAGTTCGACATCAGGTTTTAATGTCCTCATGTAACCTGGAACATATGTTTATGAGATCTGACCTAAAAATTAAACATTTTTTTTTTCTGGAAAAAAAAATCTTTTCTTAGAATGACTCAAACAACCTCGGTTGCCGCACGGGAAGTAAATCGCCCCCTATTTTTGGAACAGGCCATGATGTGTCATAATTTTGGTTAATAGTTTGACTCGATGACTCCCACTTATATATATATATGTTTCTGCCTGTAACAGCTGATATTGGTAATTACATTGATACTTATGGGTTATATATTTACATGAAACTGGATAAAAGCAGGAAATACCATTTCGAAGAATCCAGGATAACACAACCATAAAAAATAACAGGCATTATAAATATGTATCAAATGTATGTATATAAAAACATGAAATCACAAACTTTGAAATTTAGAATCACCTCAGTAATGCCAGACGTATCTGCTAAAGTGTTAATACCTCTTAACAACGGTGTGATAGTCGAATAAATCATATGGGTTAGCAATAAATAGATAAATAAAGATTGGACCACCAAAAGCTAATTATGGTATCCCAACATTACTCCGTCAGCTGCTGCTTTGGCTTTTGTGAGATTCGATAACGAACTGTAGATTATGGATGTCCGAAGATAGACCATATTACGAGACAAATGAATGTAGTATTATTTTTTTGATGGAGCCAAAAATCCCCTGCAGCTGTTAGTTTTGTCGAGATCAATTTGCCTACATATTTTTACAATCGTTCCAATCGTTTTGGTGATCTGCACTTTCGTCACAATGGTTCTTGCGTGGTTAAGTCTTTCGTAAGAGCACAAACAATGAAACAGATAATGCCTGTTTTTTGTATCCAAGTATGAACCTTTGAAGATGGGTATATAGGCCTAAAATTTTAGAAATACGTTTTCCGTAGGCCTACTGTCTACCGGACGGACATAGATCACAATGAAGAAATAATATATATATATATACATATATATATATATATATATATATATATATATATATATATATATATATATATGATTTTAAAATACCACATCAGGTAAAGGGTTTGCTCAGTTTTATTAATCCAGTACAGAAATTATGGCTACCATATGAATTTTCTCAAAAAAAAATGTTGAGCCTTATATCCCATCATGTGGATATATACACCTAACATGTCAGTTTTAAACGTTAAACATATTATTCAGTCCGAGAGAAAACCAAGGCTTAGCTTCTTTATCAATAGTATACTTCTCACAAAGCATAGATATAAAGTTTAAAAAAAAATATATATCTGTCACTGTTTCATTCACCCATACAGACTACTGAACGCAAACATCTGAGTCATGGAGAGTGCAGCGAGTAATTAAAGTATATATAATATTATCTAATTATAAAGGTAAAAAACCATGAAGAATATGCTCAAAATCTATGTCACTGATTAAACAAATATGCAAGATTCCCATATTATATGCTTTCATTATTGCATGTGGATGAAAAATATCACCAAAGCATTTTACTTTCGCAGCTGGTATAATTTGATGAGAGCCATTATATATATATATATATATATATATATATATATATATATATATATATATATATATATATATAATATGACTGATATAATGTCTCTAACTGTTAGGGGTCCGATTAGTCACTAAAAGGGCAGGTGAACGTTCACTTTGCTATACAGGTGTAGTGTTACAGCTAGTGAAGAGAATAGGTAGAAAATTGAATGGGGTGGTATTTTTGTTCACAATTCCGAAGGAATGTGTATTAATTTCAAGAATACAGCAAAGTTTAATATTCATGATGTAAAATGTTTTAAAGTATGTCGATACTTAGAGGGTTAATTAGAAGACATTAGAATAAATCTGATGAAGAGATTACGGACCTTGCCAAGATGATCCTACCTTTTTTTCTAAAATGTTATAGGAGTCTTTACTAAATTATGACCTATTGATATTTATACCCAAAATATTAAGATAGTTATTATTAATCCACTAACAAACGACATAGTGATAAGAGCAATAATTACATGGATAGAAAACGAGGATCATGTAGACATATGGCGAGAACAGCATTCAGGAAAAAATTCAGTACACCTGGAAAAGACTAAACCCTTCGCCATTCTTCTGTAAGATAGATTTTATTCGAATATCAAGCAGCCTTATCGACAGGATATGGAATTGGACTCTGCTATGGACATTTCACTTAATCTAAAAGTGAATAGAAAAGATCCAGAATTCTTCAAGTTAAATTCTAAATATTTAGGTCATGCAAGAGATTCTTACTCGGTTACTGGTATGCTGTCAGAAGAAGAAAGCCTATTTTGCGAAAATAAAATGTGATACAAAGGGTCATTCGAATTTATGGGGTTTTCTAAAAATTGTGAAATTTTTGGATCTCATGGTTTGACAATTGCATTGTATGAATGCTTTTGGACGAAAAGAAAAATAGATCTTATGACTGCTTACAAAATCCTTTCGAGGATGGCTTTTTAAATGTTTCTTAGCGGAAGGGAATCATTACATTTAAACCAAAATCCATAATGGATTGAATATCACTTAAGAGCAAGAGACTAGCATCAATATTGAGTAATTACCTTCTCAAAATACTCAAAGTAACATTCAGAATCTGAGTTTTCTTTTAGCTTTACATGTGCAAATGTATTGGCAATAAGAGCATTCTGTGCGGTGCTATTACAACAAAGGGATAGATGGTGTGCGTAATCATAGAATTGTACACAAGGGAAGTCTACCGTTTTTGACTAATAAAACAATATATACTTGACACCTGATCATACTCAAACTATTAGAGGATGTAATGGGGGGGGGGGGGGGTCACCGTTCCTTCGTCAAAATATTTTAATGGGTAATTACTATCCCCCTCATTACGAAGTAACGCAGGTTTATTTCCCTGTTGGTACTTGTAAACAAAATATAGGGGTACCACAAAGAAAATACATCTAGTTATGCCTGTTTGTTGCACATTATGTTTAATGTACTCGTAATTATCAGTATTCCAAAGAAATTCACACCATCGAACATTTAAGTTCACTTTCTATGCATTTATTTCACAAATGTATCTAAACATCCTGTTCATCTTTCTGTCGTCCCACTTGTTGTCACACTCATGGCAGATAGCCATATAATTTTCTTGTTGGACAAAAGACCCGCCGTTATTTGGCTCGCCATCATACCAGTTGTTATAAACCATAGACTGTCTGCTCCCTCTCCATATCCACTCCCCTTCCTTAGCTTGGTCAGAGCCCAATATGAGTATTGTCCTAACACACACACACACACACACACATATATATATATATATATATATATATATATATAGAGAGAGAGAGAGAGAGAGAGAGAGAGTGTGTGTGTGTGTGTGTGTGTCTCGTATATTTAAACATTGGATTACATTTTTAGTTTATTAATACTGAAAGTTGTAAATAACATCAGCTTTTTTTTTCAAGGAAGCCGTCCCTTTACAGCGTTATAAAAATTTTCTATGAATAAACATACTCAAACGTTTTCTCAGTTCTAATAAAAATATTCTCATTTTCTAACTTTCTTTATGCTTATGCGTTCCTCAGAATATCTTTTCACGGGGAAGGACATGTTAAGACATTGACAATCATTTTCATTACTAAACAATAAAAAAAAAAAAATTCTGATAATAATGGAGGGGCATTAGAATATTCATGACTAAATATCGATCATAAAGACGAGTTCACTATTTGTAGAAAGAATTAATGATGTACAGGAATCTACCTTCAGATCGGGTAAGAATCCTTTCTATGTGTTTCTGCTCGTGAATGGTTTCGATGCTGACAAGATAACCCTGGAGCACCTTGCATTGCCACGTTGCCATCAGCCATGTTAGCGGTGTGTCTATTACACTGTAACAGGAGGCCGCCCAGGTCCCGTTCCTGTACTGATGACCTTGGCCTAAACCATCCTCATATCCGAACGGACAAGCGATGTGTTCAACACCTATTGGTAACATATCAGGAAGTGACACTTGTTAACGGTATTTATGAAAATGTACACGGATAACACTTTTGTATACATTTTAATAATGAATATTTTGAGAAAAACTAGTATTTATTGACGAATCTAGAAAATTCTTAAACTTCATATTTTTTATATTTGTAGTAATTAAACTGTTAAAACATCAGTTTCGTTAAGAAACACCATATAGCTATTTATGTATTTTAAATGCATACTCGTTATGTTGGCATTTAGCGTAGATGCTTGTGTGACGTCACGTCTGACACCAAGAAGAGGAGCACATACTGTGGTTGGCTTCATATTCGCGAGGCTGAAATTTCGCGATATTTTTCATTTTTAATGTTTTGCGAGGGTTTCATTTTCGCGATCTAACAAGAACCTACTAGTATATCAAATCTTTGGCAAAACCATATACCTTTGTGTTTTATAAAATGAGAATAGGTCATGAGTTTGTGACATTTTCTTATATAATGATGGGCCAGTACACACAGCTTAGGTGGTTTGGTCCAAATTTAAGGTTTAAATTTCCCTATACCTGCAAGGATGAAATTAATTAAAAAATTCTCTCTGTTCTTACCTATACCATACAAGTATTGATTACACTAAATAAGAAGAACATTCTCAATTGGCCGATTATTCCCGAGGGTTTCATTTTCGCGATTATTTCCCATTCGCGAATATCGCGAAATTAAAACCCTCACGAACAAAGGCAACCACAGTATACGAATTCCGAACAGCTGCAGTGGATGAGTCTACAGACGGAGCCCTTGTGCTATAAGGAATTCTGGTAATTTTAAAATTGCCTTTAATGAACCGGAAATCACATGTCCGTGTTTCCTCCTGCAGAGGATTGGTTGATGGGTGAATGTCTCGTGTACTGTCGATCGTGCGGTGTTTGTGCATCCTCCCCATGATGCACTTGGACCAGGACGACCACGGTTTCGAGATAAAGAAGGTTGGAGCTGCAAAAGAGACGCTTGACAAAATGTATTTACAGGGTAGATGATATTACCACTAAATCAGGACTCATCGCCGTGTTAGCAATCTAACAAACCCTGGCACTAATTAAAATTCGTCCCGTTACTTTGTCTGTCCCTTTTAACCGACCTATGATATAACCACCTCGCAAAAAGTAGTATTTAAAGTAAATATTCCGCTTACAAAATAAAGTATTTTTTCAATTTCCCTTGACCTCCGTACTCCATTTAGAAGACTCGATATCCCTGTGTTTTTAAGACACCGAAATAATGTGGCCTGTTTTTCCTTATAAAAAAAAGTTAAAGTTGTAGGTTATAAATCACATTCCAAATAACTGGTACAGAAGAATTTATAATTAACTTCCCCGTGGTAGCTCTCCAAGGACGCTACAGAGCCCACAAACGGTTTTGGGGTCGCTAGGGCCCGCCATACGGAGATGGCACTTTATCCGGTACCCATGTGTAATGCTGGGTACTCATAAGCACACTTTTAGTTGATACTATGCTTAATGCCTCCGCGAAGAAGTGATGGATTCGAACCCATGACCGCTTGATCACAAGTTTGGCACCTTTGCCAGTACACCGCCACAATACATTTCATGTCACACGACCTCTCGTGTTTTTTTTTTTTTCTTTGGCGAAGTAGGAAGAATTAGCACTTATTTTAAACCAGTGTCAACAAAACAAATTTGTTATGATTAAACTTTCTTGAAAAAAAAAATATTATAATTTAATTCTTCCGTATTCAATACAACTTGTTATAACTATTTTAACATCTCAATAACGTTTTAATACTGAAGCATTTATATTATATTAAACAGCATGTTTAAATATTTTTCTGGAGGCAAGCATTATATAACCAAATATCATAATTCAGAGGCAGCCAACCTTTAACATTTTTCCGTACTTCCAAGCAGACAGCACTGCTGACCACGTGCAGTATTATGAGAACAGGAAGGGTTTCTGTTGATCTCATGCTCATTGGCTGCATGCTGGCTTTTCGGCAGAGCATCACATATTTTTAAAAAGAAAATAACGAGAATAATACCAATATTTAAAAAAAATGCAAACTGATATATATATATATATATATATATATATATATATATAAATATATATGTCTGTATGTCTGTATGTCTGTGTGTACAGCAAATTTTGAGCAATATTTTTACAACTGGTATTATTCTGTTTTAGGAGCAGGCTACAGGGTATTAATGTACCTACAGTTCTAATTTTAATTTGACAAATTTAATTTTGACAATTAAAATATATATATTTATATATATATATATATATATATATATATATATATATATATATATATATATATATATACTGTGTTGATTACCTCTGGACCTTTTTTATGCCTGCTAATTACTATCGAGTCGTATAACCCTGCTTTGGCACAGTTTTTAATTATATTAGATATTACAATAAAATAATCAGTCGTAAAATAGGTTAACTATCTTTACAGTATATTATGAAATATTTCCTTAAATCACAAATCCCATCGAATGACTTATGGAAGCCGCGTACCGTCCCACATGCATCTAGAATGTCGTATATCTGAAGACTAATGAGCATTAGTGGAAGGATCGATTATATATTTTGTCATGTGTCATGCCTACCATTGTCATCAGATGAAAATACAGCATTGTTTCTCAAAACAAGCTTTCGGATCAGATACATTTTCAAATCGAAGTTCCATTTCATATATAAATATACAATATATATATATATATATATATATATATATATATATATATATATATATATATATAATGAGTGTCTTGAATGCGAGCATTTTAGGAAAACCACCGTGGTTTTTGTTACCATTAGAGCATTTATTATTAAAACAAACATAATTCACATCATAATTAAACAACTGCCAGCATTCTATTTTCCATTACACAATCGCGTGGTGTCAGAGAGTGACAGACACAGGTTGAAACATATCCACTGTACTTCTTCGTTCTGGCTTTTACATTTTTGGAACAAAAAAGTCCATATATATCCTGGCTGTAAGTTCTGTTTATATATATATATATATATATTTATATATATATATATATATATATATATATATATATATATATATATATATATATCGCTTTCCTATCAAAGCAATATGTCTAAGCTTTCTTTTTTTTTTCATTTGCACAAATTCTGAGAGTTGTCATAAGTATTGTAAGGTTACACCCTATAACATTTCCTACAGCAATGGCGCGTGTGGCAGTTTTTGTTTTCATTTTAATCCTACTGTTTTCCCCCCTGAATGTATTGCTAGGATTTTTTTTTAATATACATAAGGATTTCTTTCTCTTATATAGGGTTCACGGGTAACCAGTCTTTTATTTCCCTGTATGTTTGTGTGAGCAAAAGTTTATTCCTATAACTTATTCCTCATATACTCTTAACATATACGACTTTTTTTTAAGTAGAAGGGAGTGTGACAACATTTTCTCACCCGTATTGCAACCATAATATGTATTACAAGAAATGAAACCCTAGGCAATGTATAAGTATTCAATTATACTGTACATATTCACAGATTCATCCGTCCCTATATAAGTAATAGTTTATTTGTAAATATTCCTTTATGACGTTATTTTTTTCCGGATTTAGCGCCAGATCCTCACAAAATATAACCTTCATCGTCCAATTACTGAAATGCCCTGAACATTTCATGAGATTTTGTTTATGATTATGCAAGATATGTTGTGAGCACAAACACAAACGTGGATGAAGGCATACCCTCCCGGCGGAGCCAACAATCTGCTATAGTTGGCTTTGCTTCTGTTTGTGTGAAAATTCTGTACCAAACTGCCCTTTCCCTGTGCGTCATTATTGTATAACGGATGAACACCCAGTTTGATACATATGTTAAGTTTATTATTTATATACGGTATAGTTATGAATTTCTATCTCACAACAAGAGCTAGAATTACAAGCAGAAGACCGACCCGTAGGATAGACTCTCACCGGGGAATGCTACAGCGCTAATCGTGACAACCATGGACATGCAGGCATGACATACCGTAGCAAACTCGGCCTAAACTGGTAGAAATAAGGCCCAAAAAGGGATGGTCCTCAGGCACTATTTTTCAGAAATCAGTGCGGTCGGGCGGTATTTTGTTTTTGAACTGTTTTTATGATTCGATAAAAATGTCATATGATCGGGGAAAAGCATGAAAATAACATTTTCTTTTTGCTAAACAGGTAAAGGCACTACATAAATTGTATTATTAATCTTCTTGAAAGATAAAAATGAAAATAAAAATGTTTGATGCGGGGGGGATAAACTTGGCGGGGGGGGGGGGGGGAGGTGCATGAGAACCATACCTTTTATATATTTTTTTGGGCCTAAGACGTTTCTTTTAAACCGCCGGGCATCCAGAAAGGTTACGCTGTAGAAAGCCAAGCGGTTCACCAGTGTTGTTGGTCGTTTTCTCAATGTATGAGTTCCGGTCGAACTGTTAGCTGATACGGACCCCACGGTACTTGGCAGTGCTCCCTTTTTGTAGAATATTCTCGTCTTAGGTGCAGAAGCGTTCCTTTGAGCCTAAATCCCCGCCATACACTGGCGACTTGTCGAAATGTTCATGCCTATTTTTTTTTCCAATTAATCTATTTTATTGTAGGGAAACGAGACAGCATATGTCCTAGGCAGAATATTTTCCCCATAACTTCATATTTACATAAATATAAAGTTATGACGCATTTCGGATGCATAAAAAAATGCAAGGTGTTCCTTCTCGGTTGTCGTAAGATTGTCAGTGCGTTCTTGTTACCTCAACGGTCGTCACTACGAGTGCTGCGCTTCCGCCACGTTGTAGAAATTTGTATTACGACGTCGATACGTTTCTCGTCATCTTATAACGTCTGCGACACATTTGCTGCAGGTTCTCGCCTCGCCACACTGCGAGAATTTTGTATAAATAAGGGATCCAATGCACAACTTTTCTGAAGCTTGTTCCGTGTCAAGAGCAACAGGCCGTACTAGATTTACAAGCTGCATTTTTGTTGGCGGAAAATAAGGCAACCTCTCTCTGATTCCCTTGGTTTCATATATATATATATATATATATATATATATATATATATATATATATATATATATATATATAGGTATAGGTATAGGTATAGGTATAGGTATAGTTAAAATTATAGTTATAGATAAGTTATAGTTGCAGCATATTTGTCGACTGCAATCGATTGTTGAACGTCGATATGGACACAAGGAAACTTGGACCTTAGGTGCTCACTGAAATGGGATTACAGCATGAAAAGTCGGTTATCCGATCCGATTGGTCGTAATAAAAACGTGGTAAGAACTGATTGAAGTGGTTCGCACGTGATCATGTTTGCACTAAGTACATTTTAGGTGCAGTGAGACGGAGGCAGGGACGCAGTAAAAATGTAGTATGAATTGAAAACTGTACTCCAATTTTGATCATGTTTGAGCTGCATTCCTTGAATTATCAGAGCAGTGCGGTCTACATTGTCATGTTTTTGGTGTGAAAGGCGCATAACAAACGCTACTACCGCGTTCATAAGAGCCTGAAAATGCCAATCTTCCTAAATATAGAAAGCTCCAATTTGTGCAAACTGATTGATTCGTTGATGCCCCCAAAAGCACTGTGGACGTTATTGGACTAGAAACTTGTCTGTACTGACCTCAGTCATATGGAAAACTGTACTGCAACGGCAATGCATCTTATAACATCAATACCAGGACTGAACAGACGGTAATCTTAACGTTAGGCTACGAGTGAGGAATAAAATCAAAGAACTTTTCTATGTTAATGTTTAGGCGAATGTGTATACAGCGTGCCCACTTTGTGTCATATCGGTTAATTGTCACATGAATCTGAAATCCCAAACCATTTCCTATATAAACAATGGTAAATCTGACCGTTTAATATCATGGAATATTGTCATAATCCCGTTCATTGTCATGCTTGGAACCCTTGGCAGTGATACCAGTTCGCAGTTAATATCACATCAAACGCCGACACGGCGATCAACGAGGCCAAATGGCCTGTAATCGGTCAGGCGTATCAAACGATCGAATCTCGCACCTGTGTACGGCAGGCAAGTGTATTGATGCATGCAGTTCACTCCCCGTCACTTAGCTACTAGTAATTAACGTTTTAAGATACCACGGTAATCCAGATCATTGCGTTTCTTCGTACGTTATCAAGGGCGATGTTTGCGATCACATATCATACGAAATGAACTCCTGGCCTTTAAAAGGCCGCGGTTTATACCTCAGTTACGTTTTGCTGAGATGATATGAAGCATGAGCTTTAAACGTTGCTTACGACTGGAAATCCCCTTTAAAGGTCCACGAAAAGCTGGAGGTTTTGTGAGCACTGGAGGAGATCCCCGGTCAAAAACCTCAATGGCGGCGAAACTTAAGAAAGTTGACACTGGTATGACAACTTTTGTTACAAATAACGTTATAACAGTGCCGCATATTTCCAGACATTTGACCTCATGACCCAGTCGGTTTTTTTTTCAGTTTTTGCGGCGATTTGATATGCCATTGTGCAATAAAAATATTCATAAACGTTTCTGTCTCCTTTTTATTGACGATTTATTAAACATTTTTTTAGACATAACGCTTCTTCTATGACTCCAAAGGACATGGATGTTGAAGCCCGCCTAATGTCACATCCCGGTTATTATCATAATTTATGCATGCACCACCGATATGACAATAAGCGGGCTTGACTGTACATCATTTTTATTGTAACCGCCGTTATTCCTGTGTATTACACGACTCGGCTATCACTCAGTTAGCTTTAGAAGACACATATGCTGGTTGGTCAAAGTTAGTTTTACCAGTGTGCGAAATTATCTTCTCCATGCATGGTAGGTGTTGTAAGAAAGTACAAAACAATATGTTTTAACGGTTGTTTTTTTTTGTAAGTGTCAGCACCCTTGTAGTCCGTGAGGCATTGTCGTAAAATAAAAAAAAATGATTGAATTCTTATCGAGATTTCTTTGCCGATTTTGAAGGCCCGTCACCCTCTCACCCTCTCCTTTGGTGAGATGGTCAAATATGACGAGTCTGTCCATCTCTGTTGACCGGTGTTTGTTTGATGTGTTATACCACTAGTGTGCCGCCAGATGGCAGCCTCTACCGTAGGGGCAAACGTAGTCTTAAGCGTTTCAAATCTTGAGGCAATTTATATGATCAGTGTTTTGGTTTGGAACTGGAAAGCTTAAGGTATACCGATTTGGCAATTCTACCATTGCTGTATTATGTCCATATTTACATTCCTCATTGTGTTGTTGTCCTGTTGTTGCTTTTGTCATATTTACAACTTAGATAAGATAAGAAACGTCCGTGTCGTGCTGGGACTATCATTATTCACGGACGGTATTGAGATAATTTTCCTTTTATGTTTCTATTTATATGTTATATTCTGAACATGGATATTTCAAATCTAGCACCAACAAACATTGATAAAATTCATGTGTCAAGCAGAATATGTCAAATGCCTCATGTTATTTTTCGTTGTGATTCGTACTGCCTTTTTAGTTTCAAGTGTAGTATAGTTTCCAAAGAGAGTAAGGATATGGTATGCATGACTATGACGTAAGTCGTTTACGTATATTTTTTTAATGCGCCGCCTGTTAACAGACGGCGTAAAAGATACAACAGATTATAAAAAGCACCATCAACACATTAAGAATTATTGAAATATTATTTACATATTTACATATTCATAACATTCATATACAATAAATGACACTTCCTGAACACAATTCTGATGCTATATTTTTAACCTAGTCCATTTTTTTCAACATTATAAGGCAATGTGGTTTAATTGGCTGAGATTAAGTATTTGCTTAGAAGCAAGCAATACACTGTTTGCACATTCATCCAGTTTATTGAACTAAAGAGGAAATACTTCCTACAGTAAACAAATGCCGATATATAAAATAACTTTCGGTGCGTACATCCGTAAGACAGCCGTATATCTTCTTTTGAAATATACATATATCTTTTTCCTCTCACGTGTGCCCTTTTACGTGTAGATACACATATTAATAATCCCGGTGCGGCGTCCTAATGTTAATGACAACAATCAGTTCCCAATAGATCATCTTTGTTTCAATTAAATCGATGCTTGTGCACGCACTGTTGTTTGGGTTTATAACCAATTTTTCTAGCTGTTGGTACCAGGTTTTCACAACAATAGAAAATCAAATAATCAAGGCTGAAACGATTCATCCGGGAACCAATATATGACGATACCAAATACATATATCATTTCGTCAGATGTCCCAGATGATATATACCACAACCAAAAGGAAAGTCCGATATTAAGTTAACCTATTTGACAAATAGTCAGCTGTTCAGCTCATGCAAGACGCAACGTCATTGGGCAGATGTCACCTAATCGCCATCTGACTGGCTTACCGCCGCACAAGCAAGCCATTTTTAGGGACTATGTAATTACTCATAATCACTGAAGTGTGGAGGCAAAGACATGACTAATGAACATAGAAGACCCATGACGTATCGTTTTTCGTATAGTGTATCGTAGCGTGTATCGTAGCGTTTACCGTATCGTGTATCGTATCGTTTATAGTATCGTGTATAGTATCGTGTATCGTATCGTGTATCGTGCCTTGATCGTATCGTGTATCGTATTGTCGTATCTTAGGTGAGGTAGCGTGAGATAACGTATCGTCACAGTCAAACAGATATTACATTTTCGGACGTAAATTTTAAAAGGATTATTTTTTTCCAGAGTGGTAAGCGCCATAAAGCGGTACGCATCCAAATATATGATATACGCCACACATTATCTTTTGTTAACCTCATCAAGTCTCACAAACACGCATAGACCCACACACACACACAAACAATTGATTTTTATTGTATCGGTTCTAGATAATCGCCATCTTGTGAAGTGGCATCCGGAACTGGAGGCAGCTGTCTTTCTCGGAAGTTTTTTCTCTCAATATTATCCATATCCATGTAATATTGGCCCGAGGTATCTGCTGTAGTAGCGTAATATGGTATCAGATCACCATGGGCTCCATGTGCAGATGTGGTTTCTAAATATTGATGTTGTATTGTGCCGGGTCCCGACGCTATTTCCTTCACTCCCTCTTGTCTAGAATCAAATGTCATATAAATAATCCAATGTTTATTCACATGTAAAATGATACTATGTTTCTGTTAGAACGCTGGTTCTTTCGTTTTACATTACTATATTCTTCTGCCGAGACATTGTTTTAGACGTACAATCATGTTTTGCAGACTGAAGTTCAAATTGGCAAAGTTGTTATATTTCGCTTTTTTCAAAATTTTTTTATAAGTTCGAAAAGCCCGGTGCTGTTTGTTCAAATTTAATAACAAATTGAAATGTTTGAATCTCAAACATTCCTTTTATTAACTTTATTCACACTTATTTGTGAAACAAGGCCTACAGGCCTAATGCGAACCTGTGCATATGGATATACACCAGGTATAACGCTTCAATGCTGAACCACTACTTTTCATATATGTGAACAATGCCAGTACTAAACATTTTGAACAAGAAACAATACACAAACATCACTGCTGAAATTCTGGCATGATTGCACACAACACAAAAAATATTGTAGGTGGCACCACCAGTCTTGTATATGACAAAGCTATTTGACATGTATAAATATTCCCCTTTTTACGGCTGATATATCAAATTCTTCCGTAGAATTAAGCAGGCACATACACTTTGCAAAAGTCACTGTAGATGGCAACACCTGTCTTGTGGATGAGAAAGCCATTTAAGGCACATAGACAGGTCAGAATATCAGGCCAATACATCAAACTTACCTTGAGTCTGATGCACGGGGCTGACCAGGCTTAGGTGAGAAAGGCTGTTGCCCCGAGTGTACTGTGACAAATTACTGGCTCAGGCTACTGCACTGAGTGAACTCTTGACCTGCATCTGGCTAGACTGAGTAAACTTTTGACCTGTACCTGGCTGCACTGAATGAACATGAGGTGATCACATGATACTCATGAGGTGATCACATGCTAACCATGAAATGATCACATGCTGCCCATGAGGTGATCACATGCCTTGTGCTTGGCTGCACTGATTGAACTCTTGACCTAAATCTGGCTGCACTGAATGAACTCTTGAACTGTTGCCAAATCTGAAACAGTTGGCAGTTTCTCAACCTGTTCAAGAAACATACACAATCTTGGCCTGTTATGTAACTCTGCTAAAATTTATCCAACACAAACCATTTGAACAAACTTTAGAAGGCTCGCCTCTGGGATCATTTCTGTAAAATATTGAACAATTTGGCTGGACTCTTTACAAGAAGAAGAAGTTTTTTTTCAGCTTTTCCCCTGTAAAATCTAAGTAAATGCAGATAGCAAAAATAAGCTGAATCCATCAACATTTGATATGTGACTGATAATTGCATAACATTTGGAGATGGTAGCTCCTGCTATTCCTGAGAAATTATGAATAGTGTACAGATGATATGTAATATCATAAATCTACATTTTTTAAAAGCTTTTAAAAAAACATTCTTTTCAATATTTTCCATAGATATTCTGAAATCTAAATGTCTAGAGGCATGATGTAATGGATGCTGATAAACTATTGCTAGGCTAGATGTATCTGCTTCACACAGCTAACATATATGGTAAAATGACTCAATTCAATCTTTATAATTCAGCCAAAATTCATTTTTTTGGAACCATAAAAGACAACTATTATTAGAATGATTCAGGGAATTATTCTTGCAAAATATTAAATAAACTGGCCTCAGTATCATCAGTCGAAAAACGTTTTGTAGGTTTATAACTCATATGGGAAAATACAGCAAAATGGCAAAGTTCATCTTCCCATAACTCAGCCAAAATCATTGAACCAAAACCATTTGAACAAACTTGAATTATCAACTTCTAAGGATAATTAACGTATGAGATTTTGAATTTGGCCCAGTGGTTTTTGAGAAGAAGATTTTTGTAGCCACTCAGCTAACATGGGCTGTTATGGCATATGACTAAATTCAGATTCCCATAACTTAGCCAAAAGTCACTGAACTGGGACCATTTGAACAAACTTGAATAATCAACATCTAATGATAATTAATGTGTGAGATTTAAGAATTTGGCCCAGTGGTTTTTGAGAAGAAGATTTTTGTAGCCACTTAGCTTACATGGGCTGTTATGGCATATGACGAAATTCAGCTTCCCATAACTCAGGCAAAAGTCACTGAACTGAGACCATTTGAACAAACTTGAATTATCGACATCTAAGGATAATTAATGTGTGAGGTTTAAGAATTTGGCCCAGTGGATTTTGAGAAGAAGATTTTTGTAGCCACTTAGCTTAAATGGGCTGTTATGGCATATGACTAAATTCAGCTTCCCATAACTTAGCCAAAAGTCACTGAACTGAGACCATTTGAACAAACTTCAGAAAGCACTACACTATGATCATTTCTGTGCGATATTAAACAATTTGGCCATTTCGTTTCAGAGAAGAAGTTATTTGTAGCTGTCAGTATGATACGGGCACTGATGACCCCCGTACAAAAAAGGCCGATGCAGGTGGCGCCACCAATACCTCAATTTCAGATATGACTCATGTGACCAACATTGGCATAAAATTTGGTGATGATAGCTCAAGCCATTTCTGAGATTGTAATTTAAGTATGCTTTTTTGGACAGATGACTAAGTTCAACTTCCTGTAACTCGGCCAAAAATCACCGAACTTAAACCATTCGAACAAATTTGAGAGAGATTGTTCCAGGAATCACTTCTGTAAAATATTGGACAATTTGGCTGAACAGATTCGGAGAAGAAGATTTTTTAAGCTTTTTTAGCTTTTTCCCTATAAATCTAAGAAAATGCAATTAGCCAAAAAATAAGCAAAATCCGATAGAGTTTATTAGATGACTAATTTTATTCATAAGATTTCGTGATGCTAATTCTTGCCGTTTTCAAGATAGTATGAGTTAACGTACAGACGACGGACGACGGACGCCGGACGACGCCACACCATCGCATAAGATGACAGGTTTGCTAAAAAAATCAAAATAAATAGAGGTACCTATTATAATTGGATAGAAAGGGCAATTACCTGCTGCTATGTTTCCTCTTCATAAGGAAAATTACCAAAGCTAGACCAGTCAGAAACAGAAACATACCAATCGCAGCAGCAAGGGGAACTGTCCACATCATTGCGGTAGTTGTCTTCTCTACAAGATATACATTTTCCAGACCGTGACAGGTATTTAGTTTTTTTATGTCAAACTGATTTTGGATAATCATTCTATTATTGAATTATTCTGCAGAAACCGTTATTTTGCTCTTAGTTTCATTAAATATCCATTCTACAGGAATTATGACCGTGTACTCTGATAAATAGACATTTTGCTTCACTACTACCTAAAATATACTGTTTGATGTTAAACTGGTTTTGGATAATTCGGTTACCCGAATATTAAGTATTTGCTTTACTACAGATTGATAATGTTACTTTAAATTAGAACTGTGGTTTTATTACTTACCTAAAATATACTGTTTGATGTTAAACTGGTTTTGGATAATTCGGTTACCCGAATATTAAGTATTTGCTTTACTACAGATTGATAATGTTACTTTAAATTAGAACTGTGGTTTTATTACTTATACGAAAAACTGCAATATATCTTACACTATGTGTTCTATTGGTATTGAAAGAAAGGGTCATTCTTACCACTTCTATACAAGATGAGTTTTAGACAAAGGTTTATTCGTTAAACAGTTTAAGGGGACCATAACATATGTAAACGATAAACAACACTCTATTAGATATTTAATACATTAGATGAAATAAAAAAAAAGTCACTCCTAGTATCCAGTAATGACGTACAAATTATTCTCGGTGATGAATATACGGTGACTGCATGTTATATAGAAACATCATTATTTTCTGCCTGTGATCTAAGCCAAAACAAACCATCAAGATCTGTAAAGTCTGTCTGGCTTTATACAACCGAGCCTATTGGTTCATCAGGCAAGAGCTTATCCTGGTTTCGACAGCGTGAAGCGACTTAGCAAATTAACTCCTCCTGGATGGGACGCTAGTCCATCGCAGGTTACCTTCCCAGTATTTACTGGTACCCATTTCTACTGCTGGGTGGACAGAGGCACACTTCCGGTTGGGACCTTGCCTAAGGGTCTTGGTACGGTGGGTTCTGTCCGGAATTCGAACTTACGATCTCTAGATCATGAGCCCGGCACCTTAACAATAACCCCACCGCCCCCACATGTTATTATTTAATGCAAAATAAACCAAACACACATAACAATGTTACAAGATTGAAAAAAAATCCGAACCTGATAGTTAGTATTAAAAGAAGGTATGTCTTTTAACAACATAAAACCATTTCAGTTTCTTACCAGTCTTCCTGCTTAAAGTCGCGGTTGAATGGTGCATATCACGCGTTGCTTCATAAGCTAATGATTTCCACTCAGTTCCTCCTATGGTTTTACTTGTGGTGCCACTAGAATACGTGGGTACCCTGGTACTTGCCAGATGGACTCCTTCTTCTGTATAAACGTATTAATTATAACAGTAAGATGAACCAAAGCTGTCAATGAATTTATTATTTTTCTTTCCGATTACTAATTCAGGAACATATGTATAAAAGGTAACGTGGTTCGAATTGTTATCAATAGAAATAATAATAATAATAATAATCATCATCATCATAATCAAAATCATAATCATCATCATCATACTTATAATAATAAAATATTTTAATAATAATATTGATAATACATTTAGTCGTAATAATAAAAATGATAATAATAATACTTATAATAATAATAATAATAATAATAATAATAATAATAATAATAATAAATTAATAATAATCTTTATGATAATAGGGAAATATTTTAATAATAATAATAAATAACTATTTCAATAATAATAAGATAAAAAAAATTAATAATATATTATTATTATTATAATTATCAACATGTGATGGTTTCAATGAGGCAAACCTGAAAAATTTTGTTTTTTTTATATGTAGGTTTCGAAAAGAATATAAACTAATTAACTTTTAGTTAAGCAAAATGATAATACCTAGGTGGTTGTATTAATATTTCACGATTTTTAATTAGAAGCAAATTAGATCGAACGGTTTACTTCAGATCACCAGTGCAGGCCCTCCAAGAAAAAGGCAACTTTCAGTAAAATTCTCATATTACCTGGCAGGCACACAAATGATCTCTCCTTCCCACAGTATTCTGGTGTCCATGCCGTTGTGTCACCATCTTTTTGCACTGTGGAGCATCTCTTGTCCTCCTCCGTCACCACAGTCGAACGCCATCGCGCCTCTACCACAAACTTTCTCTCTGAAATACGTATAAGGACTGTTCCTGTGTCGTCCGATGCAATGATGAGTATATTAAAATATTATAAGGTTTAAAGGGATTTATAATATACATGTATTTATGTTTTAGCCAGGGTGGTCTTAAGTTATTCTACTTTTATTTATACATAGACGTCGCGTATGTCACAAGGTAATGCAGTACTCTGAAAACAATATTGTGAATAACAATATTTCCAACCAGATGGTGTCGGAGACATCGAACCCCCGCCAGGGTGAACCTCAGGCCGCCCACTAATACCGACCAAGGGCTCTTTTATCCACATTATAGCGGTTTCACCGTTTTATGTGTCTGATACAACATTCTTGCTGCTCTTCAAAAAACACATGGTTCTTGGGAGGTAAAGACATAATGTATTAAATATATATCTGCTACAAAACTCTTACTCTTCCTTTTTGTGAAGTACCACGGTCCTTTAGTCAGGCCTATCCACAGTTCTCGGTCTTTTGCGACACTGATCCGGTTACTTGTTGACATGAGCAGGGTTCTGTTTCTTCCGGCACATTTAGAGGCCGCAGTGAACCAGTTACTTCGCTCCAGGTAGAAATCATAACACAAGGGTGCATCTGGTAAACGCCTACATGCTGCAGCAGGACACGCACTGCATTCTATATAAAGAACATTTAGAGACGAGTTCGGATAATTTTTATATTGTAAAAATAGGTAATGAGTGGTGTTGAAAAAAATAATTGATTAATTTCAGTTGTTACTTTTACAATCATATTTGTACATTTATTGAGATATAGCACATATGAAAGGACAAACAAACAATCTAAATGTAGTAGGCATGTACCAAAATTCACTTAGCATCTAGTTTTCTTTTCTGCTTATGGGTACATAAATTTATTGTTATCAAATTGTAATCTTTTAGCATCGCCTTTGAGTTCATTTTAGTAGACGAACATCTTCGACAGAATAATTTTTATTATTTATAATAAGATATAGTATCGAATCGAAAACGATATAAATTAGTAAATAACCAATGTGCTTATGAAAATTATTAATGATTATTTCATTATTTCTTGCGTTAAAAAACATTCTTTATATCCATAATATCGGCCTACATTATATTTTATAGACCCGTTCTAAACGAGTGATGTCAACACTCAGATGGGAATATATGACGTATGCATATCTTTTGTGATAATCAGCTGACACCCTAACACCATGAGTGCAACATCCCAGAAAATGTCCTGCACTGATAATGGGTACTTATAAATCTGTGCTTTTTAAACACTGGGTATTTTGACCGCATATCCTGAAACGAGACACAACTCCAGGTTTAATAAATAACTGGGTCATACAACTTCATTACACATTATTATTCATAATTTGATTAATTATAAAGCGAAGACCTTATCTTATTTACAACTGGCAATGCCCTATTTACCCACAGGGATTCTTTTTATTATTGTTATGCAGCTAGCATGGTAATTTTTCATGTTTTACTACACAGGGTCTCTCTGTATCAGAAACATCATATGGTTATAACCAGGCGTTATACTCCTTTTTCGGTTTAATCTTTAGCATCGCATGCGTTCTCGTAACTACCAGTACTTTCATCCAAGATAATATCAAGCACGGTGTTAATATATACAGAGATCTTATTTCCGGAACTGCACATTTACGCGTATATAGGGCAGATATGTGAACCCTGGTACGACCGGATTCCGCCTACGCATACGGAAAAATCATGATTATCACCATTGTAATGGAACATCTGATTATAGCTCGTAAATGTCTAAATTTATCGTCGGAAATTGTCAATAGTTAGTACAGTACATGTACCATAACCTTGACATGTGCATGACTATTTACAAGTGTATTATGATCTGATTCAGTGGCGTCAATTTTTCTTCAAGGGTAGGGGGGGGGGGATGACTCGCCCCCCCCCCCACACACACACACACGTGTGTGTGTGTACAATATGGTGAATATAAGTGAATTTACAGTGTTTTTTTTCTTCAGTTATATATATATATATATATATATATATATATATATCATACTTAATCATATTTCAAATATATTTCAATATAATATTTCACAGTAAACTCATAAATGGAGCATTTCTACATTCTATTAAAATCTATATTTCATTTACAATATATATATATATATATATATATATATATATTTATAATTCTCTGAAAAGTGGGGGGATGATAACATTGACCATCCCCCCTTGCCAAAAAGTGGGGGGGGGGATATACCCCCCGTCCCCCTTATATTGACGCCCCTCATCTGATTACTTATTTCCCTAAACCACAGGACACAATATTGTGTCAATAAAACCTAAGAAATGGCACGAATTTTCGCACATAAGAAAAAGAGTGATCTCGTTTGTAAATATGTATATTCGAACTCAGCTTTGTCCTGACTGATAGAGTCAGTGTACGGAAAGGGCACTGCTGATGAGAACCATAAATTGTATCTAAACTGAATCAGAAAAGTAACACGAGACCACATCTATGCTTCCGGCAGGATGCTTACCAAACGTAGGTGTGCACGCTACATTGATTAGTATGTCACGATTCACGAGCCCTGGGTCATATAAGACCTCTTTATTACTAAAACAAAGACGGCCAATAATATCCATTGGATGGTTCCGGCCCTCAAACGGGACAAACATATTTAAAAAAACCCTTGAAAATATATAGCCGTAAAGGTTACCTCCAGAATATAATATATTACTTGGTATTTAAACCCCTCCCCCCCCCCAAAAAAAAAAAAACAAATGTATTATAATTCGTTCATAGCGTGTTGGGTAAGTTGTTTTCAGGCACGGACCAACACAACAACGAACCAAAAATGATAACAATGTAATGCACTCTCAATAAACACTTACCATACTGACATATGTAGCCCTCAATTATAGAAAAACAATCCGAGGCGTAGGCTGAAGAATCCCCCAGTGCGCCACAGGTCAGGTGGTCAGCGTCCCTGATCAGTCGACCTAAATTATAAACTTCGATTTACCAAAATCACTTTCTGATCTGTATAATATCTTAACTGAATTAGTTTTTGAATTCGCTAATGTATTCTTATTGTGGGTAACAATTCATATACTATTAACATGATGGGATGTAACGCATATGCAGCAGCAACTCAGATGAGAACAGGGCAGATTCTGTGGCCTCTTTGTTCGCGACGGTTTCCAATTCGCGGTATCCGCGAAAGCGGGATATTCGCGAAAACAAATCCTTCGTGAATAAGAAGCGAACTCGTCGAAGTCAAATCGAAATCAACAGGACTTATGCTATAAATAATTACATCTCATGTATGTTATTCGTAAATAAAAGAATGTTGCTATAAATTATATCAGATCTTTCAAATTATCTGGCAATATAGTAAACAATAATTTAACTCGTTCAATATCCACTCGGGTCCCTGTCTAAGTGTTACAATTTTGCAAACACACTATTCAATGTAATTAAATAAAGGATAATTGATATACTCTGTGCAAGTTAGTTAATAGTGCAATCGCGAAAACAGAACACTCGCAAAACAACGAAATATTGAAAAATTGCGACATTTAACCTCGCAAATATGATTCTACCCATAAATTTGATTTATATATATATATATATATATTAGTTGATATATATATATATATATATATATATATATATATATATATATATATATATATATATATAGGCCCTCACCCGTGTATATTGTTCCATTGAGCCAGGACCAGTTCCTCGAGTTCTCACGGACGATACCAAGCCAGAGTGGCGGTGTGCTCTCATTCCAAAATCTTCCCATCAGAACCTCGTGCTGGTCACGTGACATGTCCGTTGGTAAAGTCAAGTTTTGACTGAGACATGTTTTCATCGCGTCTTCCTGGGTAGCAGGATCTGAATGCATCAATAACCAATAGAAGGGATTTGCTTTTGCCAGAAACGCCATTGGAAGTAGAAAGGCAGAAGGGTGCATGCCTTCGCCAGAACATTCATCCTGCCCAGGTGCGTTAATCTCTTCAGGTCAGCATCATAACAGACATGTTCTCTCACCCCGTGGGAAAGAAGAGCAAGAGATAGAGAGGCAGAAAGAGAGAGGGAAGGAAAGGGAGAGAGACAGAGGGAGGTGGGGAAAGAGAGAAAGAAAGAAAGAGAGAGCGAAACAAAGAGAGAGAGAGAGAGACAGACAGAGAGAGAGCGACAGATAGACAGAGACAGAGAAAGAGAGAAAGACAGAGAACGAAAGAGAGACAGAGAGAAAGCGTTGGATGGTTGTGGGGGGGGGGGGGGAGGGTTCTAGGTCAAAATATATAATAATTAGCGCCGGAATTATTTACTCTTTGAAACCTTTCACACGGAGCATTTGTTGCATCGTATACATTTATTGTACGTTGTTACGGGGTGACGTAAAAGCGGACCGAACTGTCTCGCTAGTGAAGCTTCCTTTTCTAGCAAAGCGCTATGGACGCCAGACTTGTGCGCCACTGACATGGGTTAGAATCCCGGGATCGGCCCATTGTTTTCCCCTGAGCAATATGTCTCCGTAACAAAATGGGGGCTCGTCCGGGATGACGGTCCAACTTTGTGGCCTAGGGAATAAGCTCTCCAAAGTGTGACTCCTGGGATAATTAGCCTTGTTCTGATAGCAGAACGCTCTTAAGAGGGGGTGTGTTACGGTGTGACGTAAAAGCGGACCGAACTGTCTCGCTAGTAAAGCTTGTTTTTATAGCAAAGCGGTTTGGACGCCAGACTTGTGCGCCACTGACATGGGTTCGAATCCTGGGATCGGCCCAATGTTTTCCCCTGAGCAATATGTCTTCGTAACAACGTATACTTAAAAATTGCAGTTTGAATATAAACAAACCGTTATAGAATAATATAACCATCATTGGATATAGTAAACAAGACATGAACATAACAGGGGCAAGGCCATGGTAATCGGTACCAGCGACTGTGTGCTTTCACCGAAGCTGATCATGTTTTGTTTGTGGGTATTGCCAAATAATTTGAGTCTTATGGTCATTACACTGGTCCGACAACACGTTGGCTGACAACACACTGGTCGTTTAACGACGTTCAGGCGGTGCTCGTGGTGGAAGGATGGATGGATGGACGGAAAATATTCAGTTTATATATAAAATATATATTTAAATGTTACATTTCAGAATAAAAATTATAAATATTAAAAGTGGACAGCTGTGAAGTAGAATTTATAGGTGAAGTGGTCAATCAGACACACCCTTACACACAGGCACCATCTCATGTACACAGACATACTAGTATATAGTTTCCCACCGGTGTTGTGGATGGTATCAACAACCGGGCGATCATCAGATAACTGAAGCTCGTGGGGGATCCAGCTGTTACTGTTACTCTCTCTTGCACGGTTCAGTAGTTTCAGGTGTGGGCACCTGGAAACTGATTCGCCACGTCTATTCCCTTGTCGCTTTGGTGATGTAATATGTTGTACTCCCCCCTCCATACAGAGGTTGCATTGGTCCGAGCTACGTTTTACTGTGTTAGAAAGTTGGATTATTTCGAAGGTCGTTGAATATTGTATGTTCTGTCTCTTAAGGGTCCAAATATGCTTCGAATTCATTTTCGTAAGGTTCATGGCAGAAAAATGTATTGTGTTTTTTGTTTCGAATTTTGATTGTGCCTTTTGCTAATCAAATGTTGTAAGTGGTTTGGGATCAGTGGTGGTGACCTTTGCTTTGTCCACGGGCATGTATTTTCTTCGCTACAGTTGCAAGTTTTCCTTGGAGCTTGGTTGTTTTTTGCAGTGATGCTTTTGGTTTGGGCTGTTATTGACTGCATCGTATTTCTCACAATAAACAAACCACCTAAAGAGAAATTAACAGCACTGTCAGTACAGTACAGCGTCAGTTATCTGATAATCGCCCTGTTGTTGATACCGTCCACAACACCGGGGTGAACCAGGAGAAATAACATGATGCTCCAACGTGCATAACAGTCATAAAGAAAGATGTTTGATTGGCCATGCTGGTCCAACTGGTGTAGATATAGAACAAGAATACACAGAAAAAGTCGGATTACGATCCCATACGGGGTGATCCGACTTTGTCTGTGTATTCTTGTTCTTTATGCTTAACATTTAGGTAATCAGTTCTACCTTTGCTATATCGAACACCATACTAGACGCACTTGAACCCATTTAGGAAGACATCTGTGTGTAAAATTCTACTTGAAGTGTATTTACATTGTGGGCATATGCCATTAAGGCCCATGTATGCAAGGCGACAGTTAAACACACTATAATAATTAAACATGGGCCCAAGAACCCTAAGCTCACGTATAAACTTTTCCCTTTTTTATGACACTATTTTTTTTAGAAACAAGAATTATTCTATATCGTGTTTGACGGACGTTTTAGGATTAGGGCATTCCGGATATGGACAATCCGGACAAGCTTTTTTGCATGAAAATGCTATAACGTTTAAAGTGAATGAAAATGGGTACAAATTAAGGACAATCCAATCCATTAATATTTCTGCGAAAGTGATGAAAAGTGTGTAGTATATGCATAATGACGGGGAAATTATGAATTTTCAACCAGACTCTAGCACACAAAAACGCACATAATATAGGCTAAGCCAAATTGTAGGTGACGCCACTAAATTGACTATGATCACTTCGTTTAACATGAACAGGTATAGCATATATTGTGAGTATCCGTGTAGCAATTGTTTATGAAGATATTTACAAACAGAAAGTGGACTGAATAATGGCCTCCGCCTTGACTCTATAGGTCACAGGTCAATGGTATCTTTAATAGTAGTAATGTATGAACTAATTAATTAAAAATGGATGACGGGGGGGGGGGGGGGGGCTAAGGGGAAGGATGTTGCCGAGTGGACAAGGAGTGGGACTTCGGAGGTGAAGGAACCTTTTTAATTCCCTACTAGTACCTAAAACTTTGCCCTACCATACATTACAATCTCAGAGCTGTCCTCGAGTCTGTTTTAACATTGTATCGGTTGTTCCTTACCATTACATAAACTGTTGTTCTGGGATTACCTGATATTATATATATTATGAAACCTAAGAATATTCCCTACAGTGTGGCGCATGAAAACGTTTTGATGTCTCGTAACTAGTGGATTCTTAAGATACAACATAGTCGTTTACTTATCAACTTTTAATTCGATATTTCCCATTCATTTATGCTTCAAATCATTCCATTTTCAAAATTTTTGGGCGTGAACATACACACTAAAATGTGTACGTCAGGACCTCTATATATTTTATCAAAAAGCCATTTAGAGGCGAAACTGGGAAATATAATCCATACACATTTCTAATGGAAATACCTCATAAAATCATAATATTGAAAGTAAGTACCCCATTTTGAAAGTAAGGATCCCAAATACAAATATGCAAATATGTCTGAGGGTTTACCCAAATGTTTACATGATGCAGAAAGATATAGGTATTATTTTTTGTCAAATACCGGAAATCAAATCAAATATTTTCAAATCTAGATTACATCAACCGTTATCAGAAACCAGAAGTTGTCATATGATACTATGTAGATTGCATTCTTAGCTATATAAACACAACATTTTTTTTTATTTTGACCAAATAAATGTGAATTCTGATCTACGACAGATTTGTTCAAAATATGTGAATATTTTATCATAGGCCAAGTTGTAACATATAAAGGTAACGTTTGCTTATATATGCAAAGAGAAAATCTGTTCACATGACAACATATACTTAACAGGTAAAGTTACTACATGCAAATATACGTTTGCATCACCTCCTGAGGTCGTGCAAATATACTTTTACTCATGTCAGTCGATCCCAGGAGTATTTATACGTTGTTACAGGTGCTCTATTGTGTGACACGGGCGTAACTCGTGTTGTTGTTACATTCCGTACTGGTTGAACTCTCGTTGTCATATGGGCCTTGAGTTTTCACGCTTGGTCGTGGGTCACGTGATTAGCCTGGTATGTGTAGAGACACACGGCTATCTCTTTCTAGAGAATTTCTGAAACGCGTGTTTACTGTTGAGTAGAGACCTTATAGACTGTTCTAGAAGTGGAAAATTCCCGGCTTGAGGTGTGAAGGTATATAAAGGGTTGGTGGTTAGAACCAGGGGGCAGATAGCAGAGCAGATTCCAGCGGACGTAGAAGCGTGTGTCAGATTCTAAAACCTTATCCGACGAATGCGGCAATTGTAGATTTTCAAGAACTTTCTCCTGGATTTTATACATTTGGACTTCAGTTTACTTTCTATGTTGTTGCAAGAACTTTCCACTGGACTGTCATTCTCCGAGAGTTTACATTCAAAGGATTTATCTTAGTGACACTGTTGGTATCCAGGTATTGTACCATTATCTTTCTGTGTGATTGTATTGACTTGTTGCTATACCACTGTTTCACTGTATAATTGTATTGATTTAGTCTATTGTATTGTTAGGATTTTTAGGAATAAATTATAGTTATTTGTTAACAAAAAACACTGACTTCTTTATTCATTCCCCTAGACATTTCCCGCTGCCTAGTCTTACAGAATCAGATTTTTTTTTTCATCTCCGTTACAAAATTTGTGTTCATCATGCATACGTGATCTGTTTATATTAGGTTCCGTAACAACTTGCATATGCAAATCTATTCACATGACACAGAATACTTACATAAGTAAATTTACTTACATATGTTTACTCACAGGAGTAAATATGTGCATATGAATGGGGCTTAATCCACGCTTATATCCCACGCTTGTCCACGCTTATTAACTTTCATACAGTACGAGATTACAGGGATCTTTGGCACATTAAAGAAAACGTATGCTTTATAATCTTGGGATAGACTTTTCACATTTTTTATCCGTATTTTGTTGATGAGCCGATGAAACGGTTTGAAGTGTCAAACAAGCGACCTATTGGTATTGCAAATATTATGTTTTTAGCATGTAGCTTGCAGAATATAGACTGTCATGTCCTTATTTAAGGTTTCCGTGATTTCTTCCCCAAGACCACCCTGGATTTTAAGTCCAATGTTAGCAATTCATACCCTGTAGTACATCAGGTGTCAGAGGTTGTTAGACTGGCACCATCAATGTAATTTGGGAGCCTCGACAATTCAGTAAACTGTGAGACGAATATATACCATACACGTTATGGCCATATTTCTGACTATTTGACCAAACTAATCAAGATGAATAAATATACAGTTTCCGGACACTAGATTGACACACAGCCGAGAAACTAATACAACTTCGGTCATATGAGAGTCAAAACAGGACACATACAAGTAGCACTAACAGTCTTGAGCAAAAATTGAATCTCCCAATGATCAATATGTAAGCACGATTCACGGCAAACCATGCATTTATTATTGATAAGCCGGAGCTTTTATATGAATGTTTAATTATAGGTGAATATATAGGTCGCAGTGACCTTATTTCCGGTTCCGCAGGAGATATTTATTAATTTATTATTTATTACAACATCTTCCAGGGGTAGCCTTTATCAGAAAAAAATATGTTTACAGAAGGGCCCTGTAATACATAGATAGGATTTGTTTTAAAGTGAGAAATTTATAGGTCCGACGTTTATGGCACGTGCTCTGTTAACAGAGGGACAGATAGAACGACGGGCAAAGCGAGATCGCTACAGCCTAGATTACTGACAGTCAGCTGAGCTATATGTATGGTATATGCTTAATTGGTATGAGTTAATGTAGTAAACATAAGCATAAGTCAAAGGAAAACTAGTAAACACTTAAAGCACAGATAAACATATATCGGGACAGGTTTGTGGCGTAACGTCATATCAGCCCTCTGCATCACGGCCACATTACTGGCCTGACAGAGTGCCTTAACATCTAGGTCTGAGGAACGCATCATCAGGCCACATGAGGATGCAAATATTTTCGTCAATTCTGACAACGCCTCATGGCCTACAGATACACTGTCAATTGATATAAACCAGACTGATCGTTTGCATTTGTAGTGTTCTTTCTCATAAGACCAAACATGAACGTGAAAAATTCCGTTCTAATTCAGCATATTGGTAAATCCCTCTGCATGTTTGTTGAATTTCTGACCGCGTGAGTACAAGCATGGCTCGCACGGGTTACTGGGTGCAGCCAACTTGTACGTGATACAGGAAATGACTCGTTACCATAGAGCCGGAATTTAAGTTTCGGTTGTGAGATCACATGTATTCTCTTGTATTAATGCATCATTCGTAGCAAAATGTTAAGATGATGGGCTGTTTACAACAATATCAATACAGCATGATTGGAGTCCACTGCGATGCATTCCTCGATATTGCTTGTATCACAACTCAGGTAGGCTCACTTGCCCTATTACCATTGCCTACTCAGTCGGGTTGTCCGGCTAGTAGTTCCATGCTTATACTTGCTACGTACAGATGAAAATGTACTCTTCCTGATTGAAACCAAGTCAATGGTCCCTCGATCACCCTGAACCCATACCACAGGTCGCCATGGCCTCAACGCAATTAAATGAATCATAGGAGTGTCTTTCTTTTTAAATTTCAATATTTTTTTTAGATAGGATAAAGTTGGTAAACCCCAAAACCCTAGCTTTATCACGGAATGTGCGTTATTTCCCCGCCCGTCGATAAATACTCAGTGTCAGTGACAACGGGCTAAACGTCATAATTACAAGAAACATGATTAGTTTAAAAGTTTGCTAAATATTCAAACCGAGCTCTCTTATTCTCGTTTACACTGCTGTGAATAAAGTGTCCATTAAAGATCCTTACAATCAGATATCTTTCCAGATTATACCACCTTTAAATATAATTAAACGTTTCGTGTCATATGGCATTGTAGAATAACGTACAAGTATACCGTATTTATACTTAATGGGCCGAGATGAAAGGGTTCATATAAAATTTAATATTGACTAATTAAGGGCCGAAGGTGAAGCCCGTCGGGTACACTTCTGGACTTTATCTACAGAAAAAGTCTTTTCACCGAACCTTCGCTCACTTTTCAAAATTCTGCATAATGATTACGTAACAAACTTCTTACCATGTATCGTCGGCAGTGTTTCGCGCTGTATCAAACTTGTTTCACAAAAAGTGGTAATTCCAAACAGATGCCAACAAAATGTGAGGAAAGACGTTTTCATTTCCACTGCCTACACTGTGCGTCCACTTGTTTTATATGTTTTTCGCTATAACAGAGCGTATACTCTCTATGTCATCTTTCGGGAGGCCGGTCATATAACAATCACGTGCGCTGCGTGTGTATCCTTGCCAACGCCTGGCAGACGACACTAAACACGCGGCTATGAGACATTCCCGGATAAAGACCCTGTTTTGGCGCTGATGTGGGTATACTGTCATATATATTTATCACACATATGACACAAATGTTGGTATGTATACAGAGATAAGCAATGACAGCCCGGGTCAATCTTGATGGCCGTGTTAACTGTCCTCAGCTTTTCAATCATCAGTCATCAGTCTTTACCAGCCTGTTAACATAACCCTCTGTGGTTCGTTTTATAATAAATACTCGTCCGGCTTGATACATACTCTTATTATATATAACATATACATGTCATATTTGTAAACACGTGTTGGCCCAGAGAATGTCTGTAGGGTGGCGGGGAATGCAAAGTTAAGATTTCTCTCTATAAATGACATGTTTAAATTATATATATATATATATATATATATATATATATAAATGTGAAAAATTCAAGCCTATACCTTTTTATATGGATAGGAATGATTTAGAGGTCACAGGATTCTAACGGGAAATACATATATGAAATACCTTACAAAATTGTACAATTTGTAACCCCGTTCGTTGCAGGGGCGTCAATTATTATACAGGGGGGGGGGGGGGTTGGTATTCATTCCCCTAATTTTTTTAAGCGTGGTAAATCTGCTATTCAAAGAATAATAGTTTCCATTTGAAATGAAATAATCTATTATTAGAATTACAGAATGTCTTTCCATTTCTGAGTTTAGAATCAACATATACTAGAATTATATTTCTTTTTTTTCCAGAACCGTTTACTCACTTGTAAAATTGTATATATTATTATTAATATATATATATATATATATATATATATATATATATATATATATATATACACTTTGTACATATAAATGCTTATGAGTCATCCTCCAAACCATTCTTAATATATATTGAATTATAAAATAATAAAAATAATTGTAGATTATATCCATGATTAAGTTATAACATTAAAATAATCATAGAGAAGGCTGAGAAATGTTTAATTGAAAGCATGCTTAACTAAGAAAATCTGTAGAAAAAAACTGTCCAAAGATCAAGGAGGTGCAAACATTAGTTAAATATTAGCTAAAGGGTAGGAAAATGGAACACTCTGAAACTTCAAACTGTGTGAACACTGAATTTCGCCAAAAACTTATGGAATATTATAACACTCTTGTCTCTGCGGGAGGGTTAACTACCTATATTATAACATAATGGTATGTGTAGTCTAAATCCTCTATTTAGTCTATCCTCTTATTTCAGTCTAATTTTATCTAAAGGTGACCTATTTCCTTAATTTCCTAAAAGAAGTAACCCAAAGGAATGGAAACGCCAAACTGTAAGTTGGTCGACAGACTAACGATTCACCTTATTTTTTTTCTTAAATTCTGTTAAAGTTTGTATTATATTTATTTTTATGAGAGGGACTCATGTGGGACACTTTTTTTTCAAATTATAGATTCAGTTGTACAAGCTCATAGGCTCAAATATCCCAATCGACTGAGCTCAGCTGGCCTTATAAAACTTTGGGGCAGAAGAATAAACTAAGTCATAAAGCACGTCCTTCTAGCGGTAAAATATCTTGATTTGATCCATCTTTATGAAGTGATAACTTGGTAGTCATGAACACACAAATAACAATTTATTCAGTGTAAGTGCAATAAAAGTGTTTTTCTTCGTTCCTGTGTACCTTTATTCAGTGTTGACAAGTTGGCAAAATAAAACAAAATGTGGCGCCATCTGTAGTCTGAATGTAAAACTATGTATTTTGTTATTATGTGCTCGCTGAAGTGGAAATGTCAACATGGAGGGGATGCTGTCGTTTGCCCACATCTTCCTCCTGTTGACTTCAGTTTTCTCAGTACCCGGTGCTACTGATAGAGACTGTTATCTGATATCACCACGTAAGTACGACCATCAGAATTGGAATTAATTTATATTATCCAAGGCGCGAGCTCCATCCATACTGAATAGCCAGTTCCCTGTAAATAACTATATATGTGAGTTGTTGGTATAACAACTTACTTGTATATCATGTGATTGCAAGATGGTTAAATTAGATTCTGTAACTAATTAATGCATTTAATCTGTTGATAGATTAATATAATTTGAATCAACCAGACTTACCGTAATCAAACACACATTTGTATCGAATGTTAATATTAAATAAATAAAAATGTTACTTGGAATTCACTGCGGTTTTATGTCTATTCTTAATCCTTAACGTAAATTTGTGTCTATGCATTTGCGTTTATACAGTGCAGAGTATAAAATTAATATCATTTCTAGTGTGACAATTGTGAAGTTTCTAAGACATCATTATTATCAGTAACCACGGTACCTTTAATCATTACCGGGACAAACGTGTAGATGAGAGCACACTGTTTGGCCTTACTGGCCCGTCACAAAGGTTTAATTGGGATACGTTCTAGATAGTAGAGATGGTTTCCGACTGTGATGTCTAGACGCTCGGAGGCAGTCACCCGTGACTGCGGGCGAGCGACGTACGCGTCACGCTGATGTTAAGTGACAGGCCACCTCGCCTGGCCTGCTATCGTCTACAGAAAGACCTTACCCGAATCTAGTAATAAACCGCGTTTCATGTTTTTTTTAATACTTCAATGGGCCTGGGATTCCTGACTCTAGTTATATTTGAAAACCGGACAAAAACTGTCACTTCACATAATTGACTTGGCGGTAATTGCTCAATTCAAATCATTATAAAGTCGTGTCTTACATGTTGTAAGATAAAATGTTTACGTAATTACCAAGTGAGACCTTTCTTTTACACATGATTACCTTTAAGGATAAAATAAAAAAAGATTGCGATCGCCCTTTTAAGCTGTAGTGTTGAGAGTTAGGGGACAAGTCGACAAGAGGGCGCCCCATGCCTGTCGTCCCGGTTCCGCCAGAGGTCGTTTCTACACAAAACGAACCTTTTGTACACATGCAGTGTTGGACTGCTGGAGCAACTTGTCTAAAATGTCTAAAGGGAATATCAAAATTTGTACATTCCAAGAGGCACCTTCTGTTTATATTGTAGCTTGCGTATGGTTACAAAATATTAATTATTTCGCACAAGAAAAACACTCATGTTTATGTTATTTGCCGTTACACATTCTTATCCAACATATTTGAACATACTGCCCGCTACACTCTATTTATATCTATACTGCTGGTGTTATAAGAAACCCCAGTGCATTGTGGTCCGTAGATTTTGTAGTCCACGATCCCTCACCAGTAGTTGACTGTTGAATAGTAAAGTCTGCGTTTGCAATTGTGAAAATGCTATAAATCTAAATTATAAGCACTTTTAATGTCTAGCTATATGCCAACCTCTTTGATACCGTCTCTGTCATTTACCTCGCTGATGCTGCAGACATTCTTCGAGTATCTTTAAGTGTGAACACTCATGTTTTGAAATCGTACA
Organism: Sipunculus nudus; assembly: GCA_026874595.1. NCBI lineage: Eukaryota > Metazoa > Annelida > Sipuncula > Golfingiida > Sipunculidae > Sipunculus > Sipunculus nudus. The sequence continues at coordinate 33,327,795 of CM049317.1, read as the reverse complement.
AGACAATATATTATTCATATGCAATATATTTTATCTATTAAAAAAAAAGTGTACATTAATTATTTCCATGTTTGTGCAAATGCCTTGAGTCAGTGTGTGTGTGTGTGTGTGTGTAGTTCAATCGACAGCACATCAAAGTAATGAAAAATCAAGCACGGAAAATGCATACTTAGCTCATTTTTTGTTATAAATAACAGTTGGCAACACACTGACTTTGACGCGTTGTGCCATACACTAACCAACCAGTCTGTATAGTTGGATTGTGGACTACTCAAATGCTTTAATTTATACAACTTAGAACGCAATGTTACAGTGGTAGATTCCAGTGGGTAATTGCAGTGGGTAGTTTCCTATACCAATTCTGATATAGAAGCATCTATGGTTACATATATCTGTTTGGTTTTCAAACCATTCTTGTTATTAAACATTACATTAAGCTTGATACATTCGGTTTGCAGTAATTCTGGATGGAAGCGAATTAATATATTTATATATATAATATAAAATATATAATATATTGTTTATTTGCAGAATGGGCATGGATATCTGGCTCGAATCGACCTAACAGTTTCTCGGTAACAGAAGGAAATCCGGATACAATATGGCCGGGTGCGAGAGCCGCGTGCCTGACAGCAGCGACATCGACCGGCTCATTGGTGGTATTTGGTGGTTGGGCGGTATATCCAGCTGGAGATGGGCTCATATTCTCAAAGTCAACAAATGAACTATGGATTTATGACGTGCCGTCTAAAGAATGGGAGTTTATCCAAGTAAGCAGCGCAGATATCCCAGAAGCACGCCATTCTGGTCACGCATGCGCATTTGGTGATGAATTCTTCATTTATGGCGGTCTGAATCAACAAAACCGGGCAGTGGGTGACACGTGGACGTACTCACTGACATCTCAATCTTGGCAGCGGTTGAATATTCCTGGTCCCAAAAGTCGCGCAGATGGCGCTACATGGTGCGCTGGCTCTGTCATGTATGTTTATGGCGGCCATAACAATATAGGCATATTTACAGATTTTTGGAAACTGGACTTGAAGCTAAAGAGATGGGAAGAGGTACCCCAAAGTGGCGCACGTGATGTCGTTGGAGCCCGGTTTTCGACAATGACGTGGGTATACCAAGGTGATAGTCAAAAAACAGACTTGTATTTGTTTGGTGGTGCTACCAATCTTACCGAGACAACGGTTGAGGGTGTTACCAATGATATGTATGTTTACCATATCATGGAAAATAAATGGGATACTATATCTAAAGCTACAAATGTAAATGGGTTGCCTCTGGGGTTTTACGGCGATATTCAGGAATACGGACTAACAGGTTATCCCGGTGGTCGGTACGGTGCTGCAACCTGGCGGGGGCCTTGCGGAAATTTATGGCTGATGTTTGGGTCAGGATACGGTGACAGCGGGAGCCAATCCATACATTCAGATATATGGACTTTTCACGTGAACCGGACGGGATGGGCCTTGGTAGGGGGATACAAGGAAAGTGGCCTAGAGCCACTTGCAGGTCCTCGTGGATCTAAAAGCGACCGATTTTTTCCAGGAGCTCTGCGGTCCACAGCGACCTTTCCAACTGGTGACAGCATGTTCCTTTTCGGGGGTATGGACAAAAATGGACTTATGTATAATGCATTGTGGAAGATGAGTTTCATAAATGAGAGTCGTTACGCTGTGCAACCGAATCCAACGATCACCCCACCACCTACAAACGGTCTTAGTGGAACGGCTATTGCTTTAATCATCATTGGTGTGATTATGTGTCTAATACTGGGGGTCCTCTTTGTAAAATTTATATTGCCAAAAATCCGCAGACGTCACAGTGTCAACGCCTTGATATAAATTGTATAAAAGACTTTTATGTATATTTAAGGACCTGATACTGCTAACAAAAGGTAAGGTATATAGATACTGTATTACTAAACACAAGTTTACTGCCACAAAAATATGTGTATAGAAATAAAAATGTCAATTTTACTTTAAAGAAAGTACTTGTTCTTTGTCACTCTCCCCAGGGGTGAAACTGCCCTTGCCTTTTCATAAAATGTGTATAATATAAAATACAAAAGCCATTTGATCTTTTACCCTGAAAAAAATCATTTGCATATTCATTAATTTCCAGTAATAGTAATGTCCGTTCGTTCTTATGTTTATGTCTGTGTGTATGTAGGGGCGCGAGCAGGATACTAAAGGGGGGGGGGGGGGTAGAGATGGTGGGGGGGGGGGGGGGGGTAGGGGGGGTAGGTAATGGCCCCCTGGCGTACCCCCCTGGTTACTCCCCTGGTGTGTGTGTGTGTGTGTGTGATGGCTCACATAATAACTCGCACAATCATGAACGGAAACGCAGATTAAGGCATTTTTCGGGCATTTTTGGAATGGGCCAAGAAAGAATCGAATTGATTTTGGCGTTAATCCAGCATCTTCTCCAGATTCAACGAATATTCACTAATGTACTGTCACTATGCTCGAATAAACCCTGGAATATGGGCTGTAAATTAAGTGAATGCAGACAAGGTCCACCTCATCAGTTTGGCTGACCACCTGTTCAGGTCATGGTCACGTCCAGCAGTTCGGTATGGTCAGTGGTTCTCTACAACAGCTTGTGAACAGGGGCAATTTCAAAGAATAAACGTCATCACATATATTTCAAAGTTCGCAGAGCGTTTTTGAGACTGCGCTATTAGTTTTGAGATGAGTGGATGCAAATACGGGTTAGGGAGCATCCCGAAATAGGGACCCAAAGATGGCGGAGGCCTTCATCCATAGGGCTGCATATTTCTATTTATAAATGTTTTTCTAAAGTAAAAGAATGTATCTGTTTATGTTTTAGATTGTATATCATCATGCCGTTATAATATTAATGCTCAGTATGTGAAGAGAGGACATTTGCGATGGCATCCCAGGGGCCAGAGTGTGGCACCATTACTGAGACAGCAGATGAGAAATATCTATACAACATTCCCCCACCGTTATGTCGCACTTTAAGTAAACTTTTGTTCTAAATACGATGCTCCGCATACGATCCTCAAGCAAATCAACCGGTGGACACACTGGCGTAGTTTATGATAGATGGCGCAGATTATTCCATGAAGTTTTTTTTTTGGGGTTTACGGGAAACTATGGAAAAATGGCTCCCCTTAGGAAAGACTTAGCATTTCCCGACATCAACGGAAAAAAAAAGAAAATAACGTGACATTTTGGAGAGATAGCCACGGAGGAGTTGCGTGAAAACAGTTGAGTGCCAACACCGCACCTCTTACGTTCTCTTAATTACAGGACCTAACAGTTAAAATTAATAGTTAAAAATGGTGCAGGAGCCTACGGTGGGGGTCCCTGACTTACTAAACTAGTTTAGCTTTACTTTAGCTGCAAGAGCTTATCCACTGTTACTCTCCATTAAGACGCCTTCGTTCAGCAGCAGATAACGTACCGGTCGTGTCCTTTACATAGTGGTCATATACACAAAAACGAGCATTCAGTGTTGTTGGCGCGAAGTTGTTTAATGACAAACCTGATCATCTAAGGGAAGCCAGAAAATAAAAGTTAACTAAAATAAATATTATCACGGAATGTTTCATTGTTTTATCATTTTTATATGATGTTGAACATATTAATAATGAAAGATTTGAACATTTTAGCCAATAGACTAATTTCATATTCTCATAATAGTATGTATAATGATTGCTGTTTGTATTCTAGGTATGTAACAGCGTTTTAGAGCATGAAACAGCCTGGATTTTCCTTTTTACAAAATAAATTAATAATAATAATAATAATAATAATAACAATTATAACGATAATTATATGTAATTGGCTCAAGGCAGGGTATAAAACCTGCCTTGCTTCTTCCTTCTGACAGTTGCCCTGTTGTTTATCTGCCCATCATTCATTAATATTTATTGAAGGAAATATGGGCTACAGGCAGTTACGCTACCCTCCGCCTCTTACTATTATGCAAGCACGATTGGGTCCTGATAAATTCACCGTCCTTGCGCACTACACAGAGATATCATAAACAAATTGATACCGTGAACGCAACTCCCTGGGATCTACTTACAATAATCATTTTTTATGAATGATTTGACTGCATACAAGTTTGATGCATATTGTTCAAATATTTTTTTTTGTATTTATTATTTGACTTATCTGTATTGGTTAATTTGTACATTGTCTTCATTCCAGGTATGTATATCTCACTCTGGTCTTTCTTGTGTGGACGACTTTTTTTTTTATTTGTTTATGTGTTAGCAGCTGTTTACTGGTTCGAAATGAAGGCATATTCCTGTGCAAAAAAAATATGAAAGGAACCGTTAAAGTAGTTTCTCTTTGCGTATCATAGCTTTGCATTTTCCGAACATTACACTTTCACAACCCTCTGTGTGCATATCCCTATTGACAGAAAAAAACTGTTTTGACCTATTAAACATTTATTTCAATCTAAATCCATCTTTTGGTGTCATACATACATGTTTCGGAAGGACTTTTTAACCGAACCTACCCAAGATGAGAACCAAGAAGCGTTGCAACAATCTAAAAGGAACTAATATGGCTTTAACCGGCTTCCGTGGCTTAGAGGTAGTGCAAAGGACTCAAAGCCGAGAGATCGTGAGTTCGAATCTCAGGCGAGGCGGTGAGGTTTTCCAGGGTGAGGGCTCTGCAGGCTTAATGGGATGGCCGAGCATAACGTCCGTGTTTCACTCACAAAAACAGTGCGCCTTTCGGCGGTTCCTTTGTGGTATTACCCAGGAATGGGTCCATGGCTCGCAGGTCCAATAATCAGCTCACTATCCCAGACACCGGATAAAATTTCTCGTCCCGTTTTCGTATCCAGTACATATAACGATCCTCTAAAACGGACAGACATCGCGAGTTCTATTTTTGTCAATATATCTGAAGGGATATGGGGCTTCGAGGTCATAACCTCGCATGGTATGTATTGGTCCCGACGGTACGATGAACCATCGGGATGTTATATGTAAATATAAAATCAATACTGTTGTAGATATCACGTACAATCCTTATTCAATTAGAACTGAGAGGTCAACCACTCAAAACCTAAGCTTTTTAGAAAGCGTTTAATACAACAATCTAATACAATTTACAACCCACACACACTCACTCACATATATATATATATATATATATATATATATATATATATATATATATATAAAATTGTAAACCTGATATTTTATATATTTTGTAATAATGATAGTCGCATTGTTATTCCTATTCATACGCGTATAGGTATCTTCGTGAAACGAATAAAAAGACATAAAGGTATCCACGTGTTTAAACCAAAGTCCCATAAAATACATTTAAAGTTTTGTCAGTGATGAATCAGAGAAAGGCCTTAATGTATGAAGTAAACGATCTTAATTTGTATTTTGTATTACAGTTTGCCCATTATGCATAGTCAGCGTTCCAGTGTACGGCCAAGACTGCACGAAACAATTAGTAGTCAGGCAATATATATTCACTTTACCTTAATACTTAAAAAACCGGATTTGTCATATATATGAAGGGATCGCACATGGAACGAAATGCTTGATCTGAATGAAACTAAAGAAAACATACAAATGGCTATTATTCAATGAGTACAAAGGATCTCTGTGATACAATGGTTCCTGAGGAACAACTCCATAAGGTTTATATTAAAATGCCCTTTGTTATTTCGGATTAAAAGTAGGAAAATGTCTCCTATAAATGCTACTCTCAGGATTGACAGAACCATTTAGTATCCTCGAATTAGTGCTAAAGTGTTTGAGTATATATTTTCAGACAGTAAGATGTTTTCTAAGTGCGGCAACAATATATATATATATATATATATATATATATATATATATATATATATATATATATATTTGTGGAAAAGTGAGTGTTATATGTATGGATATGTTATATTATTTTCGAAATATACTTGTCTGAAAACAACTTTGGCTCGGTTTAACATCTTATTTCTACCGCTGTTTAGCATATTTTCAGAGGTCTGTGATTATTTATCTTTTCACCTTTTTTAGATCTTGGTGTGAAATCCAAGTTATCGTCTCTGAAATAACATGGTATCACTGGTATTTCAAAAGCGAATCCCTGAATTGTTATGGAAATCTCATACACTGATTAATTCGGTTCGCACTAGACACCTGGTTTTCAGGATATATTTATTCCTCTTACTATTTGAGCGCGAAGCATTATAAATGTCCATTCAAAACATGTCATGTTGTGTCTCTAAAAAGGGAGATTTATTGGCGTTTTACTTGTATTAGAACATGAGATAAAAATATTTAACTCAAAGGCTTTTACTATTTTCATAATTTTTATGACATTTAATGTGGGAATAGTTACAAACAAAAATACCTGTGTAAGTAGGTGTTCCGAGATATTAACTCATATATTTAATAATGATTATTGTTTTGCTCTATAGATTAACCATACGACCGAAAAAAATGAAGTATTTGTACCCTGCATTGCATCTTGCATTTACTCAAGTGGCTTTTCTCGATAATGCTCTAGAGCAAATGCACATACAGAAAATAAATCAAGGTATCTTCTAAACGTTTTTGTGCATACTAAGTAATGTTAAAAATTCCCAGGAGGTCGTTATATGAAGAATAAAGATGTGATCAGAATTTTTATTCATAGAATAGTAAAATTCATAATTTTATTGACGTATGATGTGTATTCATTAACTGTAATTTTTTGTGCATTTTACTACAGTACACAAATACCTTTTTTGGAATTTGCATTGAACCACCAACGGCAAGAAGAAAAATGAGAATGTTTGCTAATCCATATGTATAAATCCATGGATTAGGTGCTTGAAAGCCATATCTTTCCCTTTCGCTAAAAAAAAAACCTGTTACACAATGATAGGTTATTATCATGTCATCATCAAGATAATTAATGCATATTCATATATGACGAAGTGCTTCTAGTGGAGATGATAATTTAACTTTTTATCACATATTGCTAATATCAGGTTAATTTGTAAAGTGCATATTACATGTTTGCATTTTATGTTTTTTTAAATGGACTAGTTTGCTGAAGTAATCGTGGTGATTTCTCGCCTATATCTAGTTATCAACACCTTTATCTATATTTTTAATGAAAGTATTGAATATTGCCACTCCACATGCTGAACATTAACTCATAAATGTACATTTATTAATTAAAATATCCAGCACAATTTTATATATACACATGTGTCCTTCCCGCTCTGGTAAATTTACGTGAATATAATTTCATAAACAGAACTCTGTTTTGTAACTGCATTTTTGTCACACTGGGAGGCTTGGCCATCGTGGAAGTCCTGTGATGGATCATGGACCCCTAGGTGCCGGGTGGGCAGACATGGAAAGAAAAACAGTACACCGTATGTTACAATAGAAGAAATGCGGAAATGTGACCTTCTAATCCCTGAAGGATTTTCCCTGGAAAATAGCTTGGATAACATAACTCTTGCGCTATGACATAAGCTGGGAAATCATGAAGAATAAAACAAAACTCAGCGCTAGGATGTTCGCTTGAATATTTCAAACTCAACACAACTCTGGTCAGTTCCGAACAGAAAAACTCAATGTCTGCTTTCAGGACTACATGGGTTCGAACGGACAGTGTTTATGGATGTGATTCCAAAGTTAAAGGTACAGAGAGAGAGAGAGAGAGAGAGAGAGAGAGAGGGGGGGGGGGGAGGAGAGAACGATCATAACTATTTGTTTTAGTTATCAAACATTTTTTCATTCCCTTTTAATCATATAAAATCAAAATCTCGCTATATAATTGCAGTGTTATAACTTCAAATATACATTCCGTCCTTAATATTTTCAGGTATCGTTTGTCCGCATTGGTTGCGTGATGGATTCCCTTGCGGGTATAAGTTAGAGAATGGGAGTCGGGCAGCTTCTTGTTACAACATTCTCACGACAAGAACAAATAGGATTGTTGAAAGAACAGTCTGCATGCGCAACAAGGGCCATCTCGTCTCCATCACAATTTAAAAGGAAGTATAATACAGGTGAGATAAACTTTGAAACTATGAAAATAAAATATACCTTATATTAAACAACTCCTATCACAGCAGATCTGATTTAATTACATACATGTTTCGGGAATAAGTATTATGTCATTGAGGTTAGTTTCCCCAGATGTCGGCTATTGTCATTCTATCTTCCTATGCGCACAGCTGGTGAGGATCATTGGACGTCAGGTTCAGATTCTACTAATGGAGGAATCTGGTTCTGGGAGGCAACCGGCAAAGACGTGAAATACAATGACTGGGCACCTGGGCAACCGGACAGCAGTACAATCTTCGAAGACTACCTGGTCCTCCAGCCAAATGGTAGATTGAATGACTTTCCGATGTGCGGGTTTTCCTATATCATTTGTGAAATTCAAGCATAGCGATTTACAGGAATCATAGAAACAGTAGAGCACGTATATATCCCAAATGCCTGTCTGAAAGTTTTCACTCAGTTGACATAATTGTTCACAATATTTGTAGACAACACAGCATATATTAAAATAAGATTTAAAAAAAGGTGAGCTGTCCAACACCTCTTTTCAAATATCTCTTAAAATTTTCATGTTTGCTTTTTGTATGCCTTTGCTACTTGTCAGTCATCATCGGATGATGTTGTAAAATAAAGAAAAGAAATTATGTTTGTAATTACAGAATCGGATGAAAATGTAGCCTAATATTAGCTTCAAACCATTATTGATAACAAATAGGTATCACCAATTTTTGATTGAAATGTATTTTGACTGTAACATCTTTGCTTAATCAGTTAAACCCATAAAATTTACAGCCTTTGAACCTCGAGGGTTGTGTGCTTGAATCTCCAAGTGGAAGCTGTAACTATTTCCTCAAAGAAATATTTCAGCTATATCTTTCCCGGATTCACATGGCCTCGTAAAAAGATTTCAGCTTATTTCAAAGTGCAGGTATAAGCCTTATTTTAAAACATCCCCCGCAGACTATGGCGAAATTTGGAGAAACTGTCAATAATTATAAATAACCGGGAGGTACATTTACATGCTCATTAATTGGTCCAAAATAAAGCAAAATCTAATTTGTCAAGCAAACAAAGCTTTAATTATAAACAAACAATTTATCTCAAAATACATGCAACTATCTACCTGTAAATCCTTCTTTCTTTATGATAGGATGGTCCTTCCAATTCTGTGTTATGGTATTGAACTATGGGGTTTTGATACATGTAACAATATTGAAAGTGTACATACCAAGTTCTGTAAATATATTCACATATAATATTAATGCACCAGCTGCTGAAGTATTAGGAGAATGTGAGCGGCTGCCCTTGGAGATTCATTATATAATAAGAGCAATAACTCACTGGACTAAATTGTTAAAGATGACGTTCTATTGCAGAACTTGGCATTCAATATAAAAAAGTATTATGTTCGCAAGGTTTTGTTAATGTTTGGATTGAACAAGAAACAGGAAAAGGTTAATTATTTATTTTAGTATTGAAACGGAAATTAAATGATTCTTTATTGCATGATTGGATGAGAAGTATATCTAATAATAGCCGTTTAAGAATATATTCACCTTTTAAATTAACATGAAAAATAGTTATACAAAATGTTAACTTAAGGAAATGTCTTTTAAGAATAAGATGTTCATCACATAATTTAGAAGAAGAAAAATGATGCCATTGTAATATTCCATGGGATGAAAGGTATTGCCTAAGATAAGGTGATGCTGTTGTGGAAGATTAGCATCATTTAATCATGAAATGCCCTTTGTTACAGACTTAAGCATCAAGATTATTTGTGATTTAAGTACAATTTCATCCCTTATGTAAGATAATAATGCTCATACAATAAAAACATAGCAACCGATGAACACTGTACCTCCGATCCGATACCCCCCCCCCCCCCCTTCACCTCCACCCCCAATGAAACTGTAATTAACCTTAATTAACCATTGGTTCATAATTGAAAATAAAAAAAAGTCTATATTTCAATACACTAAAATATATAACGTATAGTAGTAATACCACTACTACTACCAATAATAATAATAATAATAATAATAATAATATATACATACATACATATACACATATGTATATATATATTAGCGTCATATCGACCCTCTGGCATTACGACCAGATTACTATAGCGCCAGAGTGTCATGACATCTACGTCTGAGGATCGCATTATCAGGCCTCATGAAGATGCAAATATTTTCGTCATTTCTGACAATGATTCATGGGCTACAGGTACACTGTCAATCAACATAAACCAGACCATTCGCAGCATTTTTGTGTACTTTCTAATAATACCAAATATGAGCATGAAAAGTTCCTGTTTAGCCCAGCACATTGATAAACCCCTCGGCATGTTTGTTTTATTTATGACCGCATGAACACAAGCATGGCTCGCACGGGTTTCAGGACGCAGGCAACTTGCAGGCGATAAAGGAAATGACCCGTGTCCATGAAGACGGTGTTTCAGTTTGGGTTGCGAGCTAACATATATACCATTGTGTTTATTCACCATTCCAAGCATAATATTGAGATTATGGGCCGTTTACCGCAATATAAATGCAACCAGATGCAAGACCACTGCGATACATTCCTCCATATTACTAGTATCACGACTCGAGTAGGCTTACCAGCCCAATTATCCGATTGCCTACTGAGTCGGGTTGTCACCGCTTATATATATATATATATATATATATATATATATATATATATATATATACATATATATATATATATATATATATATATATATATATATATATATTACACTTAGCTTTCTTAAAACCCATAGATATATCAAACCCCCCCACCCTCGAATTTCCGGATCCGCCACAGATCATGGCCCCCTCCCCTCCCTCAATCCTGACTACGCCCCTGTTAAATTATGTGTTTCCAGATCACTTGGGACAAACTTTAAATGTACAACTCATTTAATCAATGGTTCGGGCCGGTGAAGTGAAGTTAATCTGCGATTATCATCTTGGCTGATCAATAAAAAGGAGGTGGGTTACAAGCGGAGCTTTGGAATTTCCAGAGACTTTTTTGAGTAGTACTGATTTTATAGAAGCGATCGAAATGCACTGAGCACTTAAAGTGTAACGGTGAACATATGTTGCGTTAAAATATCATTCAAAACCATCATTTTAGCCTATTAAGCAATAACTACGATATATTCTATATCACGTAAAAACCGATATTAAAGTTTCACAGTCACAATATCATCAAAAGCCGTCTTGTCACAACAATAAGCAAATTTATAGTCTATATTTTCATTATGCAAATGTCCACGCGTTTTTATTTATGAAGCTGTATAAAACGAAAATTAAAATAAAAATCATTGGAACCACCATGTTTATTTTATTCAAAGTAAATAAACAAAATAAATCAATCACTTGATCTGTCCACGAAATGATTCTTCACATAGAGAATGAATTTGTTATGGTGCATTTGCGTTTGCTGCATAATTTACTCCCCAGTTTGACTGTCGCTATAAAATGCCTAAGAAATCTGCGAATTTATATTTTTCAACAAATGTACATGTTAATTAAACTATTTTAACAGCAAAGGTGGAATATGAAAGTCTGATCAGTCACTGATCATCAAGAGTACCTTGACGCAAGCCCATTATTTTCTTATTTATATAAGTAAGTTAGCATAATGGTGACTAAGGGAATCGATTTCGCTCTGCTTACACAAACAATGTGATACCAAATTATTCCGACTCTTTGATATTCTAGAAATAAGATGAATAACACATTGTTTATTTGTTCAGGGTATGGGTGTTTTAAAACTTCATTTCTATTTTAAAATGGGATACTGGTAGAGCCTTTGATATATCACCAATCTTATTCGACATGCCTTATTTGCCCTTTCTTTACTCATGTTTTATGAAACATATAGAATTTCCTTTTGAAATAATCACCAGAATGAAACACACATAACAAATGCCTGTTGTGGTACAGGTAAGGTGAAATTCATCAGCGCCATGTGACATGTCGTATTGGCAATTTGTTTACTCCTGTATCAGGAAACACGCAATAAAACCATTATAAATAAAATAATCACCGATATTTAATACTAGAATGCTTTTTCTAGTTCTGAGATAGATAAAAGAGGCATGGATACAATAATTTGTTAATCCATCTGTTCTTATGTTTAAAATGGTAAATACGGAAAATATTAAATATGTTTTGATGTCACAAATAATTACTTATGAGAGTTGAAACATGGATTTGCCGTACACATGTACTGTCATTTGCTTTACAAGAGTGTTGTTGTCTGCTGACTTGTCAGAACGTTTGTTACACATAATTTCTTTTTAATTACTTCTTCAAAAGTTTCCTGCAACATGTGATCAGCAATTGTACATTCTTTCCAATTGCAACAGATGTTCTTACCCATTTAATGCTAGTCAGGTTAGGCCTTGTGTCACTCGTGTATCGTGAAAACGTTGAATATGTGTCACTCTGCCTGCAGGTGTATAGTTGTAACATTGTTAGCTCAGCTGACTGTAAGTCATCTGAGCTATTGCGATCACTCTTTGTCCGTCGTCCGTCCGGCCGTCTGTCCGTAAACAAGGCACAAATCGTAAACACTGGACCTGGAATCTTCTAACTTTACATCCAGATAGGTTCATGAAAAATATCATTTGAAACCTGGAATTAGGTCTTTGTTATTCATATTCTTCAGGCTATGGGGCTCCGAAATACCCCCCAGATTAATGAAAAATTTGATACAAATCTCAAATATCTGAACAACTGATGCATTGATCACCATGATTCTTTGCATGGATATTGATTATGGAGTGTTTAATAAGTTTCAGCAGACTGGTGGTGCCACCTGTATTTTTCGGTTTTTACGACTTTTTTCTTTGTTTTTGAAACTTCAAAAGATGCCGTCATATGTTAACAAAGCACAAATCTTAATGACTGGACGTAGAATCTTCTGTCTTTACATGCAGGTATAGATCCATTAAAAGTCTTCTTAAAAACCTGGAATTAGGTTTCTGTTACCCATATTCTTTAAGCTATGGGGCTCCAAAATACCCCCCAGAATAATGAAAATTTGATACAAAAGCTCAAGTACCTGAACAATTAATGCATTGATCACCATGATCCTTTGCATGGATATTGAGTTTTTCTCTATTTTTTAGACCTCAAAAGATGTCGTCATCTGTTAACAGGGCACAAATTGTAACCGCCAGACCTGGAATCTTCTCACTTTATATCCAGGGAGGTCCATAAGAAGTCTTCTTGGAAACCTGGAATTAGGTCTCTGTCACTCATATTCTTTTATTTATAGGGCTCCGAAATGCCCCCAAGATTAATAAAAAAATTGATACAAATCTCAAATATCTGAACAACTAAGGCATTGATCACTGTGATTCTTTGCGTGGATATTGATCATGGAGTGTTTCGTTAGTTTCTGCAGACTGGTGGCGCCACCTGTATTTTTTTTAGATTGTTATGATTTTTTTATCTATTTTTGAGACCTTAAAAGATAACGTCATATGTTAACAGGTCACAAATCGTAACCGCTGGACTTGGAATCTTCTCACTTTAAATCCAGAGAGGTCCATGAAATGTCTTCTTGGAAACCTGGAATTAGGTCTCTGTTACCCATATTCTTCCTGCTATGGGGTTCCGAAGAACCCCCTAGAATAATGAAAATTTTGATACAAAAGCTCTAATATCTGAACAACTAATGCATTGATCACCGTGATTCTTTGCATAGATATTGATCACGGAGTGTTCCATCAGTTTCTGCAGACTGGTGGCACCATCTGTATTTTTTGTATTTTTTTTTTTTTACTATTTTTTTTCAACTATTTTTGAGACCTTGAAAGATGCAGTCATCTGTTAACAAGGATCAATTCCTTATGACTAGACCTAGAATCTTCTTTTCAGACATAAAAAGTCTCCTTGGAAACCTGAAATTAGTTCCCTGTCGCCTATATTGTCCGAGCTATAGGGCCCAGAAGTACCCCCCAGAATAACTAAAACGGTGATACAAAAGCTCTGGTATCTGAACCACTAGTGCATTGATTGACATTATTTTTTGCATGCATATGCATCATGGATTGTTTCATCAGTTCCTGCAAACTGGTGGTGCCACCTGGATTTTTTTTTAATTTTTACGCATTTTCCTCATGTTTTACTATGTTGGAGCATTGTGCATAATAAATTCACTTCTCGTACCATATTTCTGTGTTTTATGTTTTCACTTATGTGCTGTAGGGAAAATAAAGACGATCCTTAAACAAATCAATTTTTTAAAGGCAGGTGAATGGCACCTTTAAGGTTAAATTATAAGTAAATAGTTAGTCAAATAAAAAAAAATCTACTTACTTCTTTCGCATTGAAATTTTATGTGAAGTAATGACTGAAGTGATAATATTATGAGTGCTTTAAGTAGCATATGAAAAGACCTGTTACTGTGGTACATTTGTTTATGTTTGTTATTATTGACCTAGATTTATCATAAGTAGGACTAGAAACTGTCTTAATACAGAAAGCAGAGTGGATTATCTTTTGTAATAATTTTAGTCAGCAAATATCATAAAATAAATCAAATACCACTCTGTTATTTTTCCTTGTTATTCTACACGGAATATCTCATCCTAAACGGAATTTCTGGGCTGTGAGGTGATTCTCAAGGCTATGAACCCACTAAGCGAGGCATTGTTAAACATTGAACGGACACGCGAGGATTTATCGTGATATCAGGGGCAGAGATATTAGCAGGTATGTCACTCCTAATATCTTGGACTAGGAATCTTATAAATGTTTACTGGAGACCATCCCAAATTGCTTTTCTAATTTACTCATCTCTGAATTTGCAACAATTGACACTATGCAACATTTTTGAATATCTGTATATTTGGACAGTTTCATCAAGATTTTACACTTGCTTAGAGGGAACATTTACATAAACTTTCCCATTTCCCATTTTCCTAAAATAATTCATGAATTTCTTAGAAATCGATATCAGACCTAGCCTGGCTGGTCTGTTCATGAGCATTAACCGGCCGTTTGGCTTCGAGGACGCTGGCGATAATTTAAAGTTTTAATGGCAAATTAATAGGGCTTCATGGATACACGTGTATACAAAATCCACAAAAGTATTCTTGATAAAGATGTTGTATGGATGTATAAATAGGCCTTTTGATCGAGTTTGATTTAGCAACCTGTTGCCTGGTGAGCTTATGTGCTCTATTGTAATGGGAACATTCATGTTTTTCTTCATCAAAAAGTTTTGATATAAATTGAAAAAATGCAGTCCACATGTATAAAACCTTGCTCTACAGGGCAAAATACATTGGCAGATAAGAGGCAGATAAGAGGCATGCATTAGGATGCCTATAAATCAAAGAACCCTTTACAGGCATGTATAAAATTATCAGAGTGAATAAACAGCTTCATGACCGACCATTTGCATTTCGTGTGTCAACCTGATATTGATTTATTAACAGTATTCTTGTGCAGAGCGGCATCTGCATACACACTGGCTGTCAAGTAAATTCCAAAGTTCACGTTTTCAAGAGAAGAAATTGGGATTAGCAGCTTGCAGATTGTTCCAAAAGAAAATTAATATTAGTAGGACTACAATCAGGTAGAGTTATGCATGTTGACTTTTACCCACGGCACAACTCTACCGCGAAGATATTCACTTGAAAAACAGAACCCAAAACACTTTATATGTCGCCAGCTGAAATCCGTTCCGCCCAGGATAAACCGATGTCTGCTGTGATCACGACAGGTGTTCCTCCGGTTAAAGATGAGGAATGTAATTCCGAAGTTAAAGGTAAACGCATGACCAAACATTCAATCACAACCATAAGGAGAGAGACAGCATGTTTTTTTACGCGTCCTATATAATACAGATATGCACTTCTTCTGCACAACGGTTACCTGCTTCCTATTGTGTGATCCATCCGCAGGCTCAATGACATCTACGCATGAAACGCTTTTCCAGGGGCGCTTTCTTGTATTTAGCGTTCTTTCTATCCGTCTTTCTATCCCTCTGATCCAAACAATTCGAAGCAGAATTCACCACTCAGTTCCCCGCTTCATATTTATGTAGTGACTGGGTCACTCAGATATATTGGCCCAGTAATAAACTGGAACCGTAGAAGGGGTGCAGGAATATTAAAACAGATACAGCCATAAAACTAGCCTTACTACTGATACATCGCACATTTGCATGATAACGAGAATGTGACTTCTTTCCGGGCTGTCTTTGTAGCTGTATCCGGGTTAACGACGCTAAAGAAAAACAAATGTGTTTAGGGGCTGATTCACAGGCTGGAACAATTGGTGTTCAACATGAAATATTCAATTTTACATGCAAAAAATTATATGTAAATGCATAAATTCTACCAACTTATACTAAATGTATGCCATGATGCATTTGATACAGAAAATTAAATAAAACGAGTTATTGTATTAGTTTTGGTCACAGCATGGCGTTAGTATGAGAGTAACGTAAGTCTAATGAACAAGAAATGCTTAACCGCGGACGGCACGTTTCCGAAAGATGTATGCATATAAGTTCATGCAGCGGTAAGGCTTTTTCACACAAGGCGGCGATCGCTAGCCCATAGACCGCTTTGGCCTAGAAGTGCCTGTCCATCTTAAATAATTTATTTTTCTAATGGTGCGCTACATCAAGTATCTATCAGCTTTTTTCACAATTAACATAAAGAATCTGATCGTTGTTTTTCTATCTTGTAAACGATCACCTGGGTGGAACCACGTGTGTTTGTTGTCATCACATCCATTCAAATGAGGCAGCCTGCTGGGAGCCACTGGCGAATTGAAAATGGTTTTTCGAGAGAATGGCAAGCCTAAGGATCCTGATCTGAGAAGCCCAATCTGTGTTGTAAAAGATGACAGTTTCAGATATCGTGAAAAGTGTCATTTTTTTTAACCAAACTTATTAATTATATCCAAGGAACGGACACCATATATCAGCTACACTCACTTGTTACATTTTCAAAATAAAAATCTACAAATATTAATTGATACGGGTCTACAACAGTGACCTGATAGTAGGCAATTTCAAACTACTGTGTTAAACGAAAGAAATCGTACGTCACAGCACAGTGTGATGCGCAGATAATAGTGATAATAGATAGGCTTGGTCTATTTCTCATACCTCTGACATCAAGACCAAGACTTGATAATCGGCATGCTGCTGGTTTTAACCTAAATTCACTGTTCAAAAGGATGGGTAACAGGGAGGACTAAACATATACATTTTATAAGATGTTGACAGTGGTCCTTTACCATGTATGGAAAATCTACCTAAATGTGAATTGAGATGATTATTCCGACATACAATTGCTTATATTAATTATTCCCAAACCGTACATTGTGGTATGGATACCTTCCTATTTGATTTTATCTTTAGAAAATTTAAATGCAACGAACTTTTCATTTCTCTATAACCGTAAACCAGGTGAACACATTTAGATTTTCCAGATGTTTCAGATGGATATTTTATTAACATTTTGCACATAAATTTATAAATTCCGCTTCGCCTTTTATGCTCAGACACGCATTGGTAACACCTCAGTGTGATGATGTAAGAAACGCACAACTAAACGTTCCTGAAACATAATTATTTCAGTTATCAGTTGCCTGTCAAATTTCAGTGATGGCTTTCCCTGCGGACGTAAATTACGGGATGGAAGTTGGATTCCGTCCTGTTATTTCATTTACTTGGTGACAAAAGCAGATTGGTTAACGGCCCGCATTACCTGCAACGCTGAAAAAGGCGACCTCGTTAGCATTGAGTCTGGATCTGAAGATAAACACTTGAGAACACTGCTGCAAAAACATCACGCAAGTATGTGAATATATAAATAAAAAAAAAACTACAATATAATATCAGTGTACGGTTTTAGACTGATATTTTTCACAAAATTGTTCCATGACTGATACTAATATTGGTTTATTATTATAAGTGTTCATTGGTACTAGAATTAGACATACGAGTCCATGTACAGTAATTAAGTATGGTAACTCTTTTTGTTGTAGCTTACTTTGCTTCTGGACATCGGGTTCAGACTCTAAGACTGGAGGATTCTGGGTCTGGGAAGCAACCGGCGAAGAATTTAACTACAGTCACTGGGACAGTAGACAACCAGACAACTATATGAATTTGGAAGATCACATGGTCATTGAACCTGATGGCGCTTGGAATGACTGGGAAATCTATAATTTTGGCTATTTCATATGTGAATTGAACGTTACTTAGTACATCTTATTTCGACAATTACAGAGAATACGAATAATATTAATATGTCGGACTGAATGGGTTCCTGTCAGTGGAAACCTTTTCTCAAAATAAGCTTATACGTGGCATTAGAGATAGAAATGGTCCCCTCACACATCCATTTCAGTGCGATTGATGTGTCAAGCAATTAATACGCCAATCGGTATGAAAGGTACCAAATATTGTCGTGTGAAGTGACATATTACCGATTACTGGATATAACAAGGATGGTTGTATAGGGACAGACGTTTTCTGAGAGAGATGCTACAGAGAAGGATGTGAGCTTATCTGTCCGCGATTCAGAGAAGCGAGGCTTCAAGAGTAGACACTGTGTCAAGCCAGCATTTTTTTTTGCGATGAGAAGCGCTTGTGAGTCTTGTGTACAGTGTTAAACCGCCTGAACGTGACGAGTACATACCCAAGTCACATGCAGCAGTATGCGACCAGCGGCAGTGGTGTCAGGTGAACTTTCTGTGATTTGTGTTAGGGTGAGTGTCAGGATTAAGCAAAACTGTAAATTTGTATAATCATATGAATCGATTGTCGTGGCTTGCGCGTGGAATGAATCTCCGGAGAATTGTAAGTCTAATTTTATTATATTTTCATTGTGTGCTTCAGTCGGTTTAGTTCACCGTTTAAAGAATCTGGAAATTCCATTCCTTTGGGGTGTGACAAACCTTGGTACGCTTTGCGATTCTAATCAGACACGGGGGAAGTCCCTACTCTGAAATTGTAAACGCTGAGGCTAGGTATAGTGAATGTATGTTGGATATATATTACGTTCCTTCCGGGCATGTGGATGCACCGTCTAACTAATTAAGCAACCATATTTGAACTGCGCTCATCGTCTACACGAATATATTCTGTGATGTTCTCTGAATATGAAATATGTACACAGATATCATCAGAGAGCGCACATCAAGATACGATTCAAGCTGTGCGAGGTATTGGAAGTATTAGGTGTTAGGGTTGATGTATATAATAATGCAGTGATTAAGTTTATTTGCTGACGTGTTGGATTTTGATTTATTCATGGGACACATCCGTTCATCTGTTGTGACAGGGCTGTTCAGATTACAATCCAGCATGGATGTGATTGCCAGAAAAGCCAGTTAGCAACAGGTCACTTGAGGCGGGATTCTTGTTTTGTGTGTCTGTGTGTATGATACACCAGTTGTTGTGGCAGGGCTGGTCGGGTGAAGTGGTTGCCAAAAAGACAGCCTGCGTTTTCCTTAACTGAGACGGGACACCTTGCCGGTTTTAATATCTTACTATAAGGTAACTAAACAACTCCCAATTAGCTGCTTGTGATTAAATATAAGAAGTCATATTGTACCCTATGTATAGTGATCCGTGTTGACTTTGAAAGATACGGAAAATCATTTCTCGGTCCGATACAATCAATGACATTTTTCTTGGAACAACAGCGTAAGCAAAAGCGTACATACACTCCTGATTTATCCAGGGTGACGGGGAGACAAACGAACAGTGACAGTCACCATTCGTACATCCACGGCAGGTAGCAAGGGATCTTGTTTTACCCTTAGATAATCTGTTTGTCTTTCATTTACAAATGTTTCTTGCATATTTATTTAGGTTGGCATGAATACAATGACCGTTCGTTGCGCATGCGCAGAAGTTTCTGGGTAGTTACCGCTTCTACCAAAACAACAGCTTTGCGTGGTGATTCATGTGTCTGTTGTTTTCGCATCGGTGTCAGACTCGTTTTTTTTCTGCCCGGACGTGGGGCTCACACCTAATCACACATCTGTCTTAAGCGATAACGCGGGACCCGTGTAGGCCTACCGACTCGCTGTCACCTTGTTAGGATCCAATTTACGCTGAAGATAATTTTGCCCCTGCTAAATTTTACATCAGAGCTTAATACCTGTATAATGCATGACCGGGTTGGTTATTATAGTCAATCATGAATGTTCAGTTCCCTCATTAATACAATTTTTTGCAGGTTGCCTACATAAACTTCATCTCATATATTCCAGCTTATTTTATCAGGATCATTTCATTGGTGAATATCAACATTCTACAGTAAGTAAGTAATAAATTAGTAATGAATAAGTTCAGGGTGTATGTACTAATGAATATACTAATTTTCACTAAAAGTTTCGTAAAATGCTTTAACTTTGGTCACCATCAATCGAAAAAAGAAGGATCCCAATGGAAAAAGATATGCAGCATTTAGGCTCATGACAGGGATAATTTTATGTAACTTTTTCAGCTTGGTAGGTCTGTGAAGTCCCAAGACGTGAATATATAGTACATAAGCTAGAGGGTTCACCGGTACCAAACAGGTGACAATTGCTATCGATGTTTTTTTACACGTGTATGTATTTAGATAATAAGCATGCCTGGTAGCAGTATGAAAGTGGTAGCTTTCTGTAAAATATCATCCTGTTTTGAAATGTACTTGCACCGAAATTGCAATTTTCCGGTACATACTTTCATATATATATATATATATATATATATATATATATATATATATATATATATATATATATTATTTAGTTATAACATCTTATATAATACCTGTTTTAAAACAAGTTTGATATAATTTGAAAGTAGACATTTATAGCTTTCATTTGGTGTGTTATTTATTTACATAGCTTTGCAAATTCCAAAGATATGAATACTTTTCCTCACCCTGTATCAAAGCAATTGGTAAAATTTGTTATTAAAAAACACAAGGTGTATTTCTGATAAGACCAACCGTGATCAGTTTTGTTTTTATGAAGTGATTAATGAAGTGTGAAGTCTTTTAGCTGAAAAAAAAACATGTCTGGCATCCAACTACGATTGGAATGGGGCGTGGTCACATAAAGGTGTTATTCCGTCCTTTAGTTAGCCGTTACATGTCCCATTGCTACCAACTGTCCGCAGAAACAATTAATGCCTTGTTGATGGTTTTGAGTACTGTTTTGTCGCATATCCACGCAGTTATCGAACCCTGATTGGTTAATCTTCCTTATTATTCCATGTGTCTGGTATCGGGGGCTGATATATAAACCAAAACTCGGATGTTGCAAGCTGAATGTCACACATGACATGAATGCAGGCATGGGTTCTCGGCTAGTTGTTTAAATATATGTTTTTGCATGTCTCCGTTTGAAAAAAGAAAAGGGCGACAAGTCATTTTATGCAGTATATTTTTATTTTTAAGTTTTTGTTATATCGGTGCCTAAGTCACTTGTGATATCGTAGAAACTAGGCCGCCGTATCTGCCCTTCTGGCCAAATTCTCTTTCTTTCACGAAATATAAAAGATCCTTCGGCTGAGAGAGGGCTAAATTGTTTGCTGAAATATTTCCATGCAAATATTTCCAACAAATTAACATAATAAATCAAGGCAAGAGCAGTAAATTGACCTACAGCATTTTGCATACATAAATAATAGATATTGCAGTTTGCCTTTATGTCAGGACTAACTGTGAAGCAGAGCCGTAAGATATTCATTCTGAGTTGCCTCTGTTTATACTGTTAACATTTCTGAGATTTCTAAATAAATACACTTTCTCTGACGGAAACTAGCTATTTATTTACTCAGAAAATTTGTCTCTGTGTCCGTCATGACGGCTTGACAGCTTTGTGTGTTTTAGTGCCATAGAGAAGAAAGGAGGTATTTAATGTAATTAATCATGTAACGACATGTTTCTTCATTATTTAGCAAATATAACACGACTATGAGCGCCTCTATGTCAGATACTTCCCAATAGCAACTACTTTGATCCGACCCTGAGATGGGTGTTCTATTATGACTTGTATCATGACTCGCGTGATCATATTAGTTTTCATGGCAAAATTCTAACCTGGTTTGACTTAGAGGTTCAGGGATTATGTCTCAAACAAAACCCTAGGAGTCCAGTGTCAAGTAAATTTACTGGATTGGAAGACATACACAGTTCGCCTTTGGCTATGCACTTGCACCATAGAGTGTCATTAAGATTTGTTTGTTTTAATCTTTTAAATGCAATTTGTCACTAAACGGTCAAAGCAATTTGTTTCCCTGTCATTTCAAAGGTTTGAGGGAGATCATGTTAATCACTGACTGTTGAACTGGCCGAACAATTATAATATCAATGGGGATATCGTTTTGCCCTTGAGAGAATATCATCTCTCGATTAGTAGGATATAATTGTAATTGTTAGATCACAAAATAGAGATACATATTCTAAAAAAAAAAGTTTTCATATTATTTTCTTTAATTTAAACATTTCACTAGAAACACATATGAAAATAAACATAAAAATAACGGATTTGTCATTCTTCTGGTGATTTCAATTTTAATTCCTTGCAAGTGCGAACTTTCGTATGACTTGACTTGGCAAGGTAGCCAGGCTAGAGATAACTTTAAGGTATTTATGTCATTGTTCAAAGTTCCTTGAATTCAGCTGAGCATCATCGCCCTTGGGCCACTGGTTGGAAAGTTTGGTCGTCGTTTGAGCTTGCGTTACTTGATGTTTCAGACCAAGTAGTTTGGTTTTGATCAGCCCTGTTGGCCGCCATATTATTATCACTGCCGGCTGCACCATCATCTACCCGATCTTTTGTGTTACTATCCAACTGCTCAGATGAACGCTAATGAAGCGAAGCAGTCTCACTACTTTGAGGTTCTATTCCAATTTGAGAGGGATCTATATTATCACTAGAACCTTTATTAGTGATCATCAACCAGATGTCACTTTCTTCACCACTGTCATCCTTCCAATCTTAGCCTTAGAGCCTGTCCTATCACATTTCAACAAGTCACCTTCTCCCCTTGCAGGACCGTAAAGGGGTTCCAATTCATCTGGTGGTATGGGTAAAGGGCCAATCGGTAAAAGCATGTTTCTGTATAATGTTTTCATGTCTCCTGTTTTGTCTTCACGCCTCACCTTAAAAACTGGGACCCTTGTGTTTGGCCGATTCATTACAATATAAGGCTCTTCCTCCCATTTATTGGCCAGTTTATGTTTATCATCAAAGTAAAGAGCTTTGATAAGACGGATAACAAAAGATGATATGCACACTAACAATTTGGAACCAGTATATTCTCACTTTACTGCTAACAGTCTGTTCTTTTTTTAGTACGCCTATATGCAGAAATAACCTTTTCTTTATATAAAATGCATGATTGTCGTATTGAGTATTCACAATACACAAAAGGAATGTTCATCGAACGAATGCTAGCCGTTATGTTTTTTTTTTTTTTCATCGACTTGCCGAGAACGTCCTGACATACACAACATAGATGCCTCCTTGTACGGCGACAACCTGAGTTGTGGACAGTCTACAGAAGTCACAGTGTCTTTTTCCCTGGCTCCTCCTTGATCCTTGACAAATACTACCTGCTACCTATAGGCGTCCCTTGTTGGTTGAGCAGGTGATTACGACTCGACTTTTAATTAACAGGAGTAAGATACCCTTATCAAGACAGTTCCCTAAACAAACTTAATATATACCGTTTTGTAGTTACAGAATGGTTTCTCGACACACCGTAATAACATTTGAGTTGTTTTTAATGAGCCTCGGCCCTGAACTAATTACAGCTAGCGGGGTCAATGCTTCCCGCAGGCGTCGGCTCAGCCGTCTGTGAATGTTCGAACATGCGATATCCGGGCAGAGAAATAGGAGACCTAGATAATAGTGAAATCACCGGTAAATGAAACTATTTTTGATAATGAAATATACTACTAGATCAATGATAGAGCGCGAAAAAGGAACCCCGTGAAACTTATAAAAATATAAAAACCGCGAAAATTCAGCCCCGCCAATATAAAGGCAACCACAGTATCTCACTGGGGGCTCCAATGTAACGAGGAACACCACGGGGAAAACCAGGCGTGAAAATCAGACTGCCAAGGCCAAGCGTATGTGACGACCAGTTTATTCATATAGTAGAAAAAACCCTGATGCAATACATGAAATAGGAAGTGTTAAGTACACCATTAATGTTCAACAGACCGATTCAATTATAGTGCTAAGTACATCGTTATTGTTATGTTTTATTGTTAAAAAGACCGGTTCTATTATAGTTTCTTAAAAAAATATATGAACGTTTTATACCGTTGACATAAGAAATTCAACTGAGATATTATTATTGCAGCAACAATTAACAAGATATATTGCCTTATATCGCAATATCGCATAGATACTATGCCTGAACAATATTGCACAAGTCATACCCTATCAAGAGAGGATAGAGGCTAAACTGTGTTGATATGACGGTAAGAACCCTCATGACGGCCACATGCTTGGTGGTACTCATTGCAAGACGTACGGCTGTAGCAATAATATATTTGTACCTTGAAAAAAAACTGCCAATGTTGCCTACATTACATACACCGTTTAACGTAAATAATATTACATACAACTTTCTGGGCTTATAAAGCCCGGTATGTTATCTTAACCTTATACAGTATAATACCTTAGAATTAAGCGAAGAAAATATTACAGCGTAGCGCATTGCGGTATTCAAACAACGAATATAAGTCGGTGCCTGTTTAACATTTGTACTGGTTTTAACTTAGATTAAATTATTACTGGTTTTATTACAAGCTTAAACATTTGTTTTAAGTTAATTATGTGCATAGCCTACCTATAGCAAAAGCTTATACTCTACCGAAATACTCAAGTGTGCCTCCTGTAACCTTTATGCAGTCACATCGGAGCAAGGTTTACGACGGAATAGCAACAGATGACCACGAGCCACTAACTTGAAAAGCGTTTGTTTTACCGACTTTGAATTGTCTTCTCTACAGTTGGCTCAAGGCTAACTGAAAGGGTCATTCGTGTGGAACGCACGCACGGACTTAAGTACACGGTAAACAACCTTGCGTTCCTTAATTGTTACGAAAACAGGGTCTGTGAATTCGCCCTGTTATATTATATATATATATATATATATATATATATATATATATATATATATATAATTGTAAGCCTGATTCTTTATAAAGCTGAATGTCCCAATTGTAATACGGATCTTTGCATTGTTATTTATCTTTATACACGTATATGTACCTTCGTGATACAAAAATGTAGACATAAAGGTATCCACGTGTTTAAACCCAAGTCCCATAAAAAGGAATACATTTAAGGTATTGTCAGTGGTGAATCAGAGAAAGGCCTTAATAAAAGAAGTATAAACTTATTTCAAATTTTGTATGGCAGTTTACCCATAATGCATATTCAGCGTTTCAGTGTACAGCCAAGACTGCATGAAACAACCAGTAGTCAGGGGCAATGATTATTCTTTTAACCTTAATTCTTAAACCCGTTTGGGGATTTATCAAATATGAAGGGGTCGCACATAGAAGGATATGCTTGATCTGAATGAAACTAAAGAAAACATACAAATCGCTGCTATTCAACGAGTACAAAGGATCTCTGTGATTCAGTGGTTCCTGAGGAACAACTCCATTAGTTATATATTAAGATGCCCTTTGTTATTTCGGTTTAAAAGTAAGAACAGGTCTCCTATAAATGCTACACTCAGGATTGACAGAACCTTTTAGTATCCACGAATTAATGCTACTGTGCATGGGTATATATTTTCAGACAGTAAGAAGTTTTTCTAAGTGCAGCAACAGTATATAAATATATATATATTTTTTTAGGAATGATGTTTATTATTATTATAAACTGTAAATTTTCTTTGCATTTTACTACAGTACACAAGTACCTTATCTTGAGTTTGCATTCCATTAGCCGGCCCCAAGATCGAGAGAGGAGAAAAAGTTACTGCCGACTAGAGAGTCTAACATGTCATCGATCCGAGGTAGAGAATGCGAATCACGGACCATGCGGGCATTCAATTTACGATAGTCCACGCAAAATCTTAATTTGCCATCAGGCTTGCGGACAAGGACTATGGCAGAAGCAATTGGACTAGAACTTTCGCGAATTACCCCTGCCTCCAGCATTTCATTAAGGTGGCACCTGACTTCCTCGTATAGATGAGGAGGGATTCTCCGATAAGGTTCTTTAAAGGTTGTTTTATCGGTTAAGACAATCCGGTGTTTGATTTTATCAGTTCGGCCAATGTCTGATTCATTAACAGAGAAGACAGATGTCCAAGTATTTAAGAGACTTAAAACTTTACAACGCTCTTCCTCGGACAATGAGGTTCCGATATTAAATTGGTCATTGACGCCTTCAGGGACAGGGACAGGGACAGAATCCTGAGTAAATGAAGGTATTACTGAGGCAACCTGTAGCGAACAAAGCTAAGCTTTCGCTGGAATAGTAATTGGACTAACTGTCAGATTGGAAATTTTAACATCGACCCGTTTACTGGTTTTGTTTTTAAAATTTACCTGCATGAATATGGGATCCGAAACTAGTCCGGCAGGTAACTGACCTTCTGGTTCGGTGACTATGCTGGTTTTCACAAGTACATGTTCGTGTTACTCCGGGTACGAAACAGCTATGATGGGAAGGTATGAGGACCTGTTTGTTGCACATTACTCTACCTAGTGGTTTGGATGTTATACAATTGGAAAGACAATGGTTTTTGCAAGCCAATCGCCAGGGATCAGATAGCCCTGCGGTTTGAACAAACCTTGGCCCCTTGATTGCCCTTAGTTGTCGGACACAAGGTTTTATTATGTTTTGCCCTATTACAAAAGGGGTGGTAGTGTTAAAGCTGCTGAGCACTGTAGTACTGCCCACGCAGAAAATTAAAGTCTACTACTTCCCCAAACATTAAATCGAATTGCTGAAGTAAACTAACGACATATGTTCCGGGATCAGAGCATACAAGAATTTCTGCGGCTGTACCTCGAAGGGCCAGCCTTACCACCTCCTCCACCTCACTTCTATGATAGTGGGGGTTATCCAGAAGGCCTTGAACTTGGAATCGCCATAGGCTATATGACAGATCCTTTCCTGGATCTCTGGAAAAAGTCGGGAGACGAGGACGTTGGGTAACTGTATACGTATGTACTGGAGGGGCTTGTTCCCCAGCCACTCTGCCATCAAGCTTGGATTTTAATTTAGCCAAATTCGCAGGGCTGAGTGTATCTAGAAGGTTATCTAGGGGGTCAGAGTCCAACAACGTGGTTATAATAGGTTCATCTGACTCTACTGCAGGAGACAGAAGAAGTTTAACCGGCTCTACTTGGGCCGACAACTTAACCGAACTCAAGGTGCCCTCGGCAGTGGCGACACTAGTGGAAGAAGCGAACACTACATACCATGTGTCGGTGGACACCAAAATCGCCTCAACAGTGCCGACAGAACCGAAGTGTGCCTCAAGATCGGCCCTCTTCACATCCTCGGGTAGGGATTATACTACCAAGGTGCGAGGATACGTCATGGCTAGGGACTGTTACTTTATCCTAAATATTTCCTGGAACGTACAGTTACTCTCTATTTACTTAATATTGCCTAATACTGAATATTACATGGAAAGTACAGTTACTTTATACTAACTGTCTTTGGCGCATGCAGTGAGGGGGCTGAGCGCGGAGGAATCGTGCTAGAAGTTAAGCTGACCCAAAAGTAAACACACCAGGATCTTACAAATTACCAATAGAGGTGAAATGGAGGCGTCGAAGCGAGCTAGAGCCGTGAATCCATACAGCTAAACCGGCATCACTTTGTACAGTGCTCTTTTAAGCGCACTTCTTTGGTTGGCGGAAGGTAAACAAAAATGCATCAACAAAATAGAAGCTGGAAGGCGGATTAGTACAAACCACGGCGGTCAGATGGCAGCACCAGCAGCATCGTTTAACAGGACTATAATACTTCAAATTGACACATTCGCTTTGAGGGGTTCACTTGAACCGTAATTGATAATCATTAATAATAATAAAAGAATTTGTTTGCCCCTTTCGTGTTAATATTTAACATTTAAAATGAGGACTATTTTGGAAAGAATAGACATAATAAGACTGTTTTGGATGGAATTCCAATAGAAGGAATTTACATAAACCTTTTGTAATAATAATACATACATCCCGTATGCGAAACGCGGGGATGAAAGAGTGATTTGTACACTAGGTTTACTCTTGACTGTCAGATGGCGGTACTGTTGACTACTGGCTTAATCGATGCATTCGAACTAAACTTATTTATATATTTATGAGACTAAACAAATTTAATAATCTATAATAATAATTGGCAGGCGGTTCTGTCAATGTACAACTAGTTATTAGTTGTGGCTGGAATAACCCCTGGTGTGAACGGTTGACGGCATACCGACCGAAACGGACGCTAAAGATATTCCTGCAGCGGGGGGGGGGGGGGGGGGGGAGAACAAGAGAGACGAGACACGTGCTTACCAGCCTGCTTGGGCGAATGGCCGATTTTTAAGGAAAATAGACTGGAAAATTTATACTAAACCCTTGCAGTTGACCCAACATATAAATGGGCGCAATATACGAGATGCCTAAACAGGAAAACTGACTGTTCTAGTTCTTAAAAATATATGATACGCATGGGAAAAAAAAAACGGACATATTCTATGTATTCTTAAACATACAAGAAATGCGAAACTAATATATTGGGATTAAACTGACATTCTAGGCCTTGAAACATTCATTAATATTAATTATTCCTTCACTTTAGGGTATCGGGGCAATAATATACGGTTCCTACCTGAAGAAGAAAGACCGTCGTCATCTTGTTGCCAACAAGAGGAGCAAGGTTGGACTGACGTGACAGTTCCGAGACCTTGTGGATGTTCCGGAGCTGTCACGCCTCATTGCCCAAACCACCCCAAAACCGGTCCGACAAAACATCGTATTCTTTATCCCAGGCTTTCCGCCGGCCACGTATGCAGGCCATACTACGCAAGGGAAACCGTTGAATGACCCTTGACCTGGAGGGACTTTACTTGAGTGTCACTTCGGATTGACAGACAAAACGAATAAAAAAAAACATGGGGGTTTATTTCCCCGTGTTACACCCTCCCTCAGTTCGAAAAAGTCGTCGACTCGACAACTAAAGTTAAGCCAAAAGAACGCTTGGCTTCTTTAAGGCGAGAACATGGCCATATTAATCGGCCTAATTTCAGACATAGTCTCCAGACCGGTACCATAATGGAGGCTTTCTGATTCGGTCTGATCGTCTAAGTCCAGAGGCACTATCTCCTGTTGAAGAACTAACTGCATTAGTCTCCACACTTACATATTGAACATCAATTAAGTTAATTGAGGATTCAATGACCTCAGGAATTTGTATGGCAATTTCATCAGAGTCTGTGCTTATTACATCAACAAAAAAACTAGCAAACTAGATGACCTGAGGTCACGCGCTTGCCGGAAATGATGTAAAATTAGTCAGATGAACGAGCAGTGTCAAAGTGAAAGAAAATTATCCATAGTTTGTGAAGAAAGAACCAATATTAACAAAGTTCTAAAGAAAATAAGATTTTGATATATTTTGATCACCTTGACCTTGACCTTTGACTTATTTGAATAATAAACATAGGACTTCCAGATATCATCACGATATATGACAGGTGTAATTTACAAAACGATTCCTGCAAAACTGTGGCCAGTAGAATGCTACATGTGAGACGCAAGAACCAGGAAGCAGGCGAAATTGAGGACAACTGACAAACAGACACACATACTGACCCAAGATTGAGAACAGATGACTTAATCATGTTATGAAGAAACCTAAGAGGAAGATAATAAGCTATAGTTTATGTAAATGAGGTTAATAGTTTTGGAGATATGGCCAAAAAATGATATGTTGTGCAAGTTTGAGTGCACCGCCCCCTAGCGGCCAATTCCGGAAAATGAAAAATCGGTTTCGAGATATTAGTGTAAGACATAAGATGTAATAGTTTTAAAAGGATTCTTTCAAAACTGTGGCCTGTAGAATGCTATATGTGAGACGCAAGAACCGGCAAGCAAGCGAATTTAAGGACAACTGAGAAACAGACGGACACACAGACAAAGTGACTCAAGATTGAGACCAAATGAATACACCAGGTTTTTGGAAAGACCCAGAGGAAGAAAATAAGCTATAGTTTATGTAAATGATGTTTATAGTTTTGGCGATATGGCCAAAAAATGATATGTTGTGCAAGTTTGAGTGCACGGCCCCCTAGCGGCCAATTCTCGAAAATGAAAAATCGGTTTCGAGATATTAGTGTGAGACATAAGATGTAATAGTTTTAAAAAGATTTTTTTCAAAACTGTGTCCTGTAGAATGCTATATGTGAGACGAAAGAACCGGTAAGCAAGCGGATTTGAGGACAACTGAGAAACAGACGGACACACAGACAAAGTGACACAAGATTGAGACCAGACGACTAAACGAGTTCATGAAGAAGACTTAGATGAAAAAAAATAAACTATAGTTTTTGTAATTGAGGCTTATAATTTTGGAGATATTGCCAAAACATGATATGTTGGAGAGGTTTGCACCCAGCGCCCCCTAGCGGCCGAATTAAAAAAATGAAAAATTGATTTCGAGATAATAGTGTAGGACTTAAGATATGCCAGTTTCAAAAAGATTCCTGCAAAACTGTGGCCTCCAGGGCAAGATTACTGAAATCTCGAAATATCTCGTTTGACGAGATATTATACGAGATATTGCGAGACTATTAATAGAATCTGGTAGTACTAGGTGAATGGTACCTAAAGCAAAAAACTAGACCTCTGTAGCTTTAAAACTGACAAATTTAGAAAAATATCAGCATTTTCCCCAAAAATGCGTTACCATGGTTACCGCAAATTGAGTCAGCTACACACCAGAAAACAGGCCTTGGAATGACGATTAAAATGAGCCACTGTTGAAGTAGATACGACCAATATTAACACAGATATGAACAAAAAACCGTTTTGTATACTTTTGATGACCTTGACCTTGACATTTGACCTATAATGCCCAAAAACAATAGGCCTCCAGGACTTTTGCGTGTCTACCAGCTGTATAAGTTTGAAAGCAATTGCTGGAAAATTGTGGCCTGTAGAGAGTACACAGACAGACAGACAAACAAACAAACAAACAGACAAACAGACATCCGCGACTGACCAACCTGCTTGCAGAAATCGAAGATTTCCGGCAAGCAACAAACAGACAAACAGACATCCGCGACTGACCAACCTGCTAGCAGAAATCGAAGATTTCCGGCAAGCAATAAACAGAGATTTGCGACTGGCCAACCTGCCTGCAGAAATGGAAGATTTCCGGCAAGCAATTAAAAAAAAACGGTTCGGGTCCTTTCCTGAAGGACTCACCGACCGAAACTTTGGACAGCAATCACCTGCATGCGCACAGATGTGCAGGCACGCGTTTTAGGTCTGACCAGGTCTGACCAGGTCTGAGGGCACACTGGAATGGTGACATTCCTATGGCCCTGAGAAAATGGTCAGCCCGTCCGGTATATTTATTCACAAGTTTTTACCAGGAAATGGCCGTGGTCCCCGCTACGCCAATTAATTCATCCCGTCGGCTGCGGGCCTGAATTGGCATTTGGCCCGATGGACCCTACACAAAACGAGCAAACTGCGCTGATTGTCGCTCATACCTACACGAGTCTTTGTCTTACTAAAACGCGTGTCATCGTGCATTCCTGCATGACTCTGTGCAGTCAGGTTTCCCTCCGTTTATAAAGTTTATATGGACATACTGACAAAGTGACACAAGACCGAGACCAGATGACTTAACCAGGTTATGGAGAAGACTCAGACGAAGAACATAAGCTATGGTTTATGTAATTGAGTCTTTGGGTTTTAGAGATATGGCCAATATGATGATATGTGTGTCAGGGTCATGTGCAGCGCCCCCTAGCGGCCAATTCTGGAAAATGAAAAATCGGTTTCGAGATATTAGTGTAAGACATAAGATGTAATAGTT
Source organism: Sipunculus nudus (assembly GCA_026874595.1). Lineage (NCBI taxonomy): Eukaryota > Metazoa > Annelida > Sipuncula > Golfingiida > Sipunculidae > Sipunculus > Sipunculus nudus. The sequence goes on along the minus strand of CM049317.1, from coordinate 33,295,683 downwards.
TTAAAAGGATTCTTTCAAAACTGTGTCCTGTAGAATGCTATATGTGAGACGCAAGAACCGGCAAGCAAGCGGATTTGAGGACAACTGAGAAACAGACGGACACACTGACAAAGTGACTCAAGATTGAGTCGAAATGACTACACCAGGATTTTGGAAAGACTCAGAGGAAGAAAATAAGCTGTGGTTTATGTAATTGAGCTTTATAATTTTGAAGGTATTGCCAAAACATGATATGTTGGAGAGGTTTGCACCCAGCGCCCCCTAGCGGCCGAATTCAAAAAATGAAAAATTTGTTTCGAGATAATAGTGTAGGACTTACGATATGTCAGTTTCAAAAAGATTCCTGCAAAACTGTGGCCTCCAGGGCAAGATTACTGAAATCTCGAAATATCTCGTTTGACGAGATATTGAACGAGATATCGCGAGAATTTTAATAAAATCTTGCAGTACTTGTTAAATGCTACCTCATGCAAAAAACTAGACCTCTCTAGCTTTAAAACTGACAAAGTTAGAAAAATAAGACCCCTTATTTCAGAATATCATGACTTTTTCCCAAAAATTCGTAACCATGGTTACGGCAAATTTGAGTCAGCTACACACCAGAAGACAGGCCTTGGAATGACGATTAAAATGAGCTACTGTTGAAGTAGATACGACCAATATTAACACAGATATGAACAAAAAACCGTTTTGTATACTTTTGATGACCTTGACCTTGACATTTGACCTATAATGCCCAAAAACAATAGGCCTCCAGGACTTTTGCTTGTCTACCAGCTTTATAAGTTTGAAAGCAATTGCTGGAAAATTGTGGCCTGTAGAGAGTACACAGACAGACAGACAAACAAACAAACAAACAGACAAACAGACATCCGCGACTGACCAACCTGCTTGCAGAAATCGAAGATTTCCGGCAAGCAACAAAAACTAGCTGACTTGTGGGAAACCCCAGTCTATACTATTGTAGGGCAACCCAACAGTGATATCCCAGTATATCAAGTGCAAAAGGAAAGTACAACCGATGGAGTACGTACCCTTCACCTTAATTTATTACTATGCATTTAAATCTTTCCAATTACCACCACTCAAACTCCTACCGCTAATGTTCCCAAACAAGCAAACCAAAAACCTGACCCGAGGACTGTAAAAGTAGACAGTCCAGATGAAACTGAGAGTCCAGATGAGGATTCCGATTATGAGTATATCATCATCCCTCCTTCAATTCCTCTTAATATTACTTTAGTCCCAGTAAGCCAGGAAGATCCTCTAATTATTTCCACTCCTAAACCAGAGGGTGAAGGCACCTTTAATAAAGACATTTCAATTCTTGATACTACCCCTGTAATAAGCACAGAAACTGATGTAATAAGCACAGAAACTGAAGAAATTCCTGAGGTCATTGAATCCTCAAATGACTTTATTGATGTTCAAGATGTAAGTGTGGAAACTAGTGCAGATAGTTCTTCAACAGGAGATAGTGCCTCTGGACGAGGACGATCAGACCGAATCAGAAAGCTTCCATTATGGTACCGGTCTGGAGACTATGTCTGAAATTAGGCCGATTAATATGGCCATGTTCTCGCCTTGTAGAAGCCAAGCGTTCTTTTGGCAAAATTTTAGTTGTCGGGTCGACAACTTTTTCGAACTGGGGGAGGGTGTAACACGGGGAAATAAACCCCCATTTTTTTTTTTCGTTTTGTCTGTCAATCCGGAGTGACACTCAAGTAAAGTCCCTCCAGGTCAAGGGTCATTCAACGGTTTCCCTTACGTAGTATGGCCTACCTACGTGGCCGGCGAAAAGCCTGGGATAAAGAATACGATGTTTTGTCGGACCGGTTTTGGGGTGGTTTGGGCAATGAGGCGTGACAGCTCCGGAACATCCACAAGGTCTCGGAACTGTCACGTCAGTCCAACCTTGCTCCTCTTGTTGGCAACAAGATGACGACGGTCTTTCTTCTTCAGGTAGGAACCGCATATTATTGCCCCGATACCCTAAAGTGAAGGAATAATTATTATTAATGAATGTTTCAAGACCTAGAATGTCAGTTTAATCCCAATATATTGGTTTCGCATTTCTTGTATGTTTAAGAATACATAGAATATGTCCGTTTTTTTCCCATGCGTATCATATATTTTTAAGAACTAGAACAGTCAGATTTTCTGTTCAGGCATCTCGCATATTGCGCCCATTTATATGTTGGGTCAACTGCAAGGGTTTAGTATAAATTTTCCAGTCTATTTTCCTTAAAAATCGGCCATTCGCCCCAGTAGGCTGGTAAGGACGTGTCTCGTCTCTCTTTTTCTCCCCCCCCCCCCCCCCCCCCCCGCTGCAGGAATATGTTGAGCGTCCGTTTCGGTCGGTATGCCGTCAACCGTTCACACCAGGGGTTATTCCAGCCACAACTAGTAACTGGTTGTACAGTGACAGAACCGCCTGCCACGTATTATTATAGATAATTATATATTTTTTTGTCTCATAAATATATAAATAAGTTTAGTCCGAATGCATCGATTAAGCCAGTAGTCAACAGTACCGCCATCTGGCAGTCAAGAGTGAAACTAATGTACAAATCACTCTTTCATCCCCGCGTTTAGCATACAGGATGTATGTATTATTATTACGAAAGGTTTATGTAAAATCCTTCTATTGAAATTCCATCCAAAACAGTCTTTTTATGTCTATATTTTCCAAAATAGTCCTCATTTTAAGTTAAATATTAACACGAAAGGGGCAAACAAATTCTTTTATTATTATTAACGATTATCAATTACGGTTCAAGTGAACCCCTCAAAGCGAATGTGTCAATTTGAAATACTATAGTCCTGTTAAACGATGCTGCTGGTGCTGCCATCTGACCGCCTTGGTTTGTACTAATCCGCCTTCCAGCTCCCTTCGTTGAACCTGAATTCATAGTGAAATATCACTAAAACTTTCAAATCCGCTATGCGGTATATAATTTACTTAAACCAGAATAATCAGTGGTATATTTAAGTAATATCTTATATAAGAATTATCAGCTAAGTAGTAACAGCAGCGTTACATTGTTATTCTTCTACGTTCATTTAAGAACAATAACATTACTGATACGAAAGTTTTCTCATTGAAGTGAGTTTCACAAGTGTTACGATAGATTAATTATGACAGGTCATGGAAACCCCAAATCCATGCTAGATAAGGTATTAGGCTTTTTTAAGATAGTTTTCCTACATGATAACGAACTGTCAATAGTTTTAAAATAATTTAGACTGAAATTACTAGGATATAACTTACCTCTCGCTCATCGCCATCCAGCTGATAACTTTTTTCTATTTTGTTGATGCATTTTTGTTTACCTTCCGCCAACCAAAGTAGTGCGCTTAAAAGAGAGCACTGTATAAAGTGATGCCGGTTTAGCTGTATGGATTCACTCCTCTAGCTCGCCTCGACGCCTCCATTTCACCTCGATTAGTAATTTGTTTATCCATATTCCATACATATCGCTCAGATCCGGATGTGTTTACTTTTGGGGTAGTCCATACATGGACCTCTATGTCCTATGATACTTCTGCTGGACGGACATCACGGTCCATGGGCCCAATGCAAATTCAATGTAGACACTCCGCAACGTATTTGCAACGATAGGTCGAGGGCCCTCGGAGGAGATGACAGGTCTGATCACTCGAAGAAATTGCATCAGGCTTATAAACACTATATTCACTAACCTTTTGCATGCATGATTTTACATTCTAACTGACAAAAAGTCTTATTTTACAGGTTCTTTCTTGTACAACCCACGCAACGCTGTGTATCCAATGTAGCCATTTGTCGCAATGCAATGTGGGAAGGATTCATACTCTCCGGGCAGAGACTCCGCCTTTGAAATGTCTCTCAGTTCACGTGAATAGGGCCGGATTATAAGACCGTCGGGACATCAGCAAGGAACCACAATTTGCTGTTCGTTCATCGCACTGGGTTAACTGCAGAAATAAATAAACTTATACATAAATAGAAATTGTATCTGTGGTTGTAGGTTTATGTGGCAACATTTATTTCATCGTTCTTTCTATGTTCAATTTCTACCGCGCTCATCGTCTCTCTCAACAGGTAAGATATAAAAACATGATATATTATAAGCCTTTTTTTAAAATTTTTATGTAAATAAATTAAAATTTCATTCCATTGATATATACATATATATATATATATATATATATATATATATATATATATATATCTGTCATTGTGCTTTGGGGATAGAATTTAATTAGTATCTTATAATTTATACTTAATTTTAGCTTATCTATTTGACGAAGTAATACCCAACATTTCTTTTCAACACCGTTACCTATATTTCTCCAAAAATGGTGGATTTCTTTTTTTAAAGGAATAATTTCTTAGTTTTTGAATATAGCTCACATTATCAAAAAATAAATATACTGAGTACCAGAAAAGGTTAAAGAAGTAATTAATTTTCTTTGAAAGGATATCTTTTTTCCAATATCATTATCGATCAACTTCGTACCTTGTCATGCACTTAAACGGTGGTGAATATCGGTTAGCGGTGTCGAAACAAAGAAGAACAGAATGGATGTAACATGTAAAATCTACAAACTGGCATTGTTATATTCCGAATTTCATCTTTCAATAGAAATCACTGACTGTGTTGTGTAATTTCAAATATTAAACTTTTAAATATTTTAAAAGAAGTCTACATGCTTTAAGTAAAAAGTTTGCCAACGATCACATTTATAAGACATCCTTCTTCAACGCAATTATCATTTGTGAACAGACATTATTAAAAAAATGACTTAAACATATTAGAAAATGCTTTTATTTTCCACATTTTTTTATTAACCAGGTCGATTGTCGTATTTTTCATGATCTTAAAGCTAGGGTTCCTTTTACGCGGTTGCGGCCGCGGTACGGTCGCTGTTGCAGATAGAGTAGAACATATGATATTACGAAGGACTGATTCCTTTTATGCGGTTGCGGTACTTATCCGACCCGTCATCCGACAGATTTTTGTCGGATTATGTAGCGACCGATCCGACAAAAATATTAAACGTATGGGGTCGGACGAGGAATCCCGCTGAATTTTATACGTCACATATAGGGGTTTCCCCAGGATTATACCGTGTTTATCAGAAAATGTCACGATTAAAAACGTTTTCCGCCTGCATGAAAACACCGATTTAAATTATTGTGAATATAGGAAACACATGGGAATATGGAATATTGGAAATACATGTTTCGTACATTATATTACATATACAAAAATCGTTTTTAATCCGCAACCGCGACCGCATAAAAGGAATCGCCCTTGCCGCAACTGCGTAAAAGGAATTATAGTTTTTTTTTGTATTATACCTACATTAGGGTGCAGCTTTATTTTTTCAGGATGTTTGACTTAACTCATAAAATTAAACATATGCATTTTACAGGGCTCAAATATATTTTCCTTAAAAAAAATACATCATATAGGCGAACCTTTTTAATTAATTATGCGGGACCGTGAAATTGGCATGCATGAAAATATCCAGCTCATCTAACATAATATTTCGAACCACTAGTCTGTAAAGATGTTGAAATTGTTGAAACCATAGGGCATTAAATTAGCAAAAACTATAACTCTCAGTGAAATATGGTGCTCTGCTGAAAATTATTTTTATATATATTAATTTTTTTTATTTCCATGCGAGACACTATAACATTGATATTAAGATCAGTTATTTTCCAGATGTTGTACCTGTATAATGGGCCGTTTTTCGTAAAATGACCTTTATGTGTACATGCACACACATATATATTTGAAGGAAAGAAATTTTAATTTATTTACATAAAAAATTTAAAATAGGCTTATAATATATCATGTTTTTATATCTTACCTGTAGAGAGAGACGATGAGCGCGGTAGAAGTTGAATATAGAAAGAATGATGAAATAAATGTTGCCACATAAACCTACAACCACAGATACAATTTCTATTTATGTATAAGTTTATTTATTTCTGCAGTTAACCAGTGCGTTGAACGGTCAGCAAATGTGGTTCCTTGCTGATGTCCCGACGGTCTTATAATCCGGCCCTGTTCACGTGAACTGAGAGACCTTTCAAAGGCGGAGTCTCTGCCCGGAGAGTATGAATCCTTCCCACATTGCATTGCGACAAATGGCTACATTGGATACACAGCGTTGCGTGGGTTGTACAAGAAAGAACCTGTAAAATAAGACTTTTTGTCAGTTAGAATGTAAAATCATGCATGCAAAAGGTTAGTAAATATAGTGTTTATAAGCCTGATGCAATTTCTTCGAGTGATCAGACCTGTCATCTCCTCCGAGGGCCCTCGACCTATCGTTGCAAATACGTTGCGGAGTGTCTACATTGAATTTGCATTGGGCCCATGGACCGTGATGTCCGTCCAGCAGAAGTATCATAGGACATAGAGGTCCATGTATGGACTACTTTTGGGGCAGCTTAACTTCTAGCACGATTCCTCCGCGTTCTGCCCTCTCACTGCACGCGCCAAAGACAGGTGTCTCATAGCCTCAAAACCTGCTACCCAGATTAATATATTTAATGTGTAATCATGATGTTTACATCATGCTAAGCCGGGAGTTTTTCCATTAGACTAATTTCATAGGGAATTATGAGACCCTACGTTTCTTTAGGGTCATGATCTAAGTGGTAGAGAGAAGATAGCATACGCCGTAGTCGATTGCATTTAACAGACATTCTCCCTGACGGGCCCGCCATCTAACCTCCACGCAATCATTCATATTCGCTATAAATATTATGAAGGCACCAAAACCCCATCTCCTTAAATTTAGAACGTTTATTACGTCATAAATATCCATAGTATATCTGATAAGGGAAACAGATCATTTAGATAGGCCCGTGTTCAGATTATTATGCTGTGAGGTCTGTATTAATGCTATGTAGGATTAATTGTGAAGTCATGTCATACTGAGATTGTTGCATTAATAGATAAGAGTAAAGCTATCATATGCCATATGAATATATTCAAATCAAAGTGTATCTATGTAAAATAAGTGTATCTATGCATAATCTATGTATAATGAGTCTAAGAGCTATCTTTGCGATTTAAGGTTAATACGTATGAGATATATGGAGCTTACACTACACAGTCAGCCACAAAACTAAAACTAATTAAAACTAAAATATTTGTAGACTGATATACGGATTAATTGTAAATTGTAAAAAGCAAAATATCATATTGTAACCTATAATATCTGTTAAATCATTGAATGTGGAGTCCAGCCTTGCTCCTCTTGTTGGAAACAAGCTAACGACGGTCTTAATTCTTCAGAAATAAAGTTCATCCATCCACCTTGTCTTGGGTTCTTCCTGTGACATGGGGCGGACCTGCCTTACCCCCTGTCCGCGACATATTCTAAACGTTTTTGTGCATACTAAGTAATGTTAGAAATTCCAAGGAGGTCGTTATATGAAATATAACATGTAATCAGAATTTTAATTATAAAAAAAAGGAAATAAAAATCAAAACTTTTTTGAGGTATGATGTTTATTATTATCATTAACTGTAAATTTTCTGTGCATTTTACTACAGTACACAAGTACCTTTTCTTGAGTTTGCATTCCATTTTATCTAACATAGAACCACCAAAGGCAACAAGCAAAATAAGAATGTTTGCTAATCCATATGTATAAATCCATGGATTAGGTATTTAAAAGTCCTATCTTTCCCTTTCAATAAAGAAAACCTGTTACACAATGACAGGTTGTGATCATGTCATCATCAAGATAATTAATATATATTCATATATGACGACATGCCTCTAGTACAGATGATAATTTAACGTTTTTATCATATATTAGATATGAGGTTAATTTGTACAGTGTGCATGTTCCATGTTTGCATGTTACATTCTTTGAAAAGGACTGGTTTGGTGAAGTAATTGTGGTGATTTCTTGCCTATATATAGTTATCAACACCTTTATCTATATTTTCATTGAGAGTATTAAATAATGCCACTCCAATAGCTGAACATTAACTAGTAAATCTACATTTATTACTTTGAATACCTGAAAGCACAGCACCGTTATATATAGACATGTGTGTCCATCACGCTCTGGCAATTTTACGTGAATATAATTTCATAAATAGGGCTCTGTTTAGTAACCGCAGCTATTTTACACTTGGAGGCTTGGCCATCATTGAAGTCATGTGATGAAGTATGAACTACTAGGCGCCGGTTGGGCAGACATGGACATAAAAACAGTACACCACATGTTATAATAGAAGAAATGCGGTAATGTGACATTCTTATCCCGGAAAGATCTACCCTGGCAAGCATCTCGGACAACACAACTCTGGCGCATGGACATATGCAGGAAAACCCTGAAGAAAAAAAAAACTGCCGAAAGGACATACGCTGGAAAATCTCCATGAAAGCAAAACTCTGGCGCAAGGATATTCGCTTGAACATTTCAAACTCAACACGAATTTGGACAATTTCGAACAGAAAAAACCGAATGGCCGGTTTCATGACTACAGGTTTTCCAACGGACAGTGTTTATGGATGTGATTCCAATGTTAAAGGTACAGAGAGAGAGAGAGAGAGAGAGAGAGAGAGAGAGAGAGAGAAGAGAGAGAGAGAGAGTTAGCGATCATAACTATTTGTTTTATTTATCAGGCATTTTTTTCATTCCCTTTGAATCATATATAAATGAAAATCGGGCTATATAATTGCAGTTGTATAACTTCAAATATACATTCCGTATTTTAATATTTTTCAGGTATCGTTTGTCCGCATTGGTTCCATGATGGAATCCCTTGCAGATATAAGTTAGCGAATGGGAGTTAAGGAGCTTCTTGTTATAATATTCTCACGACAATAGCAAATTGGATAGTTGCAAGAACAGTCTGCATGCGGAACAAAGGCCATCTCGTGTCAATCGAGTCTGCTTCCGAGGACAAACACCTGAAACAATTAACAAGAAAGTATAACACAGGTGAGATACACTTTATAAGAAAAAAATAAACTTTATATTAGAGAATACATATCATGGCAGATCTGATTTTATCACACATGTTTCGGGAATAGGTATTATATCGTTGTTTAGTTTCCCTAGCCGTCGGCCACTGTTATTCTTTGTTCGTATACTCACAGCTGGTGTGGAACATTGGACGTCAGGTTCAGATTCCACTAATGAAGGAACCTGGATCTGGGAGGCAACCGGCAAAGAAGTGAAATACAATGATTAGGCACCTTGGCAACCGGACAGCAATACAATCTTCAAAATCTACCTGGTCCTCCAGCCAAATGGTAGATGGAATGATTTTCCAGTGTTCGGGCCGGCCTATATCATTTGTTAAATTCAAACCTAGTCATTTAAGGAATCTCAGAAGTAGAGCACGTGGATTTGGCATTTATATGACATTTCCCAAATGCCTGTCTGAAGGGTAACTCTAAGTTGACATATTATTTTGCAATATTTGTAGAGAACAAAACATATATTAAAAATGAGATTTCAAAATAAAGTTGAGCTGTCCAACACCCCCTTTCAGACATGTCTAAATAGCTGTCTGCTTGATGTATGCTGCTGCTGCCTGTAAATTATCATCGGATGATGTTGTAAATAAAGAAAGGAAACTTTTTTTTGGTAAATATGGAGTAGGACGAGAATTAGGCACGTGACTCAAACATTTGGTTTGAATATTAGCTTCAAACTTTATTGATAATATGAATCACCAATTATGGATTGATATGTATTGTGTCTGTAGTCTCTTTGATTAATCAGTTAAACCTATATAATTTACTTAATTTGAACCCCAAAGATTGCGTTCTTGAATATCCCAGTGGAAGCCGTAATCTTTGCATTAAAGAATATGTTCCAAATCTTTCCCTGATCCACATGGACTCGTAAAAAAAATTGAGCTTGTTTCAAAGTGCAGGCAAAAGCCTTATCTCAAAACACTTCTATCTGACTGTTGCCGAGTGATTTGACATATAAAAACATAACTGCACCGACCTTTAACAATTAGAATCATTGGTTTTGCTTTTTCTGGCTGCCCCTTGATTTTTTTTTTCAGGAAGCATTCCCACAATGCTTGTTGTCGGATGCTGAGGGAGTCTCTGTTGTGCGAGTCAGTGTCAGCGAGATTCAGAGCTTGGCTCTTCTCCCACCCCTTGCACATAGTGAATACTAACGAAGATCTTCGTCCAAAGCGTTATTACAGTTGAGACATTCTCTGAATCTCTTTGCATTTTATGATACACTAATTGTATTACGTTAATTTTGTTTATGGATGGATAATTGAATGATATGGACTATAACAGCTAAAACTGTTTGCAAACAGGTTTCATATAAAGACAACAAAGAATGTGACGCCGACTTTATGGGAGACTGGGTTTGTCCTCATTCTCCTGGTAGTCTTTTAATATAGTTGATTTGTATTTCATATCAGTATTTACCCACTTATTAAATAATATATTCTTGTTATGCTTAACAAAGCATATATTCGAATGATACTTTCCGTAAAGTCACCGTCCTTTTTTTTAGAAATCGTAGAAACACATTTTCTCCTTGCCTATCTTAACGGTTGCCTAATAGGAAATAATGTATGAAACTTTGAGATGAATATAATATTTTTCGTTTTTTAATGTGTTTACAGATCAGTGTTGACAAACTCATGTATTTGATGTACAGTTCATTTAATCAATGGTTCAGGCCGGTGTAGTGAACTAATTCTGCTTTTATTATCCTGGCTGATCAATAAAAAGGAGATGGGTTAAAAATTGAGCTTTGGAATATCGAGGATTTTATATCAGCATTACTGATTTTATAAAAGCGAACAAAATGCTACTTACCAACCGTGTACTGAGCAACGTACCAGTGAACATGCGTCACGTTAAGATATCATTCAAAGCCATCATTTGAGCCTTTTAAGCAATATCTACGAAATATTCTATACCGTTTATCATGTAAATCCTGATATGAAAGTTTCACAGTCACAATATGATCAAAATCCTTCTTGTCACAAAAATAAGCAAATCACCAATGAAGTCAATGTATTCATCATGCAAATGTCCACGCGGTTTTATTTATGAAACTGTTTAAAATGGAAATTACAAAAAGAATCAATGGAACCACCATGTGTATTTTTTACAGTAAAGTAATTACTTGATCTGAGCAAGAAATGTTTCGATACAGATAAATATAATTGCTCTGGTGCATGTGCGTTTGCTGCATAATTTACTCCGCGGTTCGACTGTCGCTATGCCGAGGTATCTGCGAATTTATAATGTTTTAACAAATGTACATGGTAACCAAAATATCTTAACAGCAAAGCTTGAATATGAAAGTCTGATCAGTCAATGATCATCCAGAGTACCTTGACCCAAGCGCATTTATTTTCTTATTATATAAGTCAGCATAATGTTGGCTAAGGAATCGGTTTCGCTCTGCTAACACCAACAATGTGATACCGAATTAACCCGACTCCTGCATAATCTAGAAATAAATCGAATTACACATTGTTTATTTGTTAAGGGTAATGGTGTTTCAATAAGCGAGGCATTGTTATTCACTGAACGGACACGCGAGGATTGACCGTGATATCAGGGGCAGAGATAGCAGCCGGTCTGTCACTCCTAATATCCCGGACTAAGCATCATCTAAAAGTAGACTGGGGACCATCTCAAATTGCTATTCTAATTTTGTCCCTTGCTAAGAGGGAACAGTGACATAAACTTTCGCATTTCCCATTTTTTTCCAAATAATTCATGAATTGTCGTAGATACCGATATAAGACCTAACCTGGCTCTCCTGTCCATGCGCATTAACTGGCCGTTGGACTTCGAGGACGCTTGCGATAATTTTAAAGTTTTACTTGCAAAAATCCACAAAAGTATTCTTGATAAAGATGTTGCAAGAATGTATAAATAGGTCTTTTGACCGAGTTCGATTTAGCATACTGTTGCCTGGTGAGCCGATGTGCTCTATTGTAATGGGAACTTTCATGTTTTTCTTCATCAATACAGTTTTGTTTAGCTTGAAACAATGCAGTCAACATGATTAAAACCTTGCTTTACAGGACGAAAAAGCATACTGTTGCCTGGTAAGCCGATGTGCTCTTTTGTAATGGGAAAATCATGTTTTTCTTCATCAATACAGTTTTGTTTTATAAATTGAAGCTTTTTCAGGAGAAGTCTATAATTTCAGAGACCCTGAAAAGACATGTATAGATTTAACAGAGTGAACAAACATCTTCCTAGATAACTATCTGCATGTGGTGTATCAACCAGATATTGGTTGATTAAAAGTGTTCTTTTATAGAGCGGCATGCAGAAGAGCGCCTCGGAATACACACAGCCTATCCAGTAAACCATCACAAATTTCCAAGAGAAAATGGGGAATTGCAGCTTGTAGATTGTTCCATAAGATAATTATTATTAGCAGGACTACATTCAGGTAGGGTTATGTATGTTGACTTTTGCCCACTATAAATGTTTCTTACATTTGGATTAAACCATATAGCCACAATGACATATAAGTTAAGTTGCTTAATCAGATGCATTTACAGACACAAAATAATATTTAAACAAACTAATATCCTGGGACATGTACATATATTGTTTTTTTTTAGTTTGCAATATGTGAACTGGTCGGATTAACAAAAATATCAAGCAGCATGCATCTTCTGTACACGGAGTTGTGCCTGATTGTCATTCAAATCACTACCAGGACTGAAGGGAAAATAAACTTACACAAAAACAACAAAGGTGAGTATTTTATGATAACGGCTGGTATATATCGAATCCTAATGATACTCAAAAACCACAGAATAACACAATACCTGAAACATGCTTTGTCTTATATTATCATATTCGTAAGACATCTGACTCAAGACAACTCTCAATAAAATGGTGTCAGTTGACAAGGAAACTTTATTTTCACAAAGTGCTGTATAAGTGGACCAACCAAGGAAATTTATTTCAAGCCAATTTAATGGGAAGATTATCCATATTCAACATGGAATGTTAAATTGTATGGCACAATAAAGCCTAGATAATGGATGGTTCACTAAACCTCATTTCCTACAGGAAAAAAAGGTACTGAATATTTTCCGAATCCTTATTTATGGATCATGGATAAGTATAAGTGGGGATTATGTGATTAACCCTTAGATTAGTCTGGTTAGCGGCAATTTCGAAGAAACATTATTTATTGCTATGAAATAGTAATCCTGTTCAGTCATGTTAATAATCGGGCAAGTGATTATGAATAAACTGTATCCACAGATAACAACATGCTCCAGATAAAACATTAGCTTGATTAAACAAATTTCTCTTGTCCCTAACCTTCGACCTGTCCTGCCGGTGTCTATGTTCCTAAAACCTGAGCTTTTTTGTAGATAAGAGCAAGCTCTTTCCATATTGTGGTTTTGTTACATTTTTCCTTCCGAATATCGGTAATTAACTGAAAACATGTTTCCGTTTATATATTAGTGTCATCATTAGCACATAAATTATTGATATTTGCCACCGGATTTCGCTAGTTACAAAGTCACGATTTTGGGGGTACACCCTGTGAGAAAATTTTTTTTTTGTAAGTTCACTTTCGTATGAAGAAAGTTCTGCGTGCATGAGGTGCAAATGGAAGATTACAGATAGTAATTGCAGACACCTATTTTAGCTCCGGCGGTATTACAATTGGAGGCATGGTCATTCTGGAGTAACTGTGACGGAGGAAACAGCATCAGACACCGCATGGCTCGACGTGGGCAGACACACAAACAATCCAATGCGAGAATAGAAGAAATGCGTTCATGTGACAGTTTCACCACAGAAATTCATTCATGGAAAAACCGAGACAACATTTCTGGGCATCAAGTATTTTCCATGGAAATTATCCCAGAAAACATAACTCTGCAGCTTGGATATTCAAGTAGAATCCTCCCGCGCAACACAACTCTACCGCGAGGATATTCACTGGAAAAAAATGACACAAAACACCTTACTGTGTCGCCAGCTGAAATCCTTTCCAACCAGGAAAAATTGATTTCTAGTGTGATCATCACGACAGGGGTTCCTAATGTTAAAGATGAGGAATGTAATTCCGAAGTGAAAGGTAAAACCATGACTAAACATTCAATCACAACCATAAAGAGAGACACGGTATGTTTTTATGCGATCTATATAATACAGATTTGCACCTCTTCTGCGCAACGGTTCCCTGCTCCGAATCTCATGAGACAGTTGTTACGACCCATACTGTAATAACCGGCCCATATTGCAGAAGTCAACATTTATGTTGTTTAGGTAAATTTGACATGAATTTAATCATGATCTTCTAAACTTCAATTTTTACAATATTGACATTTTTGCCCCTTTTAAACTCCACCATGCTGGTTACAGTTAAAGGTACGGTACTCCTCAACTTTATTTGTAAACCCTCCCTCCATAGAGAGAGGACGCTTCTAGGGGTTGAAGATTTTTTTTCTATGTCAATTTTAGGGACAAAATATTATGTTGGACTTTTCTTTCTTTCTTCTGCCCATGGTGTTAGAGCTCCAATACGACTGATCTTCGGCCACAATGTTAGTCACAGGAGACGGATCTGCACCTTGTATCTTTTTTTTAACTTGACCTTATTTCCAAGTTCTTGCAATATGTCCGACCACAAAAAACCGTTCGGTTCTGTCCCAGTTTGAGCAAGCTATCCAATACAGCTGATAATCCAAAATTTACTTTGGGTCAGAGTATTATTTACAGGTAATATATTTGCAACTGGTGTTATTTTGGACTTTGACCTTATTTTCAAGCTTCATAGCCAATCCGAGCTTTCCTTATCCATAGACGCGGAACCAGCTTTTTGATTAGGGTCACAAGAGGTCAATATTTGAAATTATTTCAAAGTTAATTTGCTTGAAATTTGAGTTATTACATTTTAGGCTGTTTTACCCGCTTGAGAATTTATTACAAAATGGGCCGTTTTGCCCACTTGCGATTTTATAACATTAACGGCAGGGTATTTTCATTACAATATGGGCCGTTATCACAATATGGGCCGGTAATTACAATATATGTCGTAATGGCAGTCCATGTTGCGTCAATGTACCGTTCGAGTGTTCTTTCAGGAAAGTTTTTGTTTTTATTCCGCATTCCTGAACTACTTTCACAGTTGGTATTTTCTTTTTATTCAATTCACTCTGTGTCCCTTCCTCTTTTGTGACCCATCCGTAGGCTCAGTACGTGTCACATATGTAACGATTTTTCCAGGGGCGCTTTCTTGTATTAAGCGTTCTTCCTTTCCGTCTAGATAATCCCTTTGATCAGAAACATGTCCAAACAGAATTCGCCACTCAATTCCCCGATTCATAATGATGTAGCGACTGGGTCACCGACATACATTGGCCCAGCAACACATTGGAACCGGAAATGTGTGTGAGTGCACATTTGTTTGCGTGAAAATTGGCATGCGACTTTCCAGGCTGTGTTTGTAGTTGTGTAAGGGTTTTCGACATTAAAGGAATACAAATATGTTTAGGGGTGGATTCAGAGGCTTGAAAACCGGTGTTTAGTATGAAATATACAATTTTAAATGCACACAATTATATATAAATGCATAAATTATTACTACCTTAAACTAAATTTATGTCTTGATGCATTTGATACAAAAAATAAAATGAAACGTAATGATTTATTTTAACAGTATTGATCATAGGATGGCCTTATTATGAGAGTATCGTAAATCTAATGAACCAGATTTGCTTAACCGTGGACGACACGTGACCGATAGGTGTAAGATAGGTGTAACATTAAATATGATCATAATATGCTTCTCCGTTATAGTCGGTAATTATGCAGATCTATTTTAATATTTGGTATTATCGAAATTTTTATTCAATTCACCAATAGCAATGTTTAAGAAAGTAAAATATGTCACACTTTTTCCTCGAAATATCCTCGATTTGATTCATACGCTGGTCTGACACCCTACTTCATTAGGCGATCTGCAGAAATCGTTTGGTTGAGCATGTCAAATCGCCAGTTGTCATGGAACCCTGCGTAGAATTACATCACTGTTAGTGAAACTTGTACTTTGGAGAGAGCAAACACTCGCTGGTGGTAACGGAGAAAATAAGCCAAACACTGCAATTGACATTGATTATGTTTAATTTAATAGATTAAACAAAGACACTATTTCTACGACTCCCTACATTCCCTTCCTAAACTCTCTGTATCCCTTTATGTGTCAACTGACGGTTATCAACCATCGTGTAGCCTACTGGCCATGTATGCATGCAGCGGTACGGCTTTTTCACAAAAGGCCGCGCCCGCAAGCCCATAGACCGCTTCGGCATAAAAGTGCCTCTTCCTCCTAAATGTTTTAATTTCCTAATGGCGCGCTACAACAAGTATCCCTCAGCTTTATCCACAATTAACAGCAAGGATCTGACAGTTGTTTAAATCTGGTAAACGTTCACTTGAGTGGAATCACGTGTGTTTGTTGTCATCATATCCATTCAAATTATGCAGCCTTTTGTGAGCCACTGGCAAATGGGAAAATGGTTTTCCGAGAGAGAGGCAAGCTGAAGGATACTGATTTGAGGAGCCCGTTCTGTGTTGTAAAATTAGACAGTTTTAGAAATGCGCTGATAATAGCGATAATGGATAGGCCTGGAAGTAACTTCAAGTCCACTTCTAATATCTGACACCCAAGACCAGGACTTAATAATCGACATGCTGCTGGTTTTAATCTAAATCCACTCAGTCCAAACGTATGGGTAACAGGGAGGACTAAACTTGCCTTAACATATACATATTGTAAGACGTTTACAGTGGTTCTTTACCGCGTATGTAAACCCTCCTTAAAGCGAATTGAGCTGGGTCTTTTTTTCGACATACATTCGGTTACATTATTCCCTAAATTGAACGTTTTGATATGGATACAACCCTATTTGTTTTATCTTTGGAAGTTGTAAATGCACAGAGCTTACTATTCATTTCCCTATAACTGTAAACCAAGTGAACACATTCACAGGTGCACTTACTAAGATTTTCCAGGTGTATCAGATGGATTATAATCGGCATTTTGCATATAAATTATATAATTCTGCTTCGCCTATTATGCTCAGACACGCAGTGATAATAAGTTAAATTGGTAATAACACCTCAGTGTGGTAATGTAAGAAACGAACAACTAAACTTTCCTTAAATATTATTATTTCAGTTATCAGTTGCCCGTCAAAGTTCAGTGATGGCTTTCCCTGCGGAAGTAGATTACAGGATGGAAGTTGGATTCCGTCCTGTTATTTCATTTACTTGACAAAAGCGGATTGGATAACCGCCCGCGTTACCTGCAACGCAGTTAAAGGTGACCTCGTTAGCATCGAGTCTGGATCTGAAGATAAACACTTGAGAAGCCTGCTGCAAAAACATAACGCAGGTAGGTGAATATATCAAGAAAAATCTACAAAATAATGTCAGTGTACGGTTTTAGACTGATATTTTTTTCACAAAAATGTTCCATGATTGATACTCATATTGGTTTAATATTACAAGTGTTCACTGGTACTGGAATTAGACATACGTGGCAATGTACAGTAACCGAGTATGGTCAAGGTTACTCTTTTTGTTGTAGCTAACGTTGCCTACTGGACATCAGGTTCAGACTCTAAGACTGAAGGATTCTTGGTCTGGGAAGCAACCGGCGAAGAATTTAACTACAGTCACTGGGACAGTAGACAACCAGACAACTATATGAATTTGGAAGATCACATGGTCATCGAACCTGGCGGCGCTTGGAATGACTGGAAGATCTATAATCATGGTTATTTCATATGTGAATCGAAGGTTATTTAGTACATATTTAATTCTGACATTCACAGACAATTCAAATAATATTAAAATGCCGGGCTGTATGGGTTTCTGTCAGTAAATCCTTTTCTCAAAATAAGCTTATACATGACATAAGAGACAGAACATGATTCCTTTCCAAATTCATTTCAGTGCGATTTATCTGTCAAGCAATTAATACGCCATTTTTTTAAATTTTTACCAAATATTATCGTGTGCAGTGACATATTACAAATTACTAGATATACCCATGGCGATTATATAGGGAAAAACATTGTCTGAGAGAGATTCTACAGTGAAGGATGTGAGCTTATCTCTCAGTGATTCAGAGAAGCGAGTCTTCAAGAGGAGAGACTGTGTCAAACCAGCGACTTGTGCACTATGTTAAACCACCTAGACGTGACGAGTACATACCTAAGTCACATGCAGCAGTTATTACCAGCGGCAGAGGTGCCAAGCGAACTTTCTGTGGTTTGTGTTAAGGCGAGTGTCAGGATGGAGTAGAACTCTGTAAATTTGTATAATCATATGAATGGATTTTTGTGCTTTACCCGTGGAACGCCCCTCCAGAGAATTGTAAGTCTAATTTTAATATATTGTGTATATTACACACGTCTTTCAAATCTATTTGAGTGTATGTGAGAGCTTCAGTCGGTTAAGATCACTGTTTAAGGTACCTGGAAATTCCAATCCTTCGGGGTGTGCAAACCTAAATACGCTTTTCGATTCAAATCAGACACGGGGGAAGTCCCTACTCTGAAATTCTAAACCCCGAGGCAAGGTATAGTGCATGGATGTTGGGTATATATTACGTTCATTTCTGATATGTAGATGTACCGTCAAACTAATTTAGCAAACATATTTGAACTGAGTTCTTCGTCTACACAGATATATTCTGTGACATCCTCTGAATATGAAATATGTACACAGATATCATCAAAAAGTACGCATCAAGGTACGATTCAAGCTATGTGAGGTATTGGAAGTATTGGGTATTAGGGTTGATGTATGTAATAATGCAGTGATCAAGTTTATTTGCTGACGTGTTCGATTTTGATTTATTCATGGGACACATTAGTTCATCTGTTGTGGCAGGGCTGTTCTGATTACAATCCAGCATGGATGTGATTGCCAGAAAAGCCAGTTAGCAACAGGTCACTTGAGGTGGATTCTTGTTTTGTGTGTCTGTGTGTGTGTGTGTGTGATACACCAGTTGTTGTTGCAGGGCTGGTCGGGTGAAGTGGTTTCCAAAAAGGCAGCCTGCTTTTTTTCATACTTGAGGCGGGATACCTTGCCGGTTTTAACCTCTTACTTTAAGGTAACTAAACGACTCCCAATTTGCTGCTTGTCATTAAATATAAGAAGTCATATTGTTCCGTATGTAAAGTGATCCGTGTTGACTTTGAAAGAAAAGGAAAATCACAACTACTGAATCTGATGTCTCCGATAAAATCAATGAAATTTTTCTTGGAACAACAGCGTACGCAATTGCGTACATACACTCCTGATTTCTTCCGGGTGACGGGGAGACCGAGTTGGTTATTATAGTCAATGTTCACTTTCCTCATTAATATTTTTTTTTTGCAGGTTGCTTACATAAACTCCATCTCATATATTCCAGCTTATGCTATCGGAATCGTTTTATAGGTGAATATCATCATTCTGCAGTATGTTAGAAATAAATTAGTAATGAATAAGTTCAGGGTGTATGTAATGAATATTATAATTTTCACTAAATGTTTCTTAAAATGCTTTAACTTTGGTCACCATCAATTTAAAAAAGAAGGGTCACCATGCAAAAAAGATCTCCAGTATTTAGGCACATAACAGGGATAATTTTATGTGACTTTTTCAGCTTGATAGATCTGTGAAGTCCCAAGACATGAATATATAGTACATAAGCCAGAGGGTTCCCCGGTATCAAACAGGTGACAATTGATATCAATTTGTTTTTAAGCGTATAAGTGTGTAGATAATAAACATGCCTGATAGCAGTATGAAAGTGGTAGCTTTTTGTAAAATATCAGCCTGTTTTGAAATGTACTTGCACCGAAATTGCAATTTTGCGGTACATACTTTCATGTATTTATCAAACTTGTTTTAATACAGGCATTATATAAGATGTTTTAACTAAATAATATATATATATATATATATATATATATAAGATTAGAAGTTTGACGTATGTCCCGTGGGAGAGAGTTCCACAAAGTGGGTCCTGCAACACAGAAAAGCTCTATTAGCCACCAAGGTGGACCTTGTATATGGAACACACAGTAATTCTTGGTTTAATGAGCTCAGACGTCTCGCAAGTATGTAAGGTTGGATTGAATCCTGGAGGTATTTTGGAGCAATACCATGTTTTGCCTTGAACACCAACATAACAGCTTAAACTTTATCCGTTGACACAGAGGGAGCCAATGTAGGGCTTGCAAGACAGGCGGCATATGCTCGTATTCTTTACTGCCACACAGGATTCGAGCTGCACAGTTTTGAACTCTCTGGAGCCTCTGTATGAGGGAAACTGGATATCCTAAGAGGAGAGCATTACTATAATAAAGCTTACTGGTCACAAATGCATGGATTAAACGCTCTAGTGATGGCTTATTTAAGTAGGTTTTGATTTTGTTAATGTTGTAGAAAAGAGCCTTCGGCTGAGAAAGGGCTAAATTGTTGCTTAAATATTTCCATGCATATATTTCCAACAAATCAACATATAAAATCAAGGCAAGAGCAGTATATTGACCTACAACATTTTGCATACACAAATGATAGATATTGCAGTTTGCCTTTGTTTCAGGACTAACTATGTAGCAGAGCTGTAAGATATTCATTCTGAGTTGCCTCTGTTTATACTGTTTACATTTCTGACAGGAGAGAAATTTCTAAATAAATACACTGGCGGAAACAATACACAGAAACAAGCTGTTTATTTGAACCGAGGGGCAAACAGAGTTTTAACATGAATTTATACCAGTTTGCTATATCGCAAGGACTCATCCTGTTCTGGTTTTATGTTAATACAAAGTCTAGCAAATGCTTGTAATTAGTCCAAATGAATTAAATCAGTTGTTGAACGAATCTAATTTAATTCTAACTAGCGGCAGCCTGCCACCCTAACGTCGATTTTTAATTTACTGAAGACGTTGGGGTGACAGTTCAAGCTATTGGGTTCGCATCAATTCTAGTATATGCAGATGTGCACGCCATATATAACAGTACTTTTTTCATTTTCATATGCTTGTCGAATTGTCATTTTCCGAGGTAAACAAAAAGTGACGTTATTCCGTTGGGAAAAATAAATATTACATTCAGGGTTGAGTTTCGTATATTCATGCAGCAATTGTTGATAATGAGGCTCCTTTTACTCAAGAAATTTGTCTCTGCGTCCGTCATGACGGCTTGACAGCTTTGTGTGTTTAAGTGCCATTAAGAAGAAAGGAGGTATTGAATGTAATTAATCATGTGTAACGACATGTTTCTTCATTATTTAGCAAATATAACACGACCATAAACGCTTCAATGTCAGATACTTCCCAACAGAAACTATTTTGATCCGACCCTTAGATGAGTGTTCTATTATGACTTTTATCATGACTCGCAGGACCGTATCAGCTTACTTTAGACGGCCCGAGTGTTAGTTGTCATGGCAACATTCTTACCTGCTTTGACTTAGGAGTTCAGGGATTATGTCTCAAACAAAATCCTAGGTGTCCAGTGTCAAGTAACTTTACGGGATTGGAAGACATACATGGTTCGCCTTGGGCTATGTACTTGCACCATAGAGTGTCATTAAGATTCGTTTGTTTTAATCTTTAAAATGCAATTTGTCACTAAACGGTCAAAGCACCTTGTTTCCCTGTCATTTCCAAGGTTTTAGGGAGATCATGTTAATCACTGACTGTTGTACTGGCCGAACAATTAAAATATCAATGGGGTTTATGGTTTTGCGCTTGAGAGAATATCATCTCTCGATTAGTAGGATATAAATGTAATTGTTAGAACACAAAATGGAGATACATATTCTAAAAAAATGTTTTCATATTATTTTCTTTCATTTAAACATTTCACCAGAAACACACATGATAAAAAACATGAAAATTACAGATTTGTTACAATTCTACAATTGAACGAACAATACTTTAAGGAGTCTTTATCACACAGCGAACATTCACTCTGAAGATTGAAACTTTACATAAGTAAACAAATTCTATTTCTTAAATGCATTATAATCTGTTACCTCTTCTCTTGATTTTAAATGTTTAACTTTATTAAGTGCCTTACTGGTCATAATGCTCATCTGAATTAATATTGGTCAGTGATCTAATTCTTATCTACTAGGAAGAGTTTAAGAGAACCTGTATACACAACGTCTGAACATCCCGGGTCTATCGAATACTAGTAAAGCCTTGATATATATCACACTGATAATTGCAGTCTGTCATTCACAAAAATAAACTTATAATATATATTTTCCAATGTTCATAATCGCGAATAATTATGAAACAATAGAGAATGAAACTAAGAAATACCGTTTTAACTCTAGTCCATCATAATCGGTAAACTACATAAGGATTAAATTTTCTTACCATTCAGAAAAATGCAGAAGCCCGCAGAAGATAAACATACATGGTGCCATCAATAGTTTAAATACTCGTAAAAGTCACATGATCAATGTTTGGTAAAGCATTTTACAAATTGTAGGTAAAATCAAATATAAAAATGAACAGTAAGCGAATATGAATTTAACTACGCTAAGGTAACGCTATCCCTCACATAAAAGCTAATTTTATATTTCCTGACTTGAGTAATAAGAACTTAAAAATGATCATTTTGACTCAAGTCAACATAAATGGCGATACTTGCAACTAAGACTGGCATATACCAGTGATTGGATCAATATGCTGGGTACTGGTCATAGCATTATGAATACAAACACTTGTGATCATCAATAATAAAATAAAATCTTATAATAATTCACCACACCTCATATTTATTTAGTCATCTTTTGATCATCTTCAGTGAATAAGCCATGGAATGAAACAAAATACCAGTCCAATCATCAATATTACAACAGAACTTGTAGCCGACAGTTATCTGTTGACGAATTCTATATAAAGAGTATTTTTTCTCAAGTGTGAGGCAGAAGCGGGGGGGGGGGGGGGTGGTCAAGGAGGTCTGAACCCCCCCCCCCCACTTTTCCATTCGCCACAACCCCTTTTAAGGATTTCAGACTAAATTTTGTGTCCTGGACCCCCCGCCTTCCGGACCTTGGGGCCCATTTTTTATAGGTTTTGCCATTAGTCCTGGCGTGGACCCCTCCTTTCTTAAATCCTAGATCTGCCCCTGTGAGGACATAAGAAAGTATAACTGTAGGAGCATACACCTGTTGATTTTTATTTTACAAGGTATGATGCAAGACCACATTTAGCTGGATATAAGTTTGGCATATAAAGTTGTATGACGTAAATTTATATAACCACTCCTTTGTCGTTTTTTTCTAGGGGTGAGTGTAAACGTAGGAATGTATTACCTAAGCCGTATGCACCCAGTGGTACCCAGTGTACACCTAGTGCTCATAAATAGCTTGTCTTACTGAAGCGTATGGTTTAAGCTATCATTTGATATATATATATATATATATATATATATATATATATATATAATGTTAACTCTGCATAAACATATGCCTTACGTTATTGATGTAACTTTTTTTAGATAAACTAGAAATCATCGGTATCATTAATAAATTAGCAAAGTCTTTGATAATACAGTCAGCTAAATAAGAATCTTAAAATTATACACTTCAGTTGCCGGTGGAAAACAATTAACAGGTAATACAAACACAGACATTAATATAGAAAATTACACACATACAATGAGAAGTTGTTAGATAAGAAATATTTTAACAAAACGTGACGGTTGGGATGCATACTTTTTAATTAATGAAATAGACATTCTGATCTTCGAGCATTGGTTTAATGCGCAGACGCCGTCATGCCCACGGACAAAATATTCCAACTAAATGCCCATACAAAACCCTGTTTTTAAAGGACATTTGAGGAATTTATATGACCGTTGGTTTCAGTCTATGGTCCACACATTCTGCATTTCTAATGTTGCGTATTCGGCTTCTTGTGCGACTTGTGCATCTCGCCCTCTCAACAGGATATCCGACTCCGTAGTGTCAATTTCAAAATATATATCTGTCTTTATCACTCCCTAATCGCGATGACACAAGGTTTATTCGCACAGTTTAACAAGCTGACCGAGTCATCGTAGTCTCTATGGATTCTTTGGTTATGAAATTATTTTGAATAGTTTAAGTATTTCAATGACAAAGGTATTGTCCTGATCAAAATGTTCTACATAAAAAAATATGACCTTGAAATGTAAAATCGTGTTCTCCTGCAGTAATTTGTAAAATTTTCCTTCGCTTTAATGTATTTACTGGATCAGGGACATTTCCTGCCGATTATATATTTTAATACTGTATAACGGGTTTTGTGAATTAAGATTGCAGTGCAATATCAGCCCTTTAACTATATAAATTTTACACACACATATATATATATATATATATATATATATATATTTATATACATAAGAGAAAAGAAATATGCGTCAAACGAGAAATAAAGGATTTTCTCAGGTATAGGTTGTCAAAATATTATACAGACTTAATTAATCGACCACACCCTGCTATAGCGCTTCTCAAGAATTAGCATTTTTTTATGAAAGATCATGTATTTTCTGCTTTATTGTAAAATCCACCCCTTTCACAAGCGAAAAATAGAAATATAACATATGTTGGGGGTCTGTGACCCTGTCAAATTCGAACAACTTTAATTGCTGTCATTTAAGCTTTTTGCAACTTTGTCTCAGCCGTTGTGATAAAACTTTCTTCAATTTTTCCATAGTGATAGAAACATCTGTACACGATGCATGCTCTTTTAATCTGTGCATTAAATTTAAAGAGTTCATTTACTGGGATGCTGTCTTGACATGTCAACCCCAGTTTCTAAGTCTGAAAAATATAACTGAATATGCGAAACAAAAAAAAAGGAGAATGTATATGACGCCACCGGCCTTGCAAGAGGCAACGGGCTGTCCAAGCTATAATGCGATAAGAGAATTTTATAAAAAGGACATGCAAGGATAATTTAGATATCTTATCAAATTGTTAAATTTCATAATTGTGTAAACAGCTGTTATGTATAATGACTTTGGCCGATGTCCTTCGAGTTTACAAGATAACTGTGTCATATGTTGTAACATGTTGTATCTTTTGGTTAAAATGCAACATTTATGTTTTACATTCCAGAACACTAATGTAAGTCTGTTTTTCCAAGTGCGTCAAGTTAACTCGTACATGGGTAAAACGGGTGTAACCTGGATGTTAAGATATACAGTTCTAGGTCAAACGGTTACGATGCGTATCCTGCTAGTATCCGGATGGCCTGACGGTGGTATTAACGGACGGGGAGGACGCCGGACAAAGGGTGATCGCTATAGCTCAAATTACCTATATTCAGCTAAAAAGAGCTTAGGTGCATGCCCTTCCGTTTAAGTTCGAGGGTATATCATTTTCCCTTAAATCAATGTCAATTTGTATGTAAAATGCTTCTAGAAATAAATGGGTTTCAAATAGCGAAAACACTGATGTGTTGGGATAGCTGGATCCAGGAGCTAGAAACGTATCAAGTTAAATTTAAATATTAAAGTATTGCCAAGCAGTAACATAGCCCGGGCCTCCAGCAGAATGTTTGGAGAGCCTTGATAAATTCATCATTACCATCATCGGGTCGACGCTGGATATAATGGAGTTGTCACTTGCTGATATGTCCTTGGTTTCAAGGCTGCAACATGCAACGAATCAAAATATATTGTGTAATCTGTATCACAAGAATGTGTAACGTTCTCAAAAACTTGTGTTTGTGTAGGTGTTACTTTATTGTTTTTCTGGAAGTGCAGTTCGTCTCATTTTGCATGCGTTCATGCAGGCAGAGGTTGTGCTTACTGATAAAGGTGTCAACTTAACCTAGGCTAAAGATTCTCATACGGGAATTGGCCAGAGTGATCACCCCGCGTACCTGAATATATAGGAAGAATCTGAGCAGAGAGGTGTCTACCTAATTTGCCCATCCTTCTCACTTTCTCTCGTTCTTCCTCTGAGTACCCTGTTACCTGAAGAGTGAACACCGCCTTGCCTGTATGAGTAACGCACTTCTTGCTGCCTAGCCTAATAATTATAGTAATATATACAATATGGAAACTAGATTGACACGTTCAGTTTAAACATTCTTTTAGGGGGTGAAGTATGGACTTTGCTACCCCGTACTTTTTTATAGATTCATTTTTTCAAATGGACAAAATCTTAAAGGGACATATTATGCCTATTCTTTCACACGATCAGTTCACTGTCTCTTTATACAAACATTTCCGAGCACACAGTATCTCCCTTTGAGCTGTTTACACCTGGATATGCCATGGTTTGGCGTGTTTGTAAGCACAGTTCACGTGTATCTGTTTACAATAACCAGGCCGTAAGACCGGAGATCCGATTTTGCGCATGGGGGTCAGATATTTTCTAATATACCTCTGCCTGATGGACATAACGGTCTATGTGCCTTATGTATATTCATTGTAGAACCTGTCGCAACAGATTTGCACATAGGTCCATGGGCCTCAGCGGAAATGACACGGGTTGCATAGTTGATGTTCATGTATTACAAACCATGGGCGCAGTCAGTCAGGGTATCTCCGGATTGACAGATGTTTTGGCCCAGGCGGTACACGGAGTCCCATGCTCTGTGGGTATGGTGATGTCTGTGATCGTGACCGGTCAATTGTTTTTAACACTCATGTATAGTAGTAAACCATTTCAGGGCAATAATTTGGCAGATGCCAATTTATTATAGAGAGAAGAGGCTAACCTCCTTGTTAATTAAACATGCTTTATAGGTGATTGGGTTCCTTTAAATATCGTTTGACTAGTTTGCACGAGATTTTTACCTGCGTTAAGGAAGGTTTCTCTAGTTTATGTGAACAGCGTTGTTTGTGTGTTCATCTGTGCAATATTTCAGATTTGATTTTTTTTTTGGTGGACGGATGTGTGACATTGAACTATTTCCTTTTCTTATATCACTTTAACGATACCAATGATTCATTTAACAGTTTGGAAAGGGCCATGTATTACTAAGAATTGGGAAACAGGCGATGGCGGAAATATGCAACGATACAAACATGTGTGCGTACACAAATTGTAGAGATGTATCCAAATTTAATTGGACTCTTGCACTGCCCAACAGTTCTTTGTTTAAATCATTTACTGTTTTCTACCACTGCTTCCCACAACCTAAAACTATTATGAAGAAAGGAAATAAATGGAAGATAGATAAGGTAAATACATATTCTCGAAAAACAAAAATTTCCATGAAGCACTTTACGAAGTATTTTATTGTTTCAGTCATGACCTTGTGTCAGCTTACCAGGTTATGGTTATGGTCTATTTCTTATCTTATGCGAGACTTATTCTTTTCGATCGTAGTTTATCAAGAACCCTCTGTAAAGTCTTTTGTTTGTTCACAATGTGCATACACCTGTGGGTTTTATTGCATGTCATGAACTTTTTGTCAGTGAATGATTTGAGGGTTAAGTAGACTGAATCGTTTGAGGGTTAAATAGAGTGAATGGTTTGAGGGTTAAATAGAGTGAATGGTTTGAGGCTTTAGTAGATAATAATGGGACATGGTTATAACAATATATATAAGTAAGTAAGTTCTTCAATAGAAGGTGCCCGATTGTGCTGAATGCAATGTTTTTTTTTTAATTTTTAATCTTAACTATCACCAGATACTGGTAATTGATAACTTGCTTGATTGACGCTTAGATTCTATAGAAAAGCTGCAGTCAGTTACTTAGGTTTTCCCCATGTATCGTAAAAATCAGCTTCTACTATATACTTTCTAACTGGGCGTGAACAGTGCTTTCGATCAATGAACTTCGTAATTTTCGGTTTCAGGAAACTAATTTCCGGTATCATTACCGCACTGTCAGACTAGATCACTGGTCATGGTCACGTGATTATGATCTGACGTTACCTCGATATGTTGCATTGACTGTCATATATCGGGCCATATAGCATTTGAAAGAGTCTTGCACTAACATAAATTCCTGTTCATGTAGGGCTAGGTCAAGTTCGAATATGGTTCACCTTGACAAATTTTTTAAGGTCGCAGAGGCGATAGTTTTATAATTATGTTAACGAACTAACTTCCTAAGGCCCACTCATCGGAATTGCAGTATTGATACACCTCATAAAGGGCTAGATCAGGTTCGAATATGCATGACCTTGACGCATTTTTCAAGGTCACAGAGACGATCTTTTTTTATGTTAACGCAATAACTTGAAAATAATTTGAAGCACAGTCACCAAACTCGCAGCATTGACACTTCTCATTAAGGGCTATTTCCTCAAAAGGTGGGGGAAATACAGCATTTGTACGATAGATCATTTTTTTGCTTGTATGATTAGCTTTATTACTGTAGTGTCTGCCTAATATAGTTAATAAAAAACATGTTCATTTATTCCACATACCATATTTGCACGACATATCGTTTTTTGTTGTTGTTTAATTAGCTTTCTTACTGAAGTGTCTGCATAATATGTCAATTAATAATTGTTTTCAATGAAAAATTATCTTAATTTGTCACCATCTGTTAAGATATTTAACCACTTTTGTCCGACAAAACTGCAAATAATTTTGATTATAATTTTAATATGTAATTTTAATATATAGCTATTGTTTATTAGATTATTATATAATATATCGTATTGACGTAAAAGGCGCCCCGAGCGCTCTCAAAATCAAAATTTTCCCCCAATATTTATAAATCCTAATAAGCGCCTCCCCCGAACTCACATCTAAAGAAAATACGATCCTCTAATTTAACACTGCGGCTTGTGTACATATTTTTGACTTGACAGCACACTCAGGACAATCAGAAAAAAACCTACGATCTTTGAGCGATGGTTGTGTGAAATTTTGAAGAAATAATAACTAATCCAAGTGATACCGATTTGCAGACGATTTTATTTTGTTTTGTATGAGAGAATTGTTTGAATGACTGCAGTTCGAGATTTCCTTTGCAGGTGAAGAGGAAAATAAGGATGGTAATAAATGAACTCTTTAATAAAATTCACGTCCTAATAAGGTAGTAGAATATATAATATGTTCATATAAAGGTATAAAACAGTATTTATTTGAAAGATGAAAAAATATAATACGGGACGTCAAAACCCCGATTAAGTCAGTCACCTTGCGGAAATATCTTTGCAGCTCAGCCGATATATGACATGGAATGGCAACGCCAATAATTGTACATTCTGTCCTTCATTGTTCATGACATAACATTCAAAAGTTTTAAAAAAAGCTGAAATACTGGCCCTCAGACTCCAGAGTATTATATTCAGTGCGGATACGCACCAAATCCGGGGTTTTGTTTTAAAATTGTGAGGAAATTCGTCATATTTATATCCCGTGGAAACACGGTCCCTTTTTGGAACCTTGTTGACCCGTTATAATACATAAATTTCTTGACCTAGTCCAATAGTTCAAGCCTGACAAACATTGAATTTCGCGTTACCTGAGTAAAAGCCGCTTCATATTTTTATTATAACGCGCTACTGGTCGTCTTGTAATCGAAGTGCCATGTGCGAGTCTCCGTGTATGTTAGTGTGCAAGCCAGCTGACAGCGTCTGCATTCACTGGACTCGTGAACATTTTTCGCGGTAAATACGGCACTATATGAAAAAAAATCATCATTGTTCCAATATGCATATTACGTGCTACTGGATGGCATTTAGCCAAGAGGGCAAGTTCCCAGCATCCCTTGCGCGAGCGCTGTATACACGTAAACCCAGGGCTCTGGGATCTTGAGTACATGGGTAAGTCCCACACGCTGTCAGTGGCATCGACAATTATATCACTGCATACATGTTTCAAGTGACTTGCCAAGATATATTTTGGCAAATAATACATTAATGCTTATATATTCTCAGGATAGATAATTCCGTTTCGGTCTGTCAGTTCAGCGATTCCGTCCACGATCGCGGAAAATCACTGATTCTACTTTCAGAAGGGCTTTCATATATTGATTCAGTTACAATCCCTTTGTCAAAGCGGCAAGAGCAAACCTTTTCTTACCAGTTATTTAACTATGTGCACATGTTAATCTGATGTATAAACGATACAATTCAAATAAAAACAAAGCACTGTAATGTTCTTTATTGAATGTATATTACCACCATACGGACATGGTCACCGATATTCACGGCGTCCAGTTCGACCGACGTAATAATGCTGATTGCCGTAAATAATAATTGGCGGCCCTATGGACGCTGAAAAACTTGTACCCGTATATAAGACGGCCGCCCTTCTTTGCCAAATTTTTTTAGGATAAGATTTATCGTCCTTTACACGAGCAAATAAGGTAAGTATATAAATATATATATATTTATATATATATATATATATATATATATATATATATATGTGTGTGTGTTATAAATATATATTTCATTCCATAATACATCCATATACGTAAGTGAATTCAGGACACCCATGGCCACCTGTAGGGTCGGCCTTCACCGACCAAGTCAGTCAATGTTAGCAATGACACACTTGACCACTGAATCTTTTGTTTGCAACTAATATTATTATTAAATAAGATGATAAAGCCTAACGGAGATATAATAAACATTGACAGTAACTTTTAAGCTCGGTGGGGGAAAATGAAATCATTACGTTGCCCCCATGTTATATTGGCTAGGGAGAAAAGCGAGGTTATGATGGCTCATCCCTTAGTTTTCTTAAAGTGATCTTAACGATATATACGGTATATATTATTATATTATTGTTACGGGGTGACATTAAAGCGGCCGAACTGTCTCGCTCGTGAAGCATGCTTTAGTAGTGAAGCGGTTGGTACGCCGGACTTCGGCGCCACCGTTATGGGTTCGAATCCCGGATTGGCCAAGTATTTTCCCCTGAGCAATTTGTCTTCGTAACCAACTGGGGGCTCGTCTGGGATGACGGTTAACTTTGTGGCCCTGGGAATGCACTCACCAAAGTGCGACCCCTGGGATAATTAATCCTGTTCTGATAGCAGAACGCTCTTAAGAGGGGGTGTGTTACGGAGTGACATAAAAGCGGACCGAACTTTCTCGCTCGTGAAGCATGCTTTAGTAGCGAAGCGGTTGGTACGCCGGACTTGTGCGCCACCGTTATGGGTTCGAATCCCGGATCGGCCCAGTATTTCCCCTGAGCAATTTGTCTTCGTAACGTTATATATATTATTACATCATATGTCTATTAGCTGTCTATCAGAATGTATTGTTTCTCTTGGCATCAGTAAGATTAATAACTGAAACGTGCTGTTAGTTGTATTAATACCCATCCTTCGGGTCGCCCGGTCCTCCAGTCGTTAAAGGGACCCTATCATCTATAAAGCATATTGAATAAACACGTATAATAGCGTCTTCTCTTTGAAATAAAGTGGTACCTGCTAAAATATTGCCTAAAAATCCGTTGGCGAACAGTGGATCCGGCACGATCACAGGCGTCAAGATTAACACAGCGCTGGGTCACAACACTCCTGTCAATCAGGAACTATTGCGACTGACTTTGCCCCCCCCCCCCAAAAAAAAAAATAGTACATGTTTCCGCTGGCTGAAACATCGCATGTTCACTCAGGCCCGGGAACCGATACACGACCTGTCTCGTGGGATCTCAATAATCGTGAGATATCTCTTTATGATTGTGCTAACATTTTTAACCTACTTAAAGTTTTGCACGATCATGCATATTTGTTTTTTACAATCGTTACAGAGCGAGTAAGATGTTAAAATTTCCAACAGAACCATTATTTCTAATACCAAAAAAAAAAGAATATATTTGAAAAATGTATCGTGATACTCAATATGCGAATCGCCGTATAACAATATACCGATACACCGATAATATGGCGCACCCCTAATAATGAATGCATACTCATATCGTATATATGAAACTATATATTTCACGGCGAATATTTATGCTTCCAGTCTATTGTCAATTACCGGGAGAATCTTCAGTCCTTATATGAACTTGAAGGAATTGCTGGCGGGAGGTACAATCTAAATACCAGAAACAAAAGTTTTCTCAAAATATAGTCACAGAAGCGTAGCTGATGTGTCGAACCAGTCTCGAACTATCCCGAGTAAGTCTTCTCGAGCCAGGCCCTATTTTGGCCCTAAATACGCAAAGAGTTCTAAAGGGGCCGTCACATATCCAACACGGAGCCCGTCCAAAATCTCTGCTAGCTAAAAAACGGCATTTCCGGCAGGAATACGGCCGGTGTTTGCTCGATCACTGCGGCCTCCGCCGCGAATTTTAGGGGTCGGCCGACGTCCGCAGGGCACGGAAACCTGTTCTATAATTCAGCGATTCTTCAGTGGCAAATTTTGAGGTCGCAGAACTCGTAAATAGGTCGCCCGTACATAGCTCCGGCATCGGACATTATATGTATCCTGTTTACATCTATAAATGACGGTCAATTTTATCGTAGGTTTTATGCATTTCATTTTACGTTTATGTTTTTGAATATACCTGAAATGATGTTAACAATATTATACTTGGAAATGAAACAAAATGTGTGTGTGTGTTTAAAGTCAGTTGTACAATATTATAAATTGTAGGCACGTGATATCTTCCCTGTAAATATTGCTTACTGTCCTTTTGTGCATTTCTTATGCATTTTCCTATAAGTGTAGTTGCACAAAAACAGTCAGAAAAGTAGTACCATGAACAACATCGGTATTGTAGATTATTAAGTACTGTTATAGGATTATCCAGACTGACCACCCTTAGTGCGGAGGATTACTCCCCAGGGCCTGATTTACACAACAGCTGTATAATGGAGGAAGTGTTCATGAACATTTGATTAAAAAATATAGTTTTATGCGCATGACATGAGTTATGCATTTTTCCCTGGTTTGTGTAATTTAACATTCATCTTTGATACAGGATCCACATTTGGCACTAAAAGTTCATGGTTGTTGTTGAGAATGACTGATTCTGTGTTAGTATTTATATAAGCACTTAAACATTATGTTCAGCCGGATGGCGGCGTTTCATATTAGAGGGTGACAGTATTACCTATCAGCCGGATGGCGGCGTTACACATCAATTTGCCGTGTTACGTATCAGCCGGAAGGAGGCGTTATTTATCAGTTCGAGACATTGTCACATATCAGCCGGGTCGCAGTGTTATCAAAAACACACTTCGAATATTAGTAGAACTGATTTTCTCGAAGGAGTTCCATTTCCAATCTCATAATGTCCCTACATCGATGATATCACAAGAAAAAAACGGGTAGAAAAGAACGCTAGTATATGTCGGTTTTGTGTATAGAAATTATTTACGGTTCACGAAAAAAGCCATTATACCGAATTCCTTGAATTATTGTATTTCATAACACAGCGAAGATCATTATCGTGTACTTTTCAGTATGATCCCGATGTACTTCACAATACATAAACGTTAAACCTGCTGCCTTTAACAATGAAAAAAAAAACGGAGCGTTATATGTTCGGAGATTAAGTGTCTTATTTTACATCGGACTACATCTGTGCAGAGATATTCAGGCTCTTGGTACAAACTGAGTATTACCAGAAATATTCAAATAAAAAAGTTAATGATTACAAGTAAAATTCAAACCCATAGTCCTGACAGCGGCTGGAGGAAGTTTCTGTTTTTTTTTCAGTAAATCGACTTTCATTGTTTTACTGTGGAAATGGGAAGGATCCTCTATTGCATTAAAGATGACTACATTGCCTCCATTCACAGATGTATGTTTAATAAATGCAAACTGGATGCAAACATGAAATTGCAAAGATGAACTATGAACCAGGTATAACTTACACAAAACCAGCACTACCTTACTCTGATTACTAGGAACGAGACATGTACCACAGACACTAATACACTTTATTAATTAAATAAAAGGGAAATCTTATATGATTACAAATTACACCAAGTGCATCTTACTGAATGTACATATCCGTCTTAAAAATACACATTTATATTGGTTGTGCGAAGTATGGTTTTGTTGTTTGATTTTAGATTGAAAATATTTACATAAATCTCTGAAAGTTCAACCTTAAGAATTTTTCCGGTGCTATTCTCAATTAACACTCTCTCCTTGCTTGACTTTATCCTTAATTATGTGCCCAGGGACCAGTTGCTGATTCATATATTTCATTTTCCACCATTTCAGTATCTATGTCTTTGTCAAGTGCATTATTTGGCACATATCGATCAGCAGTCTTGTGTGAGCAATGGTATTTATTTTCCTCAGTCAGTAGCCTTTCTTTTATATCTGGCAGCTCATGGCAAGTGTCATGCACTTCATTAGAACATTTAATTTGTATCTGGGGACCAGATTCGTATATTTCATTTTCGACCATTTCAGAGTCCACGTCCTTGTCAAGTGCATTATTTGGCACATATAGATCAGCAGTCTTATTGTCTTGGTGCGAGTTATGGTATTTATTTGCCGCACT
Organism: Sipunculus nudus; assembly: GCA_026874595.1. NCBI lineage: Eukaryota > Metazoa > Annelida > Sipuncula > Golfingiida > Sipunculidae > Sipunculus > Sipunculus nudus. The sequence goes on along the minus strand of CM049317.1, from coordinate 33,261,253 downwards.
TTGTAGTCTCCCTTGCATATCCTGCAGCTGATGGCACGTGTTATGCACTTCATTAGAACCTATAATTTGTACCTGGGGACCAGATTCGTATATTTCATTTTCCACCATTTCAGTGTGTATGTCATCGCCAACGGTAATATTTGTTACATCCAAATTATGTACTTGGAAGTTGAGTGGTTCTTGGTAGGTATTGTCCTCAGTTTCAGGTCTCATACCCACATTTGGTAATTCATGGGAGCTTTCTTGCAGACCATAAAAGCGTTTCTGTTTTCTGAAAAAAATTAAGGTAAACAAATAACATACATACTAATTCTGTCTTATGATAAAAGTAATATTACCTTTATAAAAACACATCCTTCATGCATAATATATTTATTACATCAACAGGTAAAAGTGTCAACTGCTTATACAGGATGTTATTACAGTTGTGTAAATCACATTGTCAATATTTTGTGTATATATTTTAATAATATGACGGAATACTTATGTTACGGTTTACTAAGTATTTGAGTTGATAACAAGTGACCCATGGGTCATGACGCTCAGCCGACTGACATGTTGATAATATGTCCTTGCACAGGAAATTAATAAAGATAATATAGGTGGCATCATCATTCAAGCTTATTAGCTTAAGTTTATCAAGATCCATTAGCACACCAAATTTGATGACAATCCAACCAGCCTTTCCTGAGGAACCTGGCAATTTGTGTGTATTTTTTCATTACTTCTGGGATGCTCAAACATAAGCCAAAACTCTGAGAATAAAGGGTCACAGTGACCAAATTTCAGGTTTTGATGGGAGAACTTTAGAGGAACTCTTAGGATGCCAAGTGAAAAGATTCTGGGTCCAATGGTTATGATTTGTGCGCTACTTTGGTACCAAATGTTCAAATATTCTGGGGCGAGCTTATAAGCCCCATTGCTCATAGAATATTGGTAATAGAGACCTAATTTCATGTTTCAAATGAAACTTTTCATGGACCTCCTTGGATTTTAAGTTAGAAGATTCTAGGTCAAATGGCTATAATTTGTGCCCCGCATTGGTATCAAATATTCAATTATGCTAGGGTGCTTATAAGCCCCTTAGCTCAGAGAATATGGGTAACAGAGACCTAATTTTAGGTTTCCAAGGATATTTTTCATTGACCTCCCTGCCCTGGTGGGGCCATCAGACTACAGAAAACTGATGAAACACTCCATAACCAATATCCTTGCAAAGAATCACGGTGATCAATGTATTAGTTGTTCAGATACTTTAGCTTTTGTATCAAATTTTCCATTATACTGGGGGAGGGGGATACCTCAGAGCCCCATAGCTTGAAGAATATGGGTAACAGAGACCTGATTCCAGGTTTCCAAAGATATTATTCATTGACCTCCCTGCCCTGTTAACAGACGATTGTATCTTTAAAGGTCTCAAAAATAGAGAGAAAATGCATAAAAAAATGAAAAAAAAATCCAGGTGGCGCCACCAGTCAGCAGGAACTGACGAAACACTCCATGATGAATATGCATGCAAAAAATCATGGTAATCGATGAACTTTTTGTTGAGATACAAGTGCTTTTGTATCAAATTTCGAGTTGTTCTCGGGGGTACTTCAAAGCCCTATAGCTCAGACGTTATGGGAAACAGAGACCTTATTCCAGGTTTCCAAGGAGACTTTTGATGGGCCTCCTTGAATTTCATGATAGAAGATTTTAGGTCCAGTGGTAACATTTTGTGCCCTGTTAACATATAACCGCATCTTTTAAGGTCTTAAAATTAGAGAAAAAATCGTAGAATATCGAAAAAAAACACAGGTGGGGCCACCAGACTACAGAAACTGATGGAACACTCCAGGTCCTGTGGTTATTACTTGTGCCCTGTTAACGGACAGACGACCGGACGACCAGACGACCATACCACCGGACGACCAAACGGACGACGGACATAGAGGGATTGCTAAAGCTCAGATGACGTACAGTCGGCTGAGCTAACAATTGTAAAAATATACAGGTAAATTGTACAATAATACAGGTGGCGCCACCTGTCTGCAAAACCTGATGAATCACTTCATGATCAATATCCATGCAAAGAATCATAGTGATCAATGCAACAGTTGTTCAGATACTTGAGTTTTTGTATCAAATTGTCCATTATTCTCCGGGGGGGGGGGTATTTCGGAGCCCCATAACTCAGAGTTTATGGGTAACAGAGACCTAATTTCAGGGTTCACAGAGACTTTTCATGGGTCTCCCTGTATGTAAAAAGAGAAGATTCTAGATCCAATGGTTACAATTTGTGCCCTGTTAACAGATGACCCCACCGTAAGAGGTCTCAAAAATAGAGAAAACAAAATTCGTAAAAATAAAAAAAAAAATACAGGTGGCACCACCAGTCTGCAAAAACTGATGAAACATTATATGACCAATATCCATGCAAATAAATCATGGTTATCAATGCATTAGTTGTTCAGATACTTGAGCTTTTGTATCAAATTTTCCATTATTCTGGGGGGGGGGGTACTTCAGGGCCCCATAGCTCGAAGAATTTGGGTAACAGAGACCTTATTCCATGTTTCCACAGAGACTTTTCATGGGCCTCTCTGCAAGTTCAGAGAAAAGATTCTAGGTCTAGTCATTAAGATTTAAATGCTGTTAACAGATGACAGCATCTTAAGAGGTCTCTAAAACAGAGAAACAAATCTTAAAAATAAAAAAGACAAAGGTGGCGCCACCAGTCTGCAGAAAGTGATGAAACATTCCATGACCAGTATCCATACAAAAAATCATGGTTATAAACGCATTAGTTGTTCAGATACTGGAGCTTTTGTATCAAATTTTCCATTACTCTGGGGGTTACTTGGGAGCCCCATAGATCGAAGAAAATGGGTAACAGAGACCTAATTTAAGGTTTCCAATAAGGCTTTCCATGGACCTCCCTGCATATAAAGAGAGAAGATTCTATGTCCAGTTGTTATGATCTGTGCCCTGTTAACAGATGACCGCATCTTTTAAGGTCTCAAAAATAGAGAAAAAATGAGAAAATACAGGTAGCGCCACCCGTCTGCAGAAACTGATAAAAAATCCATGATCAGATGCCCGGATGGTCGGACGAACGACGGACAAAGGGTGATCGCTATAGCTCAGATGACTTACAGTCAGCTGAGCTAAAAAAACCCTTGAACATAGACCAGTAGGGGTATAACCCCACCCCCACCGCCCAGTTTTTTTTTTTTTGCCCAATTTTCTTATGGCTAGAGGTCCCTATAGTCCGTCTCAGTACCCGTGTCCGCATGTTTTTCCGGAATAATTTTTTATACAAGTAAAGCAGTGTAAACCTTTCTTGTCCAAAGGTTGCAGGAGCTATTCCGCCGACTACCTGCGTAAAAAGTACCTTGCCTTGATTTTATATGAGACAAATAATCCAAAATATGACAAAACAAGCTACAGCGTTTACGACTTATTCCTTGCCTGAGAACTGAAAATAAACAAGCCAGTCAAACTTATGACGTCAGTCAATTGATGGTGACGTGCGACCGATCACTATGACGTCTTTGTGACGTCACTATTGTCTAACAAACACCAAACGCAGCCATAGACATGGAAAGTGTAACATGGAGGAATGTACTGTCTAGCAGTGCCGGGAAGACGCCATTCACGGTATTTCAGCAAAAATAACGCAAAAGAGTCGCAAAGTAAATACGTTTTTCATGATATATAACAACTTAAAACAAAATCGGCGGAATATCTGTATATCTGCTTCAGGCCAAAGGGCATTTTTAAAGAATATTTTAAAAATAATTATCGCGAAAAAACATGCGGACACGGGTACTGGGACGGACTATAGTTTGTGAAAAATGAATGTTTGCACTTGAAACAGGGTGATTTTTCGAGAAATGGCCCTCTCTATCAAATAGCGTCAAAGAGCCAGGTTTGGGACTAACGGAAATCGGTTAAGGTGATGTGGTTACAAAATCGTCTGTAACCCTTTTAATACGAGCCATATTGTGGTAAAATAAACACCATTTTACTCCCTTTTAATTGCAAAATCAAAGATGGACATAACTGTGTTTGTATTTGAATGTGTTACATGCCTATTAAGTTCAATCTCTACTGGACTTCAGATAGACTCGGTCTACTTTCTCGAGTCCTTGTCTCTAAGTCCGAGAAAAAGTCTTAGTCCAGAACCGTCTAGTCCAAGTCTGAACCCCCAAAAAAGCGGACTCTGAGTCCCACCTCGAGTTCTACATCACTGTAGCCAGCCACCCTGGCCATTACATCAAGGCGCAAGCTCATGTAATGTTTACTGGAATCAGGGGCGGAATTTCCTTTTGCAATGTGGAAGAGAAACGGTACGGGGCAAGATGACATGAACCCTACCCCCCCCCCCCCCACACTCCCACCAGGGCAATTTCCATTTGCAATGTGGTGGGGGAGGGGGTAGGGGGATCTTAGAATCTGCCACACACTGATGCACCATTGTAGATACCCCCCCCCCCACACACACACACACTCGCATTTTATCTAAGTATTTCATCCAAGGGCGGGCCAAGTATTTTTAAGTGTGTTGTTCACAAATTAGTTGTAAATTACTCGAAATTATACTGACAGTTTTATCTAATCTGTAATTTTTGGATAGTTATTATGAATTTGTTAATAATGAGTGAGGAGAAAGTTACAGCTATTAATGCTGGCCTTACCAAGTAAGCATTTTAATAGCCTCCTACATTTGAAATTTGTCTTTTTAAATGTTTTAGATTAATTAGACATTTTATGAACTGTGTTTCAAATAGAAAATATCATACTTATATAAATATGTCCTTATTAGCACGAATAAAAGGTAATAAAATGGTACACATTCCTTGATCCTAAGACAAGAATTAAGAAAATTATAGCTTCTTCCGGCAACGAACTGGACACTTTGACGCGGTCTGATACAGGCCATTGCTCCAAAATATAATTTTGTTTCTGCTACAACATTACTTTTCATTAAAAAAATACACCACGTGAAACAATAAAAAACTCAGATTATGCAATTAATCCAAGCAAATTAATAAGCAATTAATATAGCAGTTTACACATCCAAATACAAACACAGTTATATCTATCTTGTTAAGCAATGAAAGGCCCATCCTAGGGCTAATATTAAGGAAGTTGCAGTCTGTGTTGTAACCATACCCCGTTAACACGATTTCCGTCAGTCGCAAACTTGGCACTTTGACGTGGTTAGATAAAAAGGGCCATTAAAAAAATTAGCCTCGATTCAAGTGCCAGCATTAATTTTCACAAACTAGGGACCTCTGGGTATAAGAAAATTAGGGCTTAGAAAAATAGCCCGGGGCGGGGGGGGGGGGGGGGGTGGAGCTATTCCCTACTCGCCCATGGACTTTACCTTTTTCCTACAACAATCAAGGCCAATCCGACGCTGACCAGGATAAGACACGCAACGATGCCAATGGTTATTTGGATCATCTCTAACCGATGATGGAGAACGCAGGGAAACAAATAAATTCATGTAGTGTTTAAAACAACTCACGAATTACAACATATAACAAAAACTATATAAAATAATAATGGAATGCGTCAATGAAAAAGAATCTCTGCAGGAATGCTAAATATATTTCTGAGCGTTAAAAATGTCTGAAAATTCAACGGGTGATGCAAGACATGCATACACATAAAAAAAAATATTCAAATTAATATTCCATGAGGTCCTTTCGAATCAGAATAAAATTGGTTGAAATGTATGACCATAAGGACAATGTTATTTTCACCATAAAAGAATGAACAGAGATGAAATCTGTATATGCGAAGTGCCCTGTTTGAGGAGATTGTTGTAAACATAACGTGTTCATGTACAAAGAAGTCAAAATAAGTCTCGGTATTTGGAAATTTGTGACACATGTGAAGTTCATCTGGTTATTAAACACTTCCATAAAAAAATATGAATTTTTTTTTCTAAAGCAGGTAAATATTCTAAATTGCCCCTTTGTATACCCGTCGCCCATATACCCTTTCCAAATTGCCGTTCCTTTGAAATTGAGCTGGTTTCTGAGTGCAACGTTTACATTCATCATCACATCCGTGTTTCTGACAATATAATCTGAATTCTTAACAAGTGAAAGCTGTCTAAATTATTGTGTACTGCCCACATATTTTCTTCAGATCATGTTGGGTCATGCAGGGAACATGACAATCACATGAATGGTAATCAAACTGACATATATACGAGCTATACAAGCTGGATCTATTTTTCATCATGAATCTTTGATTTGCTCTTTGTGGCTATGGGGATTTTTTATCGCGTTACTCATTGAGCATCACTAATAATATATGCTGTCGTTTGAACAGTGTGTTGGGATTGGGTCCTTTATCTAACATCGAAGCCACTGAAACTTTATTACCATATTGAAAACATAGCTTCAAAATATGTAAGAAAAGAGAGGGTAAGCAACAAGCATTGAACGATTCACAGATAAAAAGCTTACTTAAATTATTACAAAGACACGATGTACGATCGAGTTATGTGTATGTACAAATATATCCAGGATAATGAAATCGATAAGTATTTTTTACTCCTTGTCTATGTCGTGTATTTATTGTACATTACAAGGATACTGATAAAAAAAACAGTATTGAAACAATATATCAAATATACCATACAATACATGGAAAATAATATAACAGCTATCTCAACGAAGGTCGCCAAGGTTATACTTTAAAATTAAGCGCCACATATTTGTATATAGGAAAAATAATAGGAACATCCTGCAGAGATCACTTACTTAAATTTCCACTCTTAACGGCAGGTCCAGTAGAAACCGAGGTAGAAGTCACATGTATGCGCTTCGTTCTTGTAACAATATCTTTCTCAGTTGTCGGCGCCAAACCTTCAACAAAAGACATTCGTAGTACAAGGGGAACATGGATGGTTTATTTTAGTAATAACAATGTATTGTATATAACAGTGCCAATAACTTCTGGAATGCAGCAGATCGGTCGGCAAGATTATGATATAATAAACCAGACACGGAAAGGTGGTATGTTAATTTAACTATTTGGAAAGTTATCATGTTAGTTGACCACCCTAAAGCTGTGGCTTTAATTGAATTTGTATATATATTTAATATTTTAGGAACACCCTGAAGAGAATATTTACTGGACTTGGTACTCTTCTCGGCAGGTCCAGCAGAAACTGATGCAGGCGTGACCGTTACACGCCTTGTTTTTGTAGCCGTATCTTCTTCAGTATTCAGCTTCGTACCTTTAACAAAATACATTCTTAGGTAATCATGTACTGTTTCCTTTTTAGTGGATCAGTGATAATAATTATAATATTGCATATAATAGTATGTTACTTTTGAAATGCAGCAGATGTCACAAGATGAATCGTATCATTTTGTTTAATCAGGGTTTATTTTCATTTGTCGGGTTTACTTGTTCGGGTCTGTTTGACCTGTATATTTTTAAGCGAGAATCGACGCGCCGGGCAGAGTATTGTGTTGTTAGACTAGGGCGGCATTCAATGAAGGTTACCGAGTGCGCTTCAGGTCCTGTAATGCCATTATTATGGCAAGTGCTATGGCGGTAAGCGTTTTTTGTTTTTGTTCCCAGCCCATGTAATATTCAGCTTGCTCATGAATATAGATGGGCCAGAGTAGAAAAAAAACAGACCAGGCTATAGCGAATTTTTATCGCGTTACTCATTGAGCATCACTATGATATGCTGTCGTTTGAACAGTGTGTTGGGATTGGGTCCTTTATCTAACATCGAAGCCACTGAAACTCTATTACCATATTGAAAACATAGCTTCAAAATATGTGAGAAAAGAGAGGGTTATCAACAAGCATTGAATGATTCATAGATAATGAGCTTACTTAAATTATTACAAAGACACGATGTACGATCGAGTTATGTGCATGTACAAATATACCCAAGATCATGAAATAGATAAGTAATTTTTACTCCTTGTCTGTGTCTTATATTTATTGTACATTACAAGGATACTGATAAAAACAGTATGGAAAAAATATATCAAATATACCATATAATGCATGGAAAATAATATAACAGCTATCTCAACGAAGGACGCCAAGGTTATACTTTAAAATTAAGCGCCACATATTTGTACATAGGAAAAATAATAGGAACATCTAGCAGAGAATACTTACTTGAAATGCCACTCTTAACGCCAGGTCCAGTAGAAACTGATGTAGAAGTCTCATGTATGCGCTTCGTTCTTGTAACAGTATCTTTCTCAGTTGTCGGCGCCAAACCTTCAACAAAAGACATTGGTAGTACAAGGGGAACATGGATGGTTTATTTTAGTAATAACAATGTATTGCATATAACAGTAGCAATAACTTCTGTAATGCAGCAGATCGGTCGGCAAGATTATGATATAATAAACCAGACATATTTGTTTGCACGGAAAGGTGGTATGTTAATTTAACTATTTGGAAAGTTATCATGTTAGTTGATCACCCTAAAGCTGTGGTTTAAATTGAATTTGTATATATATTCAATATTTTAGGAGCACCCTGAAGAGAATATTTACTGGACTTGGTTCTCTTCTCGGCAGGTCCAGCAGAAACTGATGCAGGCGTGACCGTTACACGCCTTGTTTTTGTAGCCGTATCTTCTTCAGTATTCAGCTTCGTACCTTTAACAAAATACATTCTTAGGTAATCATGTACTGTTTCCTTTTTAGTGGATCAGTGATAATAATTATAATATTGCATATAATAGTATGTTACTTTTGAAATGCAGCAGATGTCACAAGATGAATCGTATCATTTTGTTTAATCAGGGTTTATTTTCATTTGTCGGGTTTACTTGTTCGGGTCTGTTGGACCTGTGTATTTTTAAGCGAGAATCGACGCGCAGGGCAGAGTATTGTGTTGTAAGGCTAGAACGGCATTGAATGAAGGTTACCGAGTGCGATTCAGGTCCTGTAATGCCATTGTTATGGCGAGGGCTTTGACGGTAAACGTTTTTCTTTTGTTCCCAGCCCATGTAATATTCAGCATGCTCATGGATATAGATTGGCCAGAGTAGAAAAAACAGACAAGGCTCTGTGTTAGTCTTTTAATCATAAATGAGCCTCCAGGGTCGAAGGGTATTTAAATAGTGAATACTCAGTGTAAGAACACAGGGTCAGTGGAGCCAGCGAGGTCTATTAGTGCCGGTCGACAGAGTCCAGAGTGGTGCTGCACCCCCAGTGTCCAGATAGGTGTACGGATAGATGCTGCCGCCCAGTGTCCATATAGGTGTCGCTATTTAGTATTCAGCATTGCATGACTATAGATGGGTATTGGTTGAAAAGGCAGTCAAGGCTTTCAATTAGTCTATATATAAATGAGCCTCCGTGGTAAAGGGGTATTTAAAGAGTGCACACTCAGTGTGAGAACACAGAGTCTGTAGAACCTGCAAAAATCCAGAAGTGCTGACCGCCGGAGTCCAGAGAGCTGCTGCCCCTCAGTGTCCAGAGAGGTGTCCAGAGAGGTGCTGCTAACCGGTGTCCAGAGGAGCTTTTAGTGTTATATGTACAGTGTATGTACCAGTGTATTTAATTAGGCGTATCAGGCTGGAAACCTTATCTTAATTGTATGTGGTTTTGAATTATGTACCAATTATTCCTACTAATATATAATATTGTTGTTTAACCACTGTGTTTTTTTTGTGCGAGTACCGATACGATGAAACCGCCATCAAAACCACACAATCTCTACTTTATCACTTTAACACAAATGTTACCAGAAAGCATCAGAAAGGGGTAAATTATACCGTGTCATAGCAGAACGATCGGCAAGATTATAGAATTATACACCAGATATATGTACACTGGAAAGGTGGTATTTAAATTTAATAATGAGAAAAGGTGTCATGTTAGTTGACCACCAAACTTACTAGAATTGGTACATTCTACCAGAACAGGTGTTAAATACACTGTGACAGTTGCGTCCATTTACGTCAACAAACCTCATAAGACAATTGACGTAAAGAGCCGAACCTGTACCTATAATCTAATTCTTATTGACCGTGCCCCAGAACAGTTAAACTAGAGTCAAACATGTCCATTATAGGAAAGCGAAAGTATTTGTAAAAGAACATTGTTCAAGAAAACATTAGCACAAATAAAGTGTTTCTTCAAGAAATATAACGACATTTATGTTGCCAAGGATTGAACTAAGCGCTTTCCGAGTTGACATTATACCTGTCAGGGCTGACAGGGGCTGACATAACTGATACACCTTGAATGGTCCCTTTGGCACCACCAGCATCGGTGATCTGTGACTCGTCTTAAATGAAGCACAAATTACACTGAACAAATAAAATATCCAATGTTCATAACTGAACAATAATATAGACAGATTTAACTGTTATATTGTTGTTAACTAATTCCAGAAGACATCACCTGTAAACATTCATTAGACCAGTTACTGTATCAAATCCCCCAATAGAAGGGACAGACGTTCACTCTGATCTACCAGACGAACAAAACATACAGGAATGAAATGGACACTGAATGTGAAAAATATAAAGATCCAAAAGGGCATTTGCAAAAGTTAAAAGATGAAAATACAAATAAGCATGATGTAAATATCGACTATTATGATGAGAAATTATAGTTCATTAAAGTAGAACAGATCTCGTTTACCTTTCAAAGGTCAGTTTGAATATAGATATAATAATAGGGAATGCATTTAATGTTGTATTAAAAACACCCCCATATCTACACATATGCATATATATATATATATATATATATATATATATATATATATATAATGCCATATGTTTTTATCGGGAAAGGTTTGTACTTGTTTATATATGTGTGTAGAAGAGTTACTCCGCATGTACAAGGTGCTTTCCAAGTTTGATGTTGTTTAAGAATCCTAAAGGCTTACTTCAATACCAAAAATAAAATGAAATACTAATATAGGTACACGTAGATTAATGAACATGTATATGTATAAAATAACCTAAAATAAAAAATCCAGCTTTGGGGACATAACCCTTAAAATGGAAATGAAAAGACCCGTAGTCCACCCGGCTGAGAGACCCAAGGCGCCAGTCACAACAACATTGTTAACAACTATGTACTTTGTTACAAAGCGCCGCGGGTGATAGTAATCAAACTTGACCAAGTTTAGAACCTCTTGAATTGTATCGACATATTGTAATGCTCTATATATTATTGCTTTTGTTATTAGATTACTGAATTATCTCGTTATTTTGATAATAATCACCAGCATAACCCTTAAAACTCCCGGAGATTCCATCCTTGATTTGGGACATTTTGTAGAATGCTGTTTTCAACATAACGTGTTCATATACAATATACATATTTTTACTTTAGGAGATGTTTATTGCATTACTAATGAAAAATTAATCATATATCCTGTCTTGTTGTAAGAGTTTGTTGTTTAATACATAGCATCGCATTTGTAGAAGAAACTGTAACTGTATTGGCTCATCCAGATCCATAGCCTACTGGCATATAAAAAATAACGTTTGAAGATGTTATAAATAGACACATAAAATAACTGAAATGTTTACATATGATCTGATTTTTTTTAAGGCACTATATACATATTATGTGCATGTACAAACATACGTCCTATCATGAAACAATTGAGCGTCTTTCTCCTTGTTTGTGTCGTTTATCCATTGTTTATTGCAAGAGTAATGATCAAAAAATTAAATAAAATATCAAATATACCGACATAATACAAGTTAAATAACTAACAAGCTTTGTGGATGAAGAACCCTCAAGGTATGCTTTAAATTTAACATTAACTGTGTGTATAAATGAACTATTTAAGGAACGTCCTGAAAAGAAAACTTACTGTGAGGTCCAGCAGGAACTGATGTAGAAGTCACCTGTGCACGCTTCGTTCTTACAGCAGTTTCTTCCTCAGTACTAAGCGCCATACCTTAAACAAAAGACATTCACAGTACAGGGGATATGTGAATTATATCATTGTATGTAAGAGCAACAGTAACTCTGGGAAAGTAGACGACCGATTGGTAAGATTATAATACATATATGTACGATGAACGATGGTATGTTAAGTTAACTATGTGAAATAAATATCATCTTAGTTGACCACAAGTTGCTACATATATGGCCTATGTCTGCAGGGGATGGTGTTAAATACGTTCTCCACTTTATCGGGACACTTTCGTAGGTTTACCTCGACAAACCATTTGCGTGAATGGCCGGACCTGTACCAGTATGCTGTGTGAAAAATGACAGTTCAAATAGGGCAAAGCAAGTCCATTCTATCTAAAGTGAAAGATTTGTAAGGGGACACTGTTCAGTGAATCCACACTGAGATAAGTGTTTCAAAATTTATATATATATATATATATATATATATATATATATATATATAGAGAGAGAGAGAGAGAGAGAGAGAGAGAGAGAGAGAGAAGAAACCAATGCATGGACTGCAAATCAAGCGAGCTCATTAGTATTTTTGATGATAATAGCGGCATTTATTTGTCAAGGATTGAATTAGTGTATACTCGGTTTGACACTATACCTGTCGGGGTAACAGGAACTGACATAAAAGTAACTGATACACCTTGAATGGTCTTTTTGGCAGCTCTAGCGTTAGTGACCAATGACAAGTCTTTAAAGATTCATAAAAATAAAGTGACCAAATATATAACATACTTGGCTTGACACTTTTCTCGTCGGCTCTATGAGGAACAATTGTAGAAGCCACCGCAATAAACTTCGTTCTTATAGCCGTGTTTTCCTCGGTAGTTAGCGCCATACCTTTAATAAAAGGCATTATTAGTACAAGGGAAACGTATTATTTCATTGTATGTAACAGTAATTCCTGGAACGCAGAAGGCCAATTTTAAGGTAAGATTAGAATTTAAAAATACATATGTGTACGACGGAACTGTGGTATGTTAATTTATTTATATGAAGTTATCATCTTAGTTGACCACCAGTTGCTACAAACATGGCAACAAAGTAAATGATACACCATGAATGGTATCGTTGGCAGCCCCATCTTTCGTGATCAATGACAAGTCTTTAAAGATGCACAAATGACAGTGAACACATAAAATATTCAATGGACATTACTTTTATGAAAATGAATACGGACACATTACATTGTTACACTGTTATAAACTTATTCCAGAAACCATAAACAACAGTTGATAAGATTCTAATTACGAGTTACTCCAACGAATCCTAGAAAGCTTGGACGAACGTGCACTCTAATATACTGGACGTGCAAAATATACATTGAAATGAAAGGGACATTGAATATGAAACTATATAAACATATATGTTTTATTAAACAAATACAATTTACGCTATAAAAATGTGAACATCTGTGGCCGTTGCACCTTTTTCAGAAGATGACAGGCCTCGTTGAACTTTCAAACGGCAGTTAAAATGAGGATATAATAAAGGGAATGTATTTAATGGGATCTCAAAGTGTAATATATATATATATATATATATATATATATATATATATATATATAAGAGTTCATAAAAATGCATCAATGCATTAATGTCACTACCCGCAGGTTTCGTGCGCACTGCGTGGCACTCATCAAGTGACTGAAAGGGGTTGGTTTGGGTTTGCTGTAGCTAATTCTTTCGTTGTGTCCTGAGTTTTCTAGCGCGTCGTTATAGATGTGGGCGGTGGAATGGAATGATTCTTCGTCGTGGGAGAGCTGTGATATACGTTTGCCGATCGCTTCTGGAATTTGCTTGATGATTTGAGGTGGATGGTTGGACGATTTATGCACATATAAAGGGTTGTCATTTGGTTTCCTGTACGGCTTATATGAGTTGTTCTTCATATGGAAAGTCACGTCAAGGAAATTAACTGTGTTTAGGTTGGACTCTTGATGCCAAGAAGCTGGAGTTCTGAAGTTATTTTTGTTCTGAGTTTGTCTGATGCTCGTCCCGTCATTCCTTTGAGTACGGCTAATCCGTCATCCCGGTACAGTCCTATGTTTTCTGAGGGGATTATTTTACTGAGCGTGTGAAGTATGAACAGTCCTACGTTCTCGCAGATTTCTGCCCCGTCAAAACTGCCCATTGTGACGTCAAATGACGAGTTGTTTCTTTTTTCCCAGGACTTGTTTTTATGGAACAATAGCAATTTTCTGCAGTGTAGGATTGTATTCAGTTCGCGTTCAGATATTTTTTAGACCGGGTCACACTTTTTATTAGGAGATCCTCAGATATGGAAGGATAAAATTCGGCTATGTCGAAAAGTAGAAACTTTGATCTTTTTTTGTCTTTTATTGAAGAAAACCAATCGATTGCTTCTGCAGTGTTGCGCCATTGGTTGAGGTTGGTGGAATTCCTGATGCTTGTATTTATTCTATCCATAATTGATTTGCTGACTTTGCCCAGTTCTGTCTTTGCCGGATTGATTAACCTGCATGTTGGTTTGTTTGAAAAGTTCGTTTTGTGGTCTTTTAACGTGATGAACGCGTTTTGGGGTTTCATCGGGTTGGTCCGGTCATCCAAATCGTACTGAGCGGCGATCTTGTGCATTTCCTTGTTAATTTTATGCTGGGTGTTATCTTTGGCTGGTTTGTATTTGGCGGTGATGTTTTCTGTGAGTAATTTGTTGTATTCTTCATGGTTTAGTTTGTAAAAATTCCTGGTTTTGTCCGCCGGAACGATGAGTTCCTTTGATGAAGTTATAAATTTTACATCTATGGTCAGACTTTCTTGAAACGTGTCAGTTACTTTCCGGAATTCTAAGTTTTCAACGATCTTAAATATATCATCTTCAAATGCTTTGGTTTCATCAAGTTTTGGTGGGATTCTTTTAGACTTCAATCCGTATTTGCAAGTGCGGTTTTCTGTTGGTTCCCTATCGCTGTCCAGGTTCTCGTCTTTTTTGGAAAATATGACTTTCCAACGCATGCGTTTAAGACGCTTTCGACTTTCCCCAATAAATGTCTCCGGTATGATGTGCGGCTTGTAATAGGGATATTCCTCATTGATGTATTGAAACGGATTTGTTTCATTGTGCATTCATGCATTTGACCAGTATTAACAGAATACACAGAATAAACAGAATAACGGGACCGTCTCATACATAGGAAACACAGGAAATACTTTTAAAAGCCGCTATGCGAACCACAAGAAGTCGTTTAAATACGAGAAGTATGAAACAGAAACAGAACTATCAACGTATATTATGAAACCGAAACGCCAAGGCACCTCACACAGTATCACATGGCTAATTATAGCTAAGCCAACTACAACAACAATGAATAACAAGTGTAACCTATGCGAACAAGAAAAGCTACAAATCATGACATACAAAAGAACGAAGTGAATACCTTAACACTTACAGGCATCATGCAGCAAAAACCAGCCAACCGTAAATAATCTCGCACACGCACCCATACATGAACAAACACAAACCAACCCATTTCAGTCACCTGATGAGTGCCACACAGTGCGCACGAAACCTGCGGGTAGTGACATTAATGCATTGGTGCATTTTTATGAACTTATAGCAGCTCTACTTTATGTATCGAGCACTTTGATCATGGAATGGCAATCAAACCCTTTCTGTAATATATATATATATATATATATATATATATATATATATATATATATATATATATGTATATAAAATCTGTGTGTATGTTTGTTTGCTTCTGGCTGAAATACGCCGTAAGTTTGGATTTATTGGGAAAAGTTGGTACATTTTTAAAGGTATATTTGGGTATATTAAAAAAAAGTAATTTTGCACCTATCTGATTTGGTGCTTTCAAACGTGGATGTTGATGAAGAGACTGAATGTAATGTGCCCGATATTCCATAAACCGTGCCTTTGCCTAGTCCAGCTTTAGTTGTGGGCACGGTATATTGACAAGCAAACATAAATGGCATTCACCTTTATCGTCACGTGTATATTTACGTAGTGATTTGAAACAGTACTGCAGACTTGAAACTATCATTTAATAACAGTTATCAAATATAACCTATCATCCTATTCAGATGTGTGTTTCAAACAACTGTACAGTCCGTTGCAATCAAAACTAATGACCGCAGAATATCTTATATACCCAATTAATAAAATAACATGTGAATAGACACACTCCTTTATGTAAATGTAACCTTACATTTCACTTTTTTCCGTAACTTACAATTAATGCAGAATAAATTTTTGGAATTTTGAAATAAAATCTTACTGTGAGCACAAATAAATCCATTCATCGTACTTGAGCATGGAATTGATGACCATTCACCCGTATAGCTCATGAAAAGGCATCGATTCGGGATCGGCGGTTGGTACACTTTTAACCAATGGTTGGCCGGTATCTGTCGATTCATGACTACAATGTGAATATAAATAACAAAATAGTGCATTATTTTCGAGGATGATTACATTATCAATTTTCATTAAAAATACTGTGTAATGAAAGGGTATTAGAGTATTCGCATTTTAAGTTGAATGTAAGTGCAGTCTATGAAAGATGCGAATAATTTAATAAAATACCCACTGTTTTGCCACTGCCAGATGCTGCTGGTACCATAAACCCAGAATTCCTTGTATTGCGCCTTGCCCAGAATGTTACTCCTGCATTTTGTAACTTGTTTGTAATCATCTCTGTTTAGGAACGTTACCAAACGTGCGTGATTGTAGCTGCAGTGATTTATGGCCTCTTCCCATGTATCTGTTTTGTTCAGATCCCATGGGCACCCTTCAACTTCGCCAAAAGGTTGACTGATGACTGATTTTGGATCTGTGGACAACACATGCTTTTTTGCTCAGCTGACTGTAAGTCATCTGAGCTATAGCGATATCTCTTTGTCCGTCGTCCGTCCGGCAATCCGGCCGTCTGTCCATTAACAAGGCACGAATCGTAACCATTGGAACTGGAATCTACTAACTTTAAATCCAAAGAGGTCCATACAAAAATTTCCTAGGAAACCTGGAATTAGGTCTCTGTTTCCCATATTCTTCAAGCTATGGGGCTCCAAAGTACCCCCCCCCCCCCCCCAGAATAATGAAAAATGTCAGAAAAAAGCTCAAATATCTGAACAACTAATGCATTGACCACCATGATTCTTTGCAGGGATATTGATCATGGAGTGTTCCATCAGTTTCTGCCGACTGGTGGCACCACCTGTAATTTTCATTTTTTTCCGATTTTTTCTCTATTTTTGAGACCTCAAAAGATGCCGTCATCTGTTAACAGGGCACAAATCGTAACCGCTAGACCTGAAATCTTTTCACTTGACATCCAGAGAGGTCCAGAAAAGGTCTTCTTGGAAACCTGGAATTAGGTCACTGTTACCCAAATTCTTCAAGCTATGGGGCTCAGAAGTACCCCACAGTATAATGGAAAATTTGATACAAAAGCTCATGTATCTGAACAACTAATGCATTTATGATCACCATGATTCTTTGTATGGATATTGATCATGGGGTGTTACATCAGTTTTTGCAGACATGTGGCACCACCTGTGTTTTTGTTTATCTATTTTTGAGACCTTCAAAGATGCGGTCATCTGTTAACAGGATACAAATCGTAACTACTAGACCTAGTATCTTCTTTTTTTATATGTTGAGAGGCCAATGAAAGTTCACCCTGATTCTTTGCATGCATATTCATTATGGAATGTTTCATCAGTTCTTGAGGACTGGTGGCACTGCCTAAATTAAAAAAAAATAACACATTTTTTTCTCTATTTATGAGACCTTCAAAGATGCGGTCGTCCCTTTACAGGGCTCAAATTGTAACCATTGGTCCGAGAATCTTAAAACTTGACATCCAGGGCGAGATGTGGAAAGTCTCCTGGGAAACGTTAATTAAGGTCTCGGTTACCAATATTACAATATGTTACACCCCTCGGAATAATTGAAAATGTTATACAAAAATATGGCACAAAGCATAACCATGGGGCCCGGAATCTTCTAACTTGACATCCTGAGAGTTCCTCAAAAGTTCTCCCGAGAAACATGAAACTTGGTCACAGTAACCTATATTCTCAGAGTTTTGGGGTATGTTAGGGCACCCAAAAATAATGCAAAATACACACAAATTGCCAGTTCCCTCATGAAAGGCTGGTTGGATTGTAATCAAATTTGTTTTTTACGGGTCTTGATGAACTTAAGCTAATATGCATTAACAATGATGCCCTTTATCTTAATTAGTTGTCTGTGCAAGGACATATACATGTCAGTCGGCTTTGCGTCATGACCCATGGGTCACTTGTTGAAATATGTTGTAAATAAATTGTAATGCGATGGCGTAAATTGCATGGTTTTAAACGTATACAGAATGGAAAGTTATAAATATATGTGCTCATTGAAATAAATCTTTTGCATGTAACACTAACGTCAAAATACTGCCAAACGAATGTAAACATGTCATTATTATAAACATGTATTGACAAAGAATATGTTAACGGAAACTGCCCCTGCCTGGTATTCAAAATACGTACTGTAAGATTTTCTTTATCTAAAAGAACATTAAATGATCAAATGAAGTACTGAAAAAATTGAAAACCTTTCATCGAAACACATAAAGGAAGGAACTTTCTGGAACATGGCATGCTTCGTATTTCTGCTACATTCTTGTTGAACACAAGTGAAGCACATCTGGCATTACCATCATGATCTTTTATTCCCTTAGGGTGGCCACTCTCCCATAAATTTCTCTCTACAAAGCAAGAGTTATCTGAACCCTCGAAGGCCATCTTTTTTACAGATATTTAAGTATATGCTTTTTTTTCTCGTTGAACTATGTGTGAAATATTGTATGTATGTCTAAACTGCTATACTCAATTCCAGGCCTAAGATAAACAAACACATAACACAATGACAACAGAATAATTAAAAAGACAACTGTTATAGTTTTAAAAAAAATTATGAAAAAATATGTCCGTGCATATATTTTTCGATTCCAAAGAGATCTTTTCTTTCGGGCCATAAAGAAGAAAGGTCCTTTATTAAAATTGATGGACTTTAACCTTAAAGGAAGAAAAGTATGACTGAAACGTTTGGACCATTGTATGATTTAAAAATATAAGACAAAATCTAAATATTTAATATTCATGACATTATTGTCTAACAGTACATTTCGTGTAATAGTTGTACTAAACGGATAGATTTACCATATCCTGGTTTTACGACATATACAGCATGGCTTACACGGCCGCCACATATTCTACTCTTCTGGTCCAAACATTTAAAACATGCATTAGATGGTCCTTGTTCTCCAAATGTGCGACCACAGCAGCATTGGACACTGTCAGTTGATACCTTGTTTGCGAAAATACAAAACCCATGAAATGCATGGATAAAATATTTCTATCTTGGTATTATACTAGCATTACTCAGCAAATTCGGTTATGTGCGTGAAATAACGGCCTTGATATGTTACAAAAATAATAAAACACAATGAAGTTACACATATTTTAGTGTACATGCCTACAATTTATTTCATTTCACAGCTCTGGATAAATTCCCATTAATATTTTTTTTTACTTTCAGTTATCTCTTAACAGCGAAGTACCTTGTTAAGCATGATGTATTTGAAACCGATGCAGTGCTTTTTACATTGGAGGAAGCTTGTTGTTATTTTACAGTTTGTGATGGTATACCGAGGTTCATCCCGTGAGTTGGTTTTGTTCCAGGTGTAGCATCCTTGGTAAAATATCCTCGAAGTATGGAATGCTACTGCAAGAATATGGGACAATAATTGTGTTTAATAATACTATATAATTGTAGCAATGTAAACACATCATATAAAACAACTTAGTGACGTAATAAAGGGCATGATTTGTATTGCCCAGGCTCAGTTTTCAGATTATAAACTCCAGTAAGATTTTCGTAAAGAAAGATGGCAAGATACATCATTTTACAGCTTATGACCTGACCCAATCCCAGATTATTAGGTAAGGAAGAAGTAACGCTCCAAAATGCAGAAGCTTCTTTAGTCATTTGAGAATCATGAGTTTGTGACCTAGATTGACCCGAGGGATCGAAAGGTGTCCTGACCAGGCAGGAATTTGCTATCGGGGCAACTAAAATGTTTGAAAGTAGATGCCTCCTGGAAAATTTATTTCAGCTTAGGAGTGATCAATAAGCAAAATGAAAATGCTCGAAAATGCGGAAGTCATGTCCTTTGTGAAGAGTAAATATAAAAGTTTCCAATTAAGAGTGATCCAAAGGGGCTAAAGGTGCCCGGTCCCGTCAGGAGTTTCCTATATATATATATATATATATATCACAAGGCAATACTGGTGAATAAGGAAATCTATTTTTGCTTGTATGTTAACTTGCCTATTTAAAACTTTCAGAAGTGGGGTTCAGAGGGACCAGGCTCAGACTTGGAGTCTCCTATAAGGCCCAATTAGATGCTTGTTAATTCGGAACATTGTTTTCTATTTGGCGTTACTCTATGGAATTTTAATCGGAAGTGACCGGAATGGTCTGTTAGGGCTTTGGTTCAGGAGTTTACAAATGCATATAAAAAAGATTGACAAAGAAGTCTCATCTGTCTTAAAAAGCTTTAGATTCAATCAAAAGGGCCGGGATGGCCATGAGTTCTTAGAGCCGATTCTTAGAGTGTATTAAGAAATTCTGGAGACATAGCAGACGCTGGTTACGGTGTATCCAGGCAAATATTTCGGGCTGATATTTCGTTTAACGCACATCCGTGGAAGAATTAACTAACATTATTATTTACTTGCTTTCATTCTAAGGCGGCTGGAGGCGTAGAGTTTTTTTTTCGGTAGAATATCATGTTTTTTATATTAATTTAGATATATTCTTTTACTCCTTTTTAAGTGTTATCTCTTGCATGCATGAATATCATATTTTTGGAAAAGGCCATTTTTATTTATTTATTTTATTTTTAATATCGATCCAGGCGCTTTATGTGTGTGTGTGGGGGGGGGGGTGCTTTCATTAGGTTTATATATACAGTCTCCATGTATATACATGCTATATATAATATCAATTGTCAACTTTTCATAAATTCATATAGCTTTTGAATGCCTGTCAACCAAGGTATGGAAGCATATGATTTGCCAAATGTCAGATAGTTAAGCTGATACAAGAAAATATAGTTTTATTAATTCTAAACGCTTTATCACAAACTTTGCTTGGTTCTATTAGTTGGACAATGATGTAAAGCTGATTTTTGTAAACCGTGCATATTGTATATAAAAAAATAATATAAATTTTCATCGAATCAGAATCAACGATGCTGCTTCAACTCTCGATCTTACACCTGTCACCTTAGGTTGTAACCGTATGGAGGGGCTTATATGCCAAATATGTTACAATCTGACGAACCTGCACTAGCAGATCGCTTGGCTGCGTCGGTACTTGGTGATCTGTCGTACTATTTAAACCGCTTTTGACGTTCCGGTATTCATTTGTTCTTCAAAGTTTCAATTAATTTTGTCCTTATTATGAAAATTTGTGTCGATACATATAACATGAGAGACAAAGACTCTACTGTGGGTAACTGCTTGCGCGATGCTTGCTCTGCGGTTGTAATGATGACTGCTAAGCCCTTAATAAGTTTTTTCAGTTTATCATGGTCGAAAAGAGGCTTTATGAGAATATACAAAATATTGAATAGAAAAAAAACAATGCATCCCTCTCTTACAGTTCATTCGTCAGTACTCCTTCAATGTCTAGATTGATTTAGGTTTAATCCGAATACAGATATGATTGAATCCGTAAAACTTACTGGCTATAACAATACGGCATTAGGAAGGGGCCCGGAAAACCTTTTTTTTACCGCCTCAAAAAAATTCTTCTCGGGGACCCTGACCTGACCAATCTAAAAATCCATGGAGCTATTTTTCTCTGCAGTTTCAAGGTCAGCAAACAAGGTCAAGGCTAGAGTTTTTAATAGTTTTTATTTCAAGAATCAGTTGCCATTCTATGGGAATTTTGTAAAACAAAGTTGGAACACGCATCATTTCCAAGCGTATAACCTAATGCATCTAAAATCCATATTGACATATTTTATTAGTTTATATAAGGTCAAAAGGTGATAGTCATGACTTTAATATTTAAAGATTTTCTACAGTGTCAGTTGTCTTTAATTTGAATTTAATAACAAAAAAAAAATGGCAAAACATATACTACCGTAAAAATTATAGCCTTATCAATCTGAAAAATGGTGATATATCCGATCTTAAAAGTCAAGAAAAAGGTATAGATCAAGAATTATAGACTTTCTTAAATTGTTCATGGTCAGTTGTCATTCCATTTTGATTTTATGAAGGAGGCATGCAACATATATCATGACCACATCAATCAAAACATTCTTGTTTTTTTTTCGGTAGATTCAAGGTCAGAGGACAAGATCAAGGTCACGTCTGCCAAAATAACTTTTTTGGCTTTAGAAATATGAATGCTGAGGAACTGCCTCCGTATAGCATATCAATGGTCAGTATTTTCAATATTTAATGCATGGATTGATGCCCAATGGATAAAATGCCTTAAGACTGACTTTTTTTTCATATTTAATAGCTTTGAGACACATTGCGTATGACAGTCATGTCCCAAAGAAAATGAACTTGCTTGCAGTACCAGAGATAGTCATCTATTCCTAAAAAAATGTGCTTGTTCTATAAATTCCTCCCCAATGGCTCTTTGTTTATGTCATGGCCTGTGAGGTGGATGTTTAAATTTGTTCAGATGCTACGATGAAGCTTCCGATGATATATGAAGAAAATGAGGATGATCATCATGATAAATTGTATTGCTATTTAATTTCCATTAATATGTTTGTGAAAAATAATGCTCTCCTGGTTAATAATTATCTATACATTTGAATAAGCTACAAAAAATAAATAATAACATAAACAGCTAAACCTCGGTATTACTAATGTTCAATAGCAGAGAAAAAGAAGAAATGTTAAAAGCCAAGATATTGACCTTTATTGTGGACCTTGCCACTGCAGTGAAAAGCTGCATGTTGCTATATAGATGCATATGGTTTTCAGCTATAATAGGGTGAATAGGTCCAGCTTTCTTCATGATAATCAAAATGATTGACAACTGACCGTGAACAAATTGTATAACACCATGACTTTGACCTCAATCGTTTACCATGAATCTGAAAAAAAAATGATGACAATATGCTTATTGGTAGCTTTCGTCATGAAATTCATCTAGAATGACGACTAACCCTGAGAAAGGTGAGAAATGTGATAAAAACCATGACAAAGACTTGCTTGTTCACCTTGAATCTACGAGGAAATGAAGACAACATAATTTTTTTAGATTGATATGGCTATAAGGTTAAAAATGATGTATGTTTATAGCTTTTTTCACGTAACTCCCACAGCATGACAATTGATCCTGAAAAATAACAATTAGATAAAGAGCCAGAACCGTGAACTTACTTGCTGACCTTGAACCTGAAGGGAAATAATGACAACAAGAATATTTGTATTGTTGAGGCCATATACTTTAAAGTGTGTATGTTGCGATTTTCTTTCCCAGAAAATGCAAAAGAATAACAACTGCCTTGAAAAAATAAAGAAATGATAAACGCTGTGAGCATGACCTTGTTGGGTGATCTTCATACTGAAAGGAGATAATGAAAACATAGATAGGTCATATGCTTTACTCATGAAATTGCAACTGACAAGTATGATAATTGTTGGATTTCCTCACAGTTTTTACACAAATACAAACACGAGCCAACGAAAAGATGCTACATGTTCTTTCCATGGACCTCATACGATGTAATTGTTTGTAGCTTGTGATATTTAATCATCGGGTTCAGTACTTACCGTGAGGCTGAATCCATTGCCAAAAAGAAGGGATAGTTTTTCCACCGAGCCATGCGTGACTTGTATTTCCCTTCTTGATCAAGTCCTCAATAATATCATGTGTATATCTGTCTCTATCAGCGGCTAAACTTCCGCCTTTCTTCTCGCACATTATTTCAGCCAAGTCCCAGGTAGCATTGGCCTTGTGAAGGCAATACGTAGTTGCCGGCTCTTAAAACAGAATTAATAATGACAAAATGAGTTTTGTCTTTATTATGTAGGGTATGTTTATTTTAACAAAATAAGAAATGTCCAAACTGGTATAAATTAGTATAGTCGTCGTGAGCATCGATAGTTACAATATAGTTCTCCTCCTAAGATGTTTACATAACTTGCCCTCCTTCCAGCTGGCATTTATGTGAAGATAACCGCTGTCCAAAAGTATCGATAGTATCAACGTCGTCTCCATATATTTTTATATGAGTATACAGAAGCCATCCATCGATAACTATATAATGTATATCATATAAAAAGCCTTGGTGCAATAAAATTATGAAAGAAACCCCATATTTGATCACGATAATTATATAATTACACTCACTATGCCCCCCATGAATTATTATACCTAGTTACAAAATATGTACACTTAAATTTCAGTAAGCACACAACATTCACCGAAAAACTGAAAAAAACGAGCCCGGGTATGCTTATTGTAAACAGATACCTCCCACTCTGGGTGAACACAATTCCGCGTTGTTTGATGTTGGTTTCCTTAGAACGAATGCAAGCATAATCCAAGCGACCGACATTTTTCCGTTATGCACATATACTGACTGGCAAGCTAGGATGTAACTTACACAGCCAGTAATGACCAGGAAGAGTACATATATATTATCGGGCTGATAGCTGAGCGATAATTATAACAATGAGAGAAAAATACGTGTTATAAATAACCATCATTATTTATCCCATTCAATCACATAACACGTATCAGTTGTCAGTAGGAAGTGAGTATTGCTATTTTTATTGTGCAGTGGTTATTCGACAACAATCGTGCTATGTATCCGTCGCAAGGAGCTGGAACAAGGCCAAATATTGTAATCAGACCGATGAGAGGGGAATCTTTCTGGCAAAATGCTTGGAAGCGGATGGGTAATGTCTGGACAGTCAAATGATTACTGGCTCGAGTGGTGGCGATCCCAGTTCGATCCCCTGCAAGGATATGAGGGTTGGGATGCAACTGCCTGTAGAAGGTCGGCGGTTTTCAACGGTGCCTCCGGTTTCACCCGGCCATAAAGACTACAAAACGAGCCATTAAGGGAGCCATCCATTAGCTATTATAGCTATTTGTACAATACATGTATATGCATATATGTACGTATAAATAGGTGTGTGTAAAGGAAAATGTTCGTTCGCGCACCTATTGTCAAATAATATGCTAATTCCATATGAAGTGATGCAATCATTCGAGGACTTGCCATTTAAATAAGATATTAATATACCTATATTGAAGTGGTAAGTATGCGAATTTTATTGTTGTTGATAGTAGGCTGTACAATAGTTAAGAACTGCTCAGGATCATTTAAGGTCCCTTACGCTGTCCACCACACGGTTATGAAAAAAAGTTAAGCAAATTTAGGAATAAAGGTGTAGGTAAAGCATGTCTAAAGAAGGTCAATATATGGAAAAAGTAGTATGAATGTAAAGACACAACACATTATACTTGTTCTAACCGATTTCGGTAAGCAACACTAGTTTCGACACTAATACTGCATTTGGACAAAGATCTGAAGGTTTTTATTCTGTTGTGCGTTCATCCTCCGCCAAGCTCGCAGAACGTATTCAAAGCACTCCAACTCTTACTACTCTGATGTTTACACATGTTACACATACTTGCTGCGGTTGGGTAATAGCAATCAAAGCTTCATTTCTCTACATTTATATTTGATCTTGTTACTCTCATTTTAATCAGTACGCAAGAAATCTTCATATTTTTGAAAGGTAAAAATAATATTATTTTTTTATCATCTTTTCATATGATTTGATCATCACGTCTTCAGACAGAAGCATATATAGGTATAAAGAGGTTTTTTTTATAAGTATTGTATCATCTGTAGAGTATATATAGTAACCATTTATTAATAATAAAATACATACTATGGTTTCATATATCTATCACAAAATAGGTTTTATGATTGAATAAACGACTAAACACAAAAAGTATATCCCGCCTGTTATTATATCCTCCTCTGTCTTCAACTCATTAATTGTTACTTGTTATCACGTTGTCAAGTTGGCCACATCCAATAACCCCCAGTAAGTTTTCTTACCCTAGAATACTATATACAAGCACTGAAACAGTTTCTGTCAAGGTCATTGGTTCATTGAGACATGGACTCAACTTTGCAGAGACTATTGAAGGGATATCATAACTATATATCGTTGTACGTTATGAATTATAGGAGTTAGGGCATGGAGCTGTTATTTGGTTTTGCTACGAGAGCAAGGTGAAGTTTGTTCGGGCTTGGATAGTCTAATTGAACATATGTTTTTGCATAGGAACTACCTCTTGTAAGACAACGTAATCCGTTTAGTGATAAGTCAGGAATTTTGATGTGAATATCCGGGTAAAGAAAAAAAACGTCATTTGCGGGGATTTGCGCTCTCTTTATTTCTCTTGTGCATTTTCTATATCAAAGACAAGTAGGCCCCCTTTCGTCTTATTTTCAGCACACCAAGGCGAATTGCCACACGATGCAAAGCATTCAGCTGTCTTCACTTTATACCTATGAAAGATGCCATCCCTATAATTACTTCACGGGAATTCATCTGTAGCTCTGAGTTATAATGGGTAGCACCTCATTTATTAACACTTTGTGCAGCTTTTCCAGGAATCATTGAGTCACAAGGGCATTAATAAACACAAGGCCAATCATTTATATTTTCATTTCGAATGGGGACGATATTAAACTAAACCAATCACTAAAATCCTTGTTATATTGGCAAAAAGCGCAACTTTCCATTGAAGTGTGAACTGAATTTAAATGTAAATGTAATATTTACAGTGATTTGAAATAAATTGGTATCAATATTTTCCCAACACACCTAACTGAAAAAAAGTTAAGTGTCTTTGACCATGGTCCCCACCGCATTGCAAAAGGAAATTGCGTCCTTGAGGGGTAAGGGGGGGGGGGGGGCGGATGGGGGGGGGGGGATTGGGGAGACGTAGGCGTCAACGTACCCCGGCCACCCATCCACTCCTACATCTGCATTGTTCCATTCTCCTCTCTGTCTCATTAACATTGTATGAGCCAGTCATATGGATGTAACGACAATGTTGTCTGCCCTAAAAACGTGCTTTGATATAAGTTAATGCTATAAATGCTGTATTATGAACTTGTTTCTCATAATATGAATTTCACCGGCTGTAAAGGGTATTTTTTTTTATTTACTTGCACTCATATTGTTACAGGTGTCTGTTTTATCGTGCGCAGGAGTGTTACATGTGTCTGTTAGAAGGGCCCTGGTTCGTTGCTATGGGATCCTCGCTTGTAGGGCGCTGGCTCGCCTGTGGGGTCTAGAGCGTAGAGACACAGCGTTCTTTTTTTGTTTTAGATGATTCGGGTCTGTTCATGTGCGTGTGTATTGTTCTTCGGGAATTTTCCATTTCCAGACTTTTTGGGTGAGAAGCTATAAATTAGGGGCTGTGTTTAAAGCAAGCAGAAAGGAATATACCAGCGAGCACTAAGAGTATTACATTCTCGTCAGTTTGGGACCTTTACCGATAATTGCAGTGGTGTCAGATCTTTAACGGATTTATATACAGATTTAATACGGACTGTCTTCAGTCCTTCAATCCTTTGGATTATTACTATTTCCATGGATTACCTATGTTAAAGGACTCTTGTTGAGCTGTGACAATGGTGTCCAGATATCAAAGCCTAGGATCCGGACAATCTGGTACTGTCCAATTTATTGTTATACTGTGTAATTGTATTGATATAGTCTATTGTAATGTTAGGATTGTTATTAGAATAAATTATAATTATTTGTTAACAAAAAAAAACACTGACTTCTTTCTTCATTCCCCTACACATTTTTCGCTGCCTAGTGTTATAGAAACTGATATTTTTTTTTTATCTCTGTAACAAAATTTCTTCTGATCACGAATACGTGATCTGTTGTTATTAGGGACCGTTACAATATGAATATGTCATTTTCTCTAACACTACCACCCCGGTTACACATCAATGGGTGAGGTATGTTGACGCCATCTGGCGGCAATTTAAATAAAAAGTTTAAGGCAAACATGCATACCGATTTTTATGATTACGGAGGTACAACTAACAATCGCAGTAGTGGAAGTGGAAGCTGTGAGATCAGTTGTGAAGCCAGCACAGGGTAGAATTGTCAAAGTTTATTCATTAACCTAAAAGGCGATGGTAAACTCAAACGAATAAACACCCTAAATAATACTCTAAATAAATTCTGCCGGTGTCGCCAGGCTTGTATGACAGATATATTGAAATAAAAAATATCCCCAGCACGGTGTATCATTGTTAAATGTACATTAAAGTTAAACTGAACCTAATGACCTGAACCCAACACTCTACAAAACCCACGACAATGTTCTGTCCTAATAAGTCCGAGAGGCAATTACCGAACATTTGACCAGAGAGATAACAAATCTAAAATGGGGTAGTGTTCTTTCTCATGTAAGAGATATTGACATTCAGGGGAACACTAATGACCCTTATGAAGACACGCCTTTCACTCCAGTTGCTGGTAATAGTTTGATACATGTTTAACTTGAGCAGAAGCATAGATTATTTTCCTGTTAAAATTACCCTCTTCAGTTCTTGATATATGCTTCATAAGACATGAACTTTTTATGCATCCTGCGGGAAGTCCAGTTTAATTAAAATAACGGAAGTTAATTTTTTTGCTAATCGAAATCGCAGCAGTCAATTACGTGTAATGCAATACTTCTTTTCGTGCACTGAAAAAGTTCGCTTTTCATTCAATAACAAAGCAGTCCCAAAATAGTTTTGTTAACATAAAAACCGCTGAGGGCGTCCTGGGCCCCGTTTCCCATATTTAGTTATTGAGAAATAATACGTGATTGTGGATATTAAACGAGAATAACTGATAATTATAATTATAATCTGTGATCGAAAAAGAATTAGCTTAAGATAGGAATAGTCGTCGAAGAAGTTTACGCTAGTCGAGCAGCTACAGGTTGCTGTGGTCAAGACCTCAGCCCTGTGCGCTCCTTAAGCACGTTCTCCGAGGCAACAGACGCGATGCCACACCAAGCCAAGCAGAGAGCCGCGAGAGGCCGCCACCGTACATTCCGAGCTGGTGACCTTTCGGGAAAGCTACAGCATCCACAGCCGCAAAGGCAGAAGCAACCCACATTCCCTCTACCGATCCCAGCAGCGGAGACCCAGCCATGCCATTCGAGAGCCGAACTCGATCTTGTGAACGACAGTGTCTCGAGACGCATCGCTTTTATCCTTGCGGTTTCGGCCATTTGGACCGAATTAACCAGTTAACTCAGTTATTCAAGTTTTAGCAAGTTTTTCCGTCAGCAGCATGCCGGCCGCCCATTGTGCTGTTATATTTTCAGTTTTAGGAAAAGTGTAGGGCCTAGTTTTGTGGTCATAGTGTCAGTGATCTTAGGAACGAGCTGGAATTATGGAAACCGATCCATGAAAAAGGACAGACAGTGCTGGAGGTTTTGGCCCCTTTTTATGCATAATGATATAATCATCTGATTATATAAATATGAACTCGAAGCTTTCTGAAATCCATTACAGTTAGGTTTAAAGTTGTTTCAGTTTTTCTATGCGAGAAATGAGAAAAAAAAATAAGCAATAAATTCCTAAACAAAGTTATCGAGGACATAACAATGCTGCAATTGATGTGCTTCATGCAAGAACCACGCAGTCACTCGATGCCTGGGAGGTGTCAGATAGATATTTTCTGCACTGTGTGTTCTCCTTCTGAAGTATGTCATTGGCAAGGAATCGTGTCCTCCTGTAGATGATGAAGAAGACTTTCTATTACGGAGAAGTCTCAGTCTTTTAAAAAGGGAAAGTAGGAGATTAAATCACAATGGAAAAATGTGAAAAAAGGAATGTATGGTGGTGCAACGGTATTATAATAAATGGGATAATATGAGTGATTGAGTAATCCTCGAATTACATGTTCCTTTAATTACTTTCAAACATACTCACTTCCTTGATGAGTAGATTAGCAAACGACGATGTAATAATGAGAATTAGAAAAATGCAAATAGTAGTCATTTTTCCTAGAATCAACAGATATATGTCACATGTCATCGTATAATATAAATACAATGAAAAATAATTTTTGTCTTTGTTGATTATATATAAGTAAAGTTCCTAAACCTAAGGCGATGGTGAGCTTGAAAAAAGTCATTTTACGCTTTCACAGGGAAAAAGTACGATCGCCGATTTCTGGATGTTTGGTTTTCTGGCACCAACTTAGTTGGGTCAATTATTCGACATTAATGTGTAGCAACAACGGTTGTACATTCGAAACAGTCACCTGATGACAAAGTTCCTTAGAAGGTCATTTCTTATAACCAGATATGTTTTTTTTTGTGTGTGTGTACCTCGATTTGAAGTTGTGTATATTGTAAGAGGACTACACATTGATAAAGTAAACCCTACATGCATGAGGTATATAATTAGTAATTAACGCCCATGTTGAGACTATATTTAAGCAAATAACAAATTATTGAGAGGGCGACTAGGTGATTCCCGGGCATTCCGCATTATCCTCTTATTACCATTTTCTGTGCCGACGTAATGTAGGAAGTACGTGAACGAAAAAAAACTTTTTTTTTCTTTAAGAGGGGGGTTGGGGGGGGGGGGGGAGACGCAACTTGAATTGATGTAATAATTAATAGCGTGTGTAGAGATTGCTACATATCCCTTGTCACAGGGTGACAGAAAATTTATCTGGATCGGCATCTAGGAAGAGGCCTCAGGCAGGATAAAAAAGACATGTTTTAGACCACACACACAGACTCGCCAAACATCCAACTTTTCGTTTCAGGGGTCAGGATAGTTAACAATAAATTCCCTTATAAACTGCTCTCTGTTGTCTCTCCCTCTCTCATCGGCCAGCGACATATCTGAAATCTGCATATTTGATGTAGTAAACAGTTAGTGCTAGTAATAAATGTATTTTTCTGTCGCATCTTAGGCATTGGTCATTATGCTCAATCATAAATGACACCACATAAAACATGCAGATATTGGTATTCTCACACGTTATCTATCATTTGTAGTATCAGTTATTTTTATCAAGTGAGAATACCCCTTGTTTTTTTAGCAATGGGTCAGGAACAATCTATGCCATGGATCTTAAAGCTATTTTTGCTAAAGAGCTGAAATATGGGGGAGAGTCCCTCCAAACATTTGTTAAAGAAGTATTCGATAGACAGGATAGAGAGGTCCAACGAGCTGTCGAGCAAGTAAAGCGAGCCGCGAAGCGCGAGGAGCAAAGGGCTCATGGGAAAGAGCAGAGAGGTCACGGCCTTAAAATGATTAAAGAGCAAATTAGCTCTTGCAGTTACAATGACAGACAGGAGGTAGAGCGGGAAAATGTAGCGGATGCTACCGTTAGGACCCCGAGCATAAAAAAAAAACCCACCTACGAAGAAGGAAAAAAAAGTATGGACGCATCCATTGAACGTTTTTAACGTTTTGCGATTAGCCAAGGGTGGAAACGTGAAAACTGGGCAGTAAGCCTATGTTTGTTGGTCAAGGAAAAAGCCCGTGAAGTTAATTCTCTCCTTATATCAGACTGAAGAGGCGTGGACTTTGAAATCCTTTAGCATGCGTTTTGAAGTGATATAACCTTACAGAGGAAAGTTATAGAATGAAATTCGGGACTTTTAGTCCTGGACGCAATGAAACCCCGATACAATTTACGGCACGCATTGACGGTTAAGTGGGTACAGCTTTCGGGCATTATTCAAGATTAAAAATCGTATATATGAGCAGTTTATCTGTGCGTGTAGTGAGAAATTAGCTGCGTTTCTGAAGGAAAAGCAAGGTTGGCCACCATGTGATTATTGAATAAGAACGGGTCTTCAAAAGTTAAACGCTTTCAACTAAAAATGCCAACGTTTGAGTGCCAGGTCGACGGGAAAACAGTCACGGTATTTCGTTATTCTGGTTGCAGCAGTGCAGTTGTGCGAGGAGATTTGGTAATGAACAGTCTGTTTCTTGGAGAGAACCGAGATTGCGTGTTGATTGACGGAACCGCGCGCACATTTCCTCTTGCCGTCGTTCTAGTAGGATCTCCTTTCTATTCAGGAGATACTCAGGGTTTTGTGCGTATCTGATCCCGTGTATGATCTGATCATTGGCAACGTATCAGGTGCGCGAGCCATCTGATCCTAATCCCGATTTGACTATCGGTAATGACAAATATGTTACCTGTGGTTGGGCTGAAACTGCAGCTACGGGGGTAAGTGGCACAGATGATGCGTATGCAGTTGAAACGAGGCAGATAGCACGGCAGAAGGATAAGCCGACTTGTCACCTGAAGGTTCCTAGCCAGATCGGTGAGGTCAATCACGACCAATCTCATAAGTATCAACAGGAGGAGGATTCTCTGTCGCATCTGTGGCGGAAGGCTAGAGAACCTCCACCAGTAGGTAGTAAGTTCCAGTTTCTTGTACAGAATAATTTTCTTGTGAGAAGACGGCAAGAGAAGAGCTATTTGTATGAGCTACAAGTATGTGCTCAAAACAGTTTACCTCAGATCTGAGTGACGTTAGTCGTCTCCTTTCTATTAAACAACTGGCCTGTACTATCCGCCATCCGATCTCTAATGGTATGATCGAGAAGCACAATGGCGTGCTCAAGCAGATACTCAAATGTATTGCAGCAGAGAGGCATGGAGATTGGGACCGCTACTTGCCAGCTGTACTGTTTTGCTGTAGGGAAGCGACACACGCATTTCTTGGGTTCGGTCTTTTCGAGCTGTTCTATGGGAGGTTTGTAAGGGGGGCCCATGGCAAGTCTGAGAGAATCACGGACCCGTGAGACCAAAATCAAGAGGTCAAGAAAACTTACCAGTATGTAGTTGATTTACAGAACTGTCTGTTAAAACGCTCAAAGAAGAAAAGAGAAAACCTTGCAAAATAAGCCGAAAGGTATAAAATATATTACGACCAGAAGGGCCGGAGTAGGAATTTGAAGGTAGGTTACAATTCTAGAGTCAAATGATGGTAGCAAATAATTGATGCAGTGGAAAGGGCCGTTCAGGGTCGTCAAGAAGTATAACGACTGCTACTTTCGCATTCAAATGGGAGATAAGGAAAGAGTAAATCATATCAATTAAACCTGAATATGATCACAATGATGTATTCCCAACCAACGTCTCACCCAGAGGATTTGTTCCCATAACTCACGAGCAGTAAATACCTGCCGACACCAACCAGCACGCAGCGTGTGCACTTTGTACAAGTCGGGCGAAGGTTGTTCGTGTATCGCAGGGAGCCCATGCGGCGGTCGTGCAGATCTGCCGGCTTCCGTCCGAATTTTAAAACAATTATATTGTCTACAGTCGTCGGATTGCTCCCGAATATGGATCGAATAGTGGCCGATGACAAAGCGATCTACGGGCGACCTGTTTACGAGCACTGCGACCTCAAAATTTGCCATTGGAATATTGCTGAATTGGGAACAGGTTCCGGTGCCCTGCGAACGTCGGCCAACCCCAAAAAGTCGCGGCGTAGCGCGCAGTGATCAAGCAAACACCGGCCGTATTCCTGCCGTAAAAATGCCCTTATTGAGCTCGCAGAGAAGTCGGATGGGCTCTGTTTTGGATATGTGATGGCCCCTTTAGAGTTAAAAATTTCTTGTACAACATTTTCACATACATGTGACCGTGACCATATATAACAAGTTTCCCATGAGTCATGACGCTCAGCCGACTGACATGTTGACAATATGTCCTTGCACAGTCAGCTTGTGGTATCATTATTTATGCATTTTATTTTAATTTCCTCAAAGCACATGAGCACACAAAATTTAATAAAAAAGCTATCCAGTCGTTCCTGAGCAATCTGGTAATTTGTGTGCATTTTGCGGTATTATTTGAGTGCAAAAGCATGCCCAGTAACTCGGAGATAATAGATGATAGGTACCTAATTTCATGTTTCCAAGAAGGTTTTTCATGGACCTCCCTGGATGTCAAGCATATAAGAATGTTAGTACAATGGTCCCGATTGTGCCTTGTTAACGGAACACCGCATTCCTGAAGGTCTCAAATATGGAGAAAAAAAAACGCGTAAAGTTTCGACAAAAATTAAGGTGGCACCATCAGTCTGCAGGAACTAAGGTGATACTTGACGATGAATAAGCATGCAAAGATTCATGGTGTTATCAATGCATGAGTTGGTCAAATACTGGAGCCGTTGTACCAAATGTTTAATTATTATTTCGGGGGGGGGGGGGGTGTATTTCTGAGCCCCATAGCTCGGAGGATATGCGTAACAGAGACCTAATTTCAAGTTTCAGAGGATATTTTTCATGGACCTCCCTGGAGGTCCA
This sequence comes from Sipunculus nudus, assembly GCA_026874595.1. NCBI lineage: Eukaryota > Metazoa > Annelida > Sipuncula > Golfingiida > Sipunculidae > Sipunculus > Sipunculus nudus. Next base: position 33,226,893 of record CM049317.1, on the reverse strand, counting down.
GCGGTCACGATTTATGGCTGGTTAGCAGATAGACAGACGGGCGGACAGACGGGAGGACGGACTGACGGAATGACGGAGATTATTATCTAAAAGAAAATAAAAATTGAATATGTTTAGCTAATAAACACAATGTCAGCTCAGTTTGTTTCTAGACAAGACAAAGTTAGCAACACGAAATTACAAAAATAAAACACACAGTGTATGTTATCTAGTATAATTATTTTTTAAATCATCATCATTTTAAATAAAACGATTCGGGGATACACTTGTACATATTACATCAGGCCTAGCTAAACATACCGTGATATTTATTGGTTCATACGTATCCACACCAAAAAGGAAGTTATTCATAGTGATGTAAAATATGAGACAGATATCCCATCAAACGTGGTATTAACTTTAAGTTTCCCGGAAAGTAGATGATTATTTGTTATCTTTCCCTGGAAAAGGAAGATATTTTTTATTTATTTATTTCATTTAGGTTACCGCCTTCATGTTTACTGCAAGCTAAACTAAATATAAATATACCTGCATAGTTGCATGCTGGTTTCAAAATGCTTGACAGGGCAGTATCATTCCATTTTTCGTCCTGGTGTTAACCAGGCCTTGTGACTCTTGCACCAGCGAGCCATTGGTTTGTAATCTTCCTTTTTTTTCTATTATCCGTACTGGTGTGTATGTGATGTATGGCCGTTTTCGACGACGTTCTTATCAAGCCTGCTACGCGCTCATCCTGGGTGGGGGGGGGGGGGGGGGGGGGGGGGGGAAGTTGGCGATCGTGAAAAATCTCACCGGTCCTCGGCTGAGTTTCGAACTCACGATTCCCCGGCTTTGAGTACTGTGCTATGCCATTGAGCCACAAAAGCCGCAGGAAAATTATAAATCGTCTACTTAAGACTCCATACAATTCATTTTACATATTTACATAATATGTTCAGGAAGAACCCGACTGGTGTCCTCCCCTGCATGTCTTTCGCATTCACTTCTTTAGTTACCACATTTACATTTAACATATGCAAACACTATCTGAATAAGTCATAGTTAAATAATTGTGTGTTTCAAGAAGGCCCTGAATACCATGAATATTGAACACATGCCAATCCTCTGTCTACTATATAAGCAAAAGATGAAAAAAAGTTAATTAAATCTGGAATTACCACATGAATAAAATGAGAAATTATTCATAAATTAAATAGAAAATAAGATGTCGTAAAATCTGGATTAAAGTGCAATTGTCGACATCAGGCTGTAGATGAAAATCAAATTTAGCAAATATTGAATAGAAACATTTGATGTACTAAAACCTGGCTTAAATGGTGGCGATCGATAGTCTGTAGAGTGGGAGATAAAAATGGAAAGATCCAGGGAAAAACACCGAACTCGGACGCGTCAGTATAACCCATTATCATGGCAACTCCGTGGATCGAACCCGGGTCCTCCAGCAAAGAGAGCCGAGCATTTTACCACTCGACTCTCCAGGCCCTAACATACTTATCAAAACTGCAGCTTTATCGTTTAACGGAACACCTTCGAAACTAGGTCTTGTAATAAACGTTTTTTAATATATCGCTATCCCCTTGGTTTTGTAAAGTCGTAATATTCCCTAAATAATCAGATGGTCTTTACACTCTGATATTTTTCAGCAGCGTCCGTGACTTTTTGCAACACCATATTATTCTATAAGCTAAAAATGTTATCACTTAAACCGTCAGAAACATTTGTATTTACTTCTTATTCGTTCTCGAGTAATTTTTATAGCTTTTAGATGTTGCTTCAACCAAAATATATGTCCTATCTGTCAATATGAAAATAAAAATTATCTTTATTAAGAACGCCATATTATGTACAGCAATTTTTTACTGAATATTTACAATCATAAGCCCAGGTATTTTTTTTAATTTTAGTGAAAAGGTGGAAAAATTAAAATTGATTACAATATCAGGTTTTGATAGGTGACGCCTGGAACCACTACTGAAAATACCAAGACAGACACACTGCTTAATCTGATCATATGACTTTATAGGTAGTTAAATCTCAGTAATTTTCATTTTTTTATGTAGTTAAACGAAGTTTTTTTTTGCGGGACATGTCAATACTGAGGTGGATCTATCCAAACTCCCAACGTGCATATACAGCCTAGCCACGCACATTTCTCGAGGTAACCAAAGTCTTGCAAATTACAAGCGATTATATGTATATTCTGGTGCACCATTCCGTATGATATTTCACTGGGATTGGAGAGCATGTCTGTGGTACTGAGGAGCTTGTTTGGTCAAGTGTTCCCATAATCCAGTCCAATTCCTGCCCAAATTACTCGGTAAAATTGTGTTCATTTGTCCATTTGTGACATCAAATTCAAAAGTGATGTATTTTACCAGTTTCAAAGAAAATCTAAGATGGCAGACCACGGACATCATATTATAACATTAGGAACATTAAAATACGGTTCCTAGAGACCTTGAGGATTGGACAAATATTGGTGCATGAGGACCCCTATTTCCGTTTACTCCCTACAATAATAATAATAATAATAATAATAATAATAATAACAGTAATAATAATTATAATATATATATATATATATATATATATATATATATTTATATATCCATAAGCGGTGCTCCTATTTTTTTAACTATCATTACAGCTGACAAATCTCTCTATAATCATGTAATTCTAAGATGTAATGAAGCTTAAATCATTTATATAAATCATATTTAGTTTGTTATGTGTGGGCACGCCATGCATTAATATTAACTTATGAAGACATTTATCTTTTTAACGTATTTACAGTTGAAGTGATATTGAAACACGTCTGCGGAGAGCTAAGGTAGCAAAAAGTGATCCAAGAAAAAGCATATTAAAAGACAAATCCAATATTTTAATTCATGTTTTCTATAGACACCAGGATTGCTATTTAAATGTCCACAGCTCAGTAAATACTAATATATAAAGTTCACATAACTGATATATACAGTTCACATTAAAAAAGAAGTGTTCGTAAACCGCAAGATGTGAGATGGCAAAATTAACAAAGATATTTTTCTTCCTGTTATTTCAAATTAGCTTATATTGTAATTTTGTTAATTATCGGATACACAAGAAACGTGAATTGGCCCTTGGAAATTCCATTGGTAGTAATTATGAAGTTTTAATGTCTGGACTGTTTTTTGTGTTTATAATTGTATTTCTTATCTCAATTTCTATGATAACAGACACACAGTAAAGAACTTAACATCTGATCCTGAAAGTACTGAGAGATTAATACTCCTACACGTATGCTATAAAAATCCTTAATTATAATCAGTTCTAAAGGCGTTTAATATATTTAATATAGAGACCATAAATCAGAAATATAAAAATTGTTCATGATATAGTTTCTTGTAATTATCTTTTATTCCCAGTACGAAAAGAAAATAAATAAAACGGCAAGTAGTTTTACCATATTAAGTGTACATATTCTATATTAAGTTTATATCAAGTCAGATACAGGAACCGTAATTATGGTTCACTGTCAGATCAGATGCATCAGCTACTGGAAGTATAATCAGAAACATGAACAGAAATACCATTATGTGTAATATCGTGCATAATGCGGAAACCGCTCGATAGCCTGGTGAATATTCATCAACGTCTACACGTAATATAACCCAGGTACAAATGTTGCTTCACATCTGACCACATCACCATAATATACAGGTATGAGTCTTATCAAGCATGGCCCCTAAATAGAGGGCTTTTTATATTATTTATATACTGATATATTTATATATACACAGAGAGAAAGAGAGATTACTTAATATACGTAAAATAAACTGGCACTGGAAATATGCTGCAGACTCAGCTTTCGTGTGCTTTTATTTAAAATACGAAAGACGTTAGACCTTCTGACTGGCTGTGGGTATTTACTGTCCATTCATCTCATACAGATGCATTTTATCTCGTGAGAAGTAGTGTTTTGTGCTTCAACTTATGCACTCTTTATACATTTCTTAAAACTGATCGTCGTAGAAATTTTTTCTTGAATTTCATTTACCATAGTAACTTTGACAGTATAAACCTGTATTTTATCCTGAATAAGACTATATTTATCACATCATATCCGGTATATATAGAGTTTAGGTCCTCAGGTACCGAAAATATTTAAAGAGGTTTCTATTGAACCAGCAAGCATAATAAATGATGAGCCCTGTAGTTATGATGAACAAATTTTGAAAAGATACATCCATCAAAAACATTATACATGTATAAAACCTCAGAACTATTAAAGAAAGCATCTTCTTTATTCTCAATCATATAAAAATATATAATACATAGCAAACATACACAAACCGACAAATAAGATACCCATAGAGGAATAAGCATGGGCATTAAGAATTGTCATACCGTACACGTTAATTGATGCCTGACCTATTACCCTAACACTTAGGGACTGAATGACGTAAATTATGTGAAACACTCCTAGTTCGCTGTTCCGCCAATCTGTAGGATATACACATACCCTAACACACACACACACACACACATATATATATATATACACATACACATAGACACACAGACACACACATGTGGGTGTATAATGTATATATGCGTGTGTATAATGTACACATCAAGGAAGGAAGTTTAACGTTCAGTAAATATGGAGTGGCAGGGAAGTAATTATTATAAATCTACAACTACTTCGCAAAGCATATTATTAACGCCAAACTATATACATTATATATGAGTTCAATGTATTGGCACACTCCAGAAAAAAAGGTGCAGATTTTACAATAAAACTGTTTGCTGGTTTGCTATCCATCCGGTTTTACGACGACAGCCAATACACTTTATTTCCTGTATTCAATGTATATGTTTCATCAAAACGTGATTCGCATGTATCTCTGAAGGTGACTTCTGCATTCACGTTGTCAGGTTTGCGGTGCATGGGTGATACTTGGTATATATTTTCTTTAGTCTCCGCCCGCCTAAGTTAATAATTTGTAATGTTTGGGGCTCCGGTCTTGATGTCCTAGAAGACTGTCCCGTAGGGACGCACGTCACTCTCCTGACAAGGTATGAGGAACAAAATGGTGAGGAATGCAAATGAAAGTAACGGTATATAGTGTAGGTAAGACTATTTAAGAGAATAAAATGCTCTGATGATAGAGATAGATAAATAATAATTTGTAGTGAAGTACATTTATAACGGATGAACCGACCAACATTTTCGAATTGATATTCATCATACTCACTTCCTTCTGAAGACAAACAAGGCCAGTATTATACAGCAAACCAGGAAAATGCTAATGACAACGATTACTTCTGGAATACACACAAAAACCCATATATATATATATATATATATATATATATGTATATGTATATATATTATATATATAATGCATATATAGTCAGGTGTATACAATTAATTTCATAGATGAGATACCTGTGAAAAGTGATATGAAAATGTATTGTACAATATACTCCAAAGGATGCAAATCTCCTAAACATCGTTATTCTGAATACAACCATGATCAACTAAAGTAAAACACTCTAATAATTATCCACGACGCAAGATGAAACTTCGACATGGCCTTTTCCCCAAATAAAACACGCAGTATAACAACCCAGACCCAGTTGCAAATACAATCAAACAACCTCCAGAGTTTACCATTAGTCGTTGGACTAGTTCCATGTTTGGATGCACCGCTGTTGGTATACACTGTGAATGCCGAATGTAAAGTGTAATTATTCGCACTGGTATATGTAGAATGTGTGACCGCTCTCTCTGTGTAAATGGAGAATTTCAGAATCATGATATCTCAGTATCAAATATTTTAGATATATCTTTTTTTGAAGTTCCAAACAGAGAAAATTGTAATAATCGATGTACGAATACCTTGCGATAACCATTTTCACACGATGCACGTTTATCATAAACGTAACATAAATGTTTTAAATATGCAGTGATTTCATTATTTATCGGTTAATCTGTCCAGATTTCTCTTTAAAGGTTGCAATTTTATCCTACCTTTGGCACAAATGAATGCTGCCCTTTGATAGCAGGGGTAGAAATATAAGCAATTGTACAGATCCTGGATATAACACGGCTTTTTCCATAACATTACAAATTTCTGGTGCACGGAAAAATAAGAAGACCAATGTCGTATGTCTGTAATATCCAAGTATTTGCAATAAGTAAGAGACTGCAGCTCAATGTCCCCCTGCTAGTGCAGTCTAATATATATATATATATGTGTGTGTGTGTGTGTGTGTGTGTGTACAATTACGTCGTTTATATACCTTGGTCTCTATCAACGGAAATTTAATTGTTAAGTAAATAATGACATATACATTCATATATTTTTTTATATTTATTTTGTTTTACTTTTTCGGTAACTATAACAAAGGTTCATATTTTAGATAAAGGTATTAGGACTTGTTGGAGATGTACAGATTTGTGTGTACGTATGTGTGTATTTGTGAATAGATACCGCCTGGATACAACACAAGTCTAAAGAATTTATATTACCATAACGTCGAATCAGCAACCAGTGATCAGGAATGACGTGACTTGCCAGCCACACTTTGTGTACTTTGCTCTTATGCATCAACTCTTCGATTACGTGACGAGCGTTCTCCCCAGTGTCTACGGCTAAGCTGCCACCCATTAGGTTGCAGAACACAAGAGCATAGTGCGCGGTCGAAGTCCTCTGGTATACACAGTATTCTTTCTGTGCCCCTGATTTAATGAAATATATGTTAATATTTTGTCTATGCAGGGAAATGCACCATAATTTGATAATATGTTTTTTTTTATATTTTATATGCTTGTGAATTCAGGAATCTATCTATATTCTCTAAGAATATTTGTTGATCAACATTTTCTTATTTGGAACGCATGAGGTGTTGGTGTTTGTAAAGTTCAAATATATGCTTCTCACGTACCACCAGATGTGGCACTGGTCAAGAATTGTATTCAAATGAGATGGAAATTTTAAGCCCGCGATATCCCCTCTCATTTGTTTGATCACAAAACTTAGCCCTGTTAAGAAGATGCGGTTGGAGAGAAGGTAAAACGGAACGGCAGCCGAGTTTAGGAGATAATTACAAGTTATGCTATGTTGAGTTGGCATGTATGTTCAATGTCAACAACGGGTAACGTGTCTATGTAATTTAGCTGATACTGAACTGGTTCACGAATACACTGTTGTTGGTTACTTGACACCTTTCGTCCAGCAACAGTCGTCACAAATACCAGTAATAAGTAAAACATCTTGTGCAGAATACACAGTTCCTTAACTCTGAAAGTATTAGTAAACAGATTCCTCTTCCACCATCGGTGTACTGCAAGGATCTTGTTTTCTAATCGCCTGTAAGGTAGGAAGTGATGGTAAAAACTATGAATTCGTTCAAAAATTATCTTGGTACTTGACATGACTCAGTAGGTGTTAGTTTACTCATATCGTATGTAATTATGATACATCCTAATGACATGTTTAGCTTCGGCCCCCGGAGAGGAAATATCCAATATTATTATATGCTCATTAACAATATATATATATGAATATATATATATATATATATATATATATTATCGCGAGATATATACATGAGCTGTTACAGTGGTTTAGTGGAACATGACTTTGCCAGGATGTAAATGAGCATAATATACAAAACGGAAGTTGTATTTATTAACGGGGGAATAAAAACGAAAAAAAAGATCAAGTATAATGTATTGTATAAGGGATGGTATTATTTTATCTTTTATTGAAGATTAAATGATATTCATTATATTATAAATTATTAACAATCGAAACTTATAATATAGATGTGATAGCAATATTGTGTCGATACAGTCGATACCTTATTTCTTGGTGATAATGTTTATTAGGGTTGAATTGTGTCCTAAGTTACTAATTTGGTTATGAGGTTCGGTTCTTGTTGAATTGGTATTCTTGAAGAGTCATGAGTTTTGCGATGGATACAAAAGGGGGGGGGGACCCTGGATCCCCCCTCCCCGGATCCGCTTCTGTGAATTACATTTAGTCATCAGCAGTAACAAAGTAGTTCCGTTCCCAGCCATTGCATTTGACATTGAATATATATCAATATTAACGAGCATATGTAGTCAGTTATATAAAACAGATGGATGCAAACGTCATGGACGGGGTGACCACAGCCTCGAGTGTTAGTGCAAGCTGCCTCGGAGCGTTCCCGACCGGTCAAGTTGAGTTTGCGTTTTTGGCAGTTAGCCCAGTATCGTTGATGCTGTTTGGTCCGAGAAACTCGCTGTTCAGCCGGAACGAGTCCACCGCCACGAATCGCCCATATAGATTTGGCTGTTTCCAGTCCTGTTCCTGTCGGAGAATATTGCCATTAGACAATTGTCGCAGATCCGGGAAAAGTGCCACAACTGTTTAGGATCTTTGAATGTTGTATCTTTCTGTTAATACATTCATTGTTGCTTAGCTTTGTGTCTGATCCTGAGTGCACATACGGGGAATACGCCATCGGATACGTCTCTTTTTTGTCCAGTTAAATATTTGGCTGATACAGACCTGGTCCAAGAGTGCGACGTTTGTGATGTTTCTTGATACTTCCTGATCATCAACAGTTATCGCAAATAGTATGTGTTCTGTTAGGGAGTCGGAAATAAAATACAGGAAAATTTCAATTTTTTTTAATGAACCTAGAAGTTTTTTTTGTAGAACATTATAGTTTTAAACTTTCATCACTTAAATAAGGAAAACAGTTGTCTTAGCACTAAATTGAGAATGGATGAAAGGGTGTCATTTTTTTACAATCGAGTTAACTTATTTTTCGTTTGTTTGGGGTGCATTATTTATCTCACGTTTCTTAGTTATCTCGTGCCAAATTAAAAAAAATGATCTCCCTAGCAAATGGTTTTAATTAGAAGAACGTACAAATGTACACTAAAGAACCTTTGTGTAATCATGACTGATATTTTCATATTTTGAAAATTGGTTTCATCCTACAAGCTTTCCTATAAGGACTCCTAACATTTATTAAGTATGTGAAAATACTAACTATAGCATGCACAGTTGGATCGGACGGGGAGGGGGAGCCTGGGCTTCGCCCTTGCTGTATTATCAAATCTTCATAGCCGACTTTATACATTGGCTTGCAGCAATAACCCTAATTAAAAACAAATTGGATTCGTCACATATATGTCTGGTTATATGACAAGAAATATATATATATATATATATATATATATATATGTTTATATGTGTGTGTTTGTTAGCTTAAAGCACTAGGGGCTCAGTCTTGACATATTACTAAGGTCATAAATATTATATCTTAATACAAGACCTAGAGGCACAAATAGCCAGGTGTTTAACTAGGAAAGTGTGGCAAATCAGTATTACTCAAAGAGTAAGCTACCACACGAAGTGCCATCTCCAGAAAAAAAAACACATAACAGTGATATGATCAAACATGTTTAAAAGTTTTGGTAGATTAAACAAGTGTTTATGAAATAACAGAAAAAAACTGTGTACCATATATGCAAATGTATGAAACCAAAAAGATTTTGTATCAACAAAATTCAAAGTCCTGTGGAAACATCAGTCTGAAAATAATTGTATTCAATAGAGTGATCCTGGAATATGATGGGATCGCAGAATTTTCTTCGTATGCATTGACTTATCTGAAGGAAAGTGAAAAAGACCATTTTGGGTCTCAGAAAGTTGTTAAACAAAGATGGCGCGTCCTGCAGGTTTATACACATACGAGACATGTGATGAATATGAATTTAAAAAAAAAATGGTAACGGTTTGGTTCTTGAGATAAAAGATAAAAGGTCTTGCACTAAAAATGCAAATATAATCATATGTTTTTAATGATTATATTATTATGATCAGCAAAATCCTTCCTACGGTGGAAACAGTCTGAAAATAATTTGATTCATTATAGTGACCATTGCATTCCCCTGGTTCCAAGGAATCCTTGCATGTGATCTGAAGGCTAGAGTGTTCATCTTGACTGACGTATCCGAAGGAAAGTGAAAAAGACAATTTTGGACCGTTAAACAGAGGTGGCGCCATCTATAGTTGATAATCACGTCAGGCATCTGTTAAGTATGTCTGTAAAATTTGGCGAAGAAAATAGTAAGGGTCTTAGAAATGTATAAAAGAAAAGAATGGTTCTTGACGGATGGACAGAAAAACGAACAGATAAGACATACGTGGGCGGGACTAATAATGAAATAACCTAATATGATACAAGGAATTTGTGATATGTAGATACACTGTCATGCCCCTTTAAAATGGAAACATAACACGTGAAGGCTGATACCTCTGACCATGCATGTTGATCTCATCCGACTTCACACCTTGCCTCCCTGGCCTTCGTTCTGGTAGCCTTCCTCAGCAACCAAGGTGGCCTACAATCCAATCAGCCATAATCGGCGTAAGAAGGTTATTCGTTTTTCATTTTGCCAGTCGTCAATAACCGCTATCAATTCACTTTGTGGAAGGGTGAACCTTGTGGTAAAGACTTGGCAAGGAGTCTTAGGAGTCTTTTATGACAATGTGACCCATCTGATTACATAAAATTACTCTCCGAAACGTTTTCCTTTTTGTATTGTTTTAAACAGTAGTTCTATTTTTCGACATAGAAAATTTATGGTTCTGTAGAAATCAAGGAACCAATAATTAATTACCAGAACCAGTCTTGCTTTTCATCGAGTTGTCATATGCAAAATGGTCACAGTTAAGGATTGTTGTTTTTTTTTTCTTTCACGTAATAGGGACTTTTTATGGAAATCAACGGATTTAAATCATGTATATAAAAAATTCAGGTCGACTCAATCATTTATTTGAATTAAAAGAGAAAAAGTCATTATGATGGAATATTTATATTTATAATATATATATTATTATAGGAAAATTATAGGACTTCATAATAGGGCACTCGCTTACTTTCATTTTATATCCATGTTTCACCAAGGACCGGTTTATACCGCAGCTGTGGACGGTGTGTGTATAATCATCCCAACGTCTGGGCTATAACACCGAGGAACCTCCAAAATCGCACTCGTATGTGACACGGTCGTGAGGTATGTCTACCATAAGACTATAAAAGCCGGTAAATTTACACAAGTTAAAATAAATAAATCTCAACAGAAAAAAGTGAATTTACCAAGATAGGTTAAAAAGGAAAACATGATATATCTCTTCCCTCTCTCTCTCTCTCTCTGTTCGAACAACGGCAGAAGAAATTTTATATAATTTTGTATAAATTTGAATTAATGAAATATCATTTTTACTTGACATGAAATGGCAAATCAATTACATGACAACATTACTTTATGGATGCTTTAGTTTCCCTATAATACACAGGAAAATAAAGATGTTCATTTGATAGACCAGTTGACCGAGCTACATTCATTCGCATGCTGGTGGACAGAATAGCTAACAATTTAACAGCACATTGAAACTCCTAATTATTTAATACCCTGCTCATTTAAAACGCAGAAAGTCACCCATAAGTTATGAAAGGGTACCATAAAAACACTATGAAATGTCGATTGATAGATCTGTTAATCAAAATTTTGTTTCGACGTTTGCACTGATAGTTGGTACAAGAGAAGGCACATAATTACACATAATAAAGCAGTCAGTTCCAGGGACATGAATTAAAAAAGATGAACATGTCGCACTAATGCTGCCTTCGTGATGCGGAGTAGCTTTGTCGCAGAAAAATGTATTTGATTTAATGTGTTCAATTTAGTAGATGGGCTCCTTCACTGGCTGCAACTATTGCGTATTATTTTAAAGTGAAACGATTTTGTTATGGGTAAAATATGGATAGCTAACGTCGATTTCCTGTAATGCACTATATAGCATACATAATTATGAAATCTCCTTTTTGTAGCAGGGCCTAGAGAATGGTGTATTTACACAGCCTAATGAGATATCTATATATAGCACGCTAATCATCCATCACTAAAGGCGAGTTCTTAAACGGCCATGGTAAAAATTGATTCTACAGAACATATGGACCAAAACGTATAATTTTGTGGGATGCGAATTTCACGAGTGAACGACTGGCATGTGAACGTGGGTAACCCCCCCCCCCCCCCCCCCCCCCAACATCTAACATAACAATGCATTATTTTTGTTCAACCACTGTCCGCGATATCGAGAAATCTCAAGATCAACATACAGCGAGTCATATAATAAGACACTTGTCCTGTACTGGGCTATATTTAATGGCAGATACGCATCTATGCTGGACGGAGTGAGAAACAAACAGGTTTTCTAAAGATGCTAATCAGGGTTCTCTTTAAGGTGAGATAGAATCCATGTGGTATTTAGGGATAAGTCGGGCCTCCAACCATTTGCTCTTAGGCAATTCACTGGGTAGCTGCGTTATAAGGAGACAGTTGAAGTATAGCGTCGGTTAAGCTTAGTAGCCAAAGCGACTCTCCATCAATTTATCATTTATTTTAGCTGTTACCCTAGGACTGGCGGTATAGCATGTTTTGGCCTAGATAATAGCATAAGTTTTAAATTAGGACAGATCTTTCGGCCATTTCGGTGATTTGAAATTCAGTGCATGTGCTGTAGTGTTATCTATTGGAGATCTACTACAAGAGCCCCTAAATGAGGGCTCATTAACTGTAGCTAGTAAACCAGGTGAAACACAAGCAACAGACCAGGTTTAACTAATGCATCTGATGTATTTCTTGAACTGATGAATTATGGGAGCCTCTATGTACCAGATGTTTGTTTAACAACACTAGTCCTGTAGTCACAGCTGGAGCTCAGCGGTAGCAGATAATGGTCTATGTTGTTACCATATATACGATGTGTATATATCGTTATACATCCTTCCTGTTCCCGTTCATTATATCCATGAAGGAAGAAAGACTCGACCTTAGGTAGATTTACAATTGCTAACATGTTTATATTTTTTATATCAAATATATTAGGATTTGCTTGAGGCTACCGTTTTGCAATCAGGTCCTTTAAAAATGCGTATACAGTAATAGTTAGTACTATGTTGTACAAAGTGGAAATAAGATGTAAGACGACATAGATAACTAGACTTACGAATCTTAAGCGCCATCTTTGAACCGCGAACCAAGGGTACCCGCAATTATTTAATGGCACTATTGGATTCCATGCCCCCAACCCTACCCCAACCCCAATTTGATGTTCAAATATATATTGCATGAGGGTCACTTTACTTTTCCTTGGCTAATAGATCCCTGCGGGCATAATTTATTTAAAAACATAATTTATACTATCACAAAAATCTCATTTTGGAAATGACACATCCACAGACTTCCCAGCCATTCTTCGAGATGGTGTACGAGTATGATGTTATTTTCACCGGATTTTTTGGTCTAGGAGTACATGACTCAAAGCCAAAAGGTCATGAGTTGAAAGCTGTTCCGAGCATAGGCGATCTTGGATAGCTTTTGTCGTACACATGACAGGTGGCGCTACCTATAATCCTATATTGGTAAAATATAATCATGCATTTATCTTAGGAGAGTTTTGAAGATTCCGCTTAAAATTTTGCATGCCCATTTATCTTTTCATGCCTTAATCTCATAGACAAGCCTGGTGCCGCCATCTACAATCGTGGTCACGCATTGCCCATCCATAAATCTGTTTTGTCAACAATTGCAGATATATCGGAAGTGGACGATGTGTCAGCCTAAAATTTTGCATGTTTCTGCGTCTTGGATAGTTTTTGTCGTAGACCAGACTGGTGGCGCCACCTACAATCACGGTTATGTATAATACATTGATGCCCTTTTCTCAAGAGTGGTTTCGCTTCAAGGCCTGAAATTTTTAATGTTCATCTGCCTGTTCATCTGTAGTGGCATCAACTTTAATAATGTATCTGTAGAATACATTCATGCAATTATCTGAGTAGTGGTTTAATGTATAAGCCTGGAATTTAGCATGTAAATAGATCTTGGAATGGTTTATCCACATATTAATGTTATTATTACAATTATAATAACAAAAAAGTAATGATTATTGTTATTATCATTATTATCAATATATTATTTGTGTTACGCTAGATCAAGAAATAAAATCTGAGCAAATACAATGATGAAAACGCATTGGCTTAAAGTAATCAAGTCCAGTCATAGATCCAAAAACCGATTCAAACAGGTTTTCATGTTCACTGTGAACACGATACACGATTTACATTTCGTGTTCCGATGTGTGGTCTATAATGTCCGCGTGTACCTTTTCTGCATCAGCACAGTTCCGAGTGAAGCTATCGTCCGTATATCTCTCCAATCATTCTCTGCTCAGCAGGTCAGCCCGGAAGTTACACACCAGGTACGCCATAACCTCTACTGGGGTCGTTTCTCCTCCGGATGACGTTACTTGCGGACTCTGTTCCCCCGGCTTATTTTTATCAGGGGTAAAAATAACATTGATATTTGTTCTTCGGTAGCAGTTTGGATGACCTTCAAGGACGTCAAGGTGTGCAAGCAGTTGGTCATCCACTTCATAAACCTCGCCGATCACGTGCTAGAATGTGTAGCGGATTTAATGAAAGTATTTAATATTTAATGAAAGTGTAAATATAGTGTTTCTTAGTAAAGATACAACTCATGTTGAAGATAAATCTGTAATATGTTTTTTTTTATTATTTTGTAATGTAGTGAAAGAGTAAATATAATGCGCCGAGTAAGTAAAACTCATTTTGAGAGCAAACAATAAACACTGTGCAGTGAATAGAAAATGGCATGAATAGGTGAAATCCTTGTCAAAAATAAAAATAATGTTGAGACATTAGGAACTGTTTAACCTTTTTCCTTTAAAATGTCGATAGAAATAGTGTTATCAAATAATGATTTGTAAGTAAATGTATTCCATTAATTAACAACGGTTAAACGTATAGTGCTTTACGTCGCTGCACTTTCGCACACTGGTACATAACATTTTTTACATTACTGGTATTATAATTTTTAGTCTTTACAGAAAATATATTTTTAAAATTATTTTTCATATATATTTTAAAGCTAGAAACCCGTATGTATGTAAATGGAACCGTGGTTTTGACTGAATTTCATATCTGTGAGTCTTTAATTCATTCATAATGCACTTACGTATGCCAGCATAACGGGAGGATCTTAGCCCTAGATGTTAGAATTAAATATTATCTATGCGATGTGCCCCCCCCCCCCCCCACACACACACACCATGTCTCCTTATAACTGTTTGCTGTGTGCGAGCACTGGTGCGGTAATCTAGAAAATATTGCTTTACATACAGCGGTTTAAACGAAGAAGATCCGTAACGACTGCACTGTATGGCCGATGCGTGAGGAGTGGAACTTTATAATACCCGTGATAAATTAATACCTTGTTGTATTAGACATGTTTGCGTACCTTTCCATGATCTGGAGCTTTCAACAGGACAGGTGCATTGTAATGACCCTCTTTCAACAAAGGGTATCTTTTCCAGGTTTTAGCTGCACTGATGAATTTGGCCATGCCATGTGTTCCTGTAACTAACACATCATGCCAACGTCGATGCTGTTGCAAAGTACCGTATACGAACACATACGGCATGGTGAACTGGTAGCAGTGTGTGTACAGCCGCCTAGGGTGATTTTGTAGAGTGACAATGGTTGCCACGAAATCGTCTTTAACAGAATGTGTGATCTGTATTGGCCTCTGCGTGAAGCAGATGGAGTCTACTAGGCTGAAATACAAACGTCACAGATGTATACCTAATGTTCTGTTTCTCATTAAAACTTAAGCTGGTAATTACAGTGAATTATTAATGAACATGCATGTGCAAACCCAGGCCCCGAATATAGTAACCGTTTCCGTGAATATAATAACACAGCTATACATAATACATAATGAAATATAAAGACCAGTATCATGAACACATGTTATACGTGTAAGCATTAATCGTTATGTACAACATGTATTATTGTAATACACCGGGGCTCTATTCAACACTGTTTCTATGTTGAACATGAGAATCACTCGTTATGTACAACATGTATTATTGTAATACGCAATAGCTTAATTCAGCTAAGTATCTATGTTGGACATGAGAATCACTCGTCATGTACGACATGTATTATTGTAATACGCACTAGCTTTATTCAGCTCAGTATCTATGTTTGGCATGAGAATCAATCGTTATGAACAGCATGTATTATTGTAATACGCGCGAGATCTATTAGGCAAAGTATCTATGTTGGACATGAGAATCACTCGTCATGTACGCCATGTATTATTGTAATACGCAATAGCTTAATTCAGCTAAGTATCTATGTGGGACAAGAGAATCACTCGTCATGTACAACATGTATTACTGTAATACGCGCTACCTTTATTAAGCTCAGTATCTATGTTGGACATGAGAACCACTCGTCATGTACGACATGTATTATTGTAATACGCACTAGCTTTATTCAGCTCAGTATCTATGTTGGTCATGAGAATCACTCGTCATGTACGACATGTATTATTGTAATACGCACTTGCTTTATTCAGCTCAGTATCTATGTTGGACATGAGAATCACTCGTCATGTACGACATGTATAATTGTAATACGTGCTAGCTTTATTCAGCACAGCACCTATGTTGGACATGAGAATCACTCGTCATGTACGACATGTATAATTGTAATACGTGCTAGCTTTATTCAGCTCAGTATCTATGTTGGACATGGGAATCACTCGTCATGTACGACATATATAATTGTAATACGCACTAGCTTTATTCAGCTCAGTATCTTGTTGGACTTTAGAATCACTCGTCATGGACGACATGTATTATTGTAATACGCAATAGCTTTATTCAGCTCAGTATCTTGTTGGACATGAGAATCACTCGTCATGGACGACATGTATTATTGCAATACGCACTAGCTTTATTAAGCTCAGTATCTATGTTGGACATGAGAATCACTCGTCATGTACGACATGTATTATTTTAATACGCACTAGCTTTATTCAGCTCAGTATCTATGTTGAACATGAGAATAACTCGTCATGTACGACATGTAATATTGTAATACGCACTACCTTTATTCAGCTCAGTATCTATGTTGGACATGAGAACCACTCGTCATAAACGACATGTATTATTATAATACGCACTAGCTTTATTCAGCTCAGTATCTATGTTGGACATGAGAATCACTCGTCATGTACGACATGTATTATTGCAATACGCACTTGCTTTATTCAGCTCAGTATCTATGTTTGGCATGAGAATCACTCGTCATGTACGACATGTATTATTGTAAACGCGCTAGCTTTATTCAGGTCAGTATCTATGTTGGGCATGAGAATAACTCGTCATGGACACAATGTATTATTGTTATACGTGCTAGCTTTATTCAGCTCAGTATCTATGTTGGACATGAGAATCACTCGTCATGTACGACATGTATTATTGTAATACGCGCTAGCTTTATTCTGCTCAGTATCTATGTTGGACATGAGAATCACTCGTCATGTACGACATGTATTATTGTAATACGCACTAGCTTTATTCAGCTCAGTATCTATGTTGGACATGAGAATCACTCGTCATGTACGACATGTATTACTGTAATACGCGCTAGCTTTATTCAGCTCAGTATCTATGTTGGACATGAGAATCACTCGTCATGTACGACATGTATTACTGTAATACGCGCTAGCTTTATTCAGCTCACTATCTATGTAGGGCATGGGCATCAAAGAAGGATATATCTACTTTAAGTCATAAACAATTACAAATAAATAAAATGTTTACAACTTCCGGATAAATAACACTTTTTTTTCCCAATCTCATCAGCTTCATGTCCCCTAGAAATATTAAGGTTCTCTCAACTTCCATCCGCAACAATTGTTACATTGATCTACCACAGAGATATTATTTCTGAATCTGTCATGATAAAACTGAGAAACTGGAGATTAATTAATAATAAGCTGATAATTTGTAATAACTAAATTATTCAGCCACTCTCATTTTTCATTTATGCTGTTACACCTGTTTTTTTTTTTTTTTTGCTTTAATTATTATAAAACTGTTACAGAAATATTGGAAATGCAGCCTGCTTCTTGGTAGAATTTAATATTTTCTTAAATGAGTGAAAATTGTCCTTCAATATTATGGGAGTAAAGAACAGCAACCAGTGTACTGCTTCTAAAAGTCCCAAATATCCTTATCAAGTCAATAGGCAGAACACTCACAAATCTTCCACGAGCTCAGTCTATGGCTATTTATCTCTATGAGTCAGCAGCCTGTTAGAACTGTTCATGATAAGTATGTCTTTTAAAACAGATCGTCGTGTCCTCTGACATTCTGCCATCTAGAGACTCCAGGATAACGAAATATAACATAGCATTAATGGAATAATAATATACATATTAAATGACTATATCAATGATTAGGTATCATCTAACGATAACACACGACAGAAAGTAACTCCACAAAGCATACAAATAAACCTGTTAATTAAATCTTCAGTAAAACTGTCGGTAAAGACGATTTGTATGAATTTTTTTCCCAAGAGTTGTTAATCCACCAGTTTAAGTTGAAGGCTTTATCATCTTAAGGCCGATCCAAAAATCTGTAGTGATGATTTTCCCTCATAAAATCCTGATATTCCCGTATATAATGTGATAATGGCGATAATACAATGTACATAGATTGGTGGATATTATATCCTATTGTGCACATAACAGTACTGAACTGTCCCATAAATGAATTTTAAAGCAGAGTGAATGTTCCTGTGTTTACATTTCTGGCCTCCACATGGCAGTGTGGTCTGAGAAAGCATCCATCTATATGTTTATAGGCACAATAACATCAACAGTTGAAACAGCTCAGTCTATGGCTATTTATCTCTATGAGTCAGCAGCCTGTTAGAACTGTTCATGATAAGTATGTCTTTTAAAACAGATCGTCGTGTCCTCTGACATTCTGCCATCTAGAGACTCCAGGATAACGAAATATAACATAGCATTAATGGAATAATAATATACATATTAAATGACTATATCAATGATTAGGTATCACCTAACGATAACACACGACAGAAAGTAACTCCACAAAGCATACAAATAAACCTGTTAATTAAATCTTCAGTAAAACTGTCGGTAAAGACGATTTGTATGAATTTTTTTTTCCCAAGAGTTGTTAATCCACCAGTTTAAGTTGAAGGCTTTATCATCTTAAGGCCGATCCAAAAATCTGTAGTGATGATTTTCCCTCATAAAATCCTGTTATTCCCGTATATAATGTGATAATGGCGATAATACAATGTACATAGATTGGTGGATATTATATCCTATTGTGCACATAACAGTACTGAACTGTCCCATAAATGAATTTTAAAGCAGAGTGAATGTTCCTGTGTTTACATTTCTGGCCTCCACATGGCAGTGTGGTCTGAGAAAGCATCCATCTATATGTTTATAGGCACAATAACATCAACAGTTTAATCTCTCCCAAGTGTTGCTATAAAACAGAGACTTCAATTAAAGCCGTCGTCAGATTGCTTCTGGTGTACTTCGCGAAACTTGTCACTCATAACATTATATATACACAAAAATCAACTAACAACAAACGTTTTAATATGGTTTCGTTGCTATTTTACATATGCTATTTTGAGCTCTGACAACTTTAAAAAAAATATGTTAGACTCAGGCCAAAAGAAATAAAATATATGGTTCTCAGGCAACACCCGCTTCAATTTTAACCCCCCCCCCCCCCGGCGGGATCAAAACTTTTTATTTTGATTTTCATCATAAAATATGATAACATACCTGATTAGGAAACGAATTCTGTTATTTCATGCTTTCCCTGACCATAAGACTTTTATTAACGAAACATACAAAAAAGATAAAAAAATAAAATATCGCCCGCTCGCACTGATTTCTGAAAGAGTGCCTGAGAACAAAACTTTTTTTTCCCTTAATAATGTGTACATAAGTTTGGGGCTACAACCTTGGGAGATGCACAGATGATTGTCGCCCATATATTGTAATCTATAAGACGTGGAGTATTTTTAGAATAACATTAACCAAATGAATTCTATCTCACATTGAAGAGAACCATTATTACATATTTAGAAGCAATAAACAAACATTTGTCACACTTGTTTGTTCCTCCCTCCGGAGACAACATAGATGCGTATCTGCAATTAAATGTAGTCCAGTCCTTATAAAACTGTCTTATTGTATGACTCGCAGTATGTTTACCTTGAGATTTCTCGATATCGCTTACAGTGGCTGAACTAAATAATGCATTGTTATGTTAGATGTTGTCCTATAGCGATTAAGGCGGCATCCCCGGTCAGGTACCCTACATTTAATTAAAAAAAAACTTTTCGTTTTATCATAATGTCAGCCTCCCCCCCCCCCCCCCAGTATACGTAATTGTCGGACTACAAATGGTAGCAGGTTCAGTCTGGTTCCTTTATTTATCTTTTCCCTTAAAGGTAAACCCGTTTTGTGAGATTTGATTTCAGCATTAATATAAATTATAATCTAGGTATTCTACGTCATATTTAAGTGGTACATGAAATCTTCCTCCAACTATTCCGAGAGCTATATTTTAACTGGCATACTTCTTTTCATTTAGAAAAAAAAATAAGAGTTACGAATTATTTTAATCTAACGCGACACCTTTAGCGTTACAATGTGTGCATGCATGTTAATTACTATACTGCTTCAATTTGCTGGCATTTGGGACGATGACAGGGGCGGGGGGGGGGGGGGGCAGACACACTTTGCAACGATACCTACCTTTATCAACTACCTCTTCATCTACTTTGTTTAGATTATGAGTCACCTTCACATGCCAGTCGTTCACTTTTCGCAAAGTGATAAATCCAAAAGTTCTGTACTATTAATTTTATAATGGCCGTTTAAGAACTCGCCGACAATGATGGTTGATTAGTTGGGCCTTAAAGATATTTCATTAGGCTGTGTAAATACACAATTTTTTAGGCCCTGCTATAATGGTTCGTTACTTCGTGACCAAGCCGCTGATTTTTCTCAGAGGGAGAATCGTTTTATGACACTGCTTAGTGACTGCTATGCAAAATCAGTTGACCCTGGAACCAAATTAACAACACCTATACCCACCAGATACGTGAGGCCAGTTACATATTACAGGAAGCTGGAGTGTCCAAAACAAATGCTTCAAAACCCTTAAAATGTCTCGAAAATGTCTTACAATTACAGAGGTTCTTGGCCACTCCCCAGTTATTTGACACAAATCAAATTTGCAAGTAAAATGAAGGCATTGTCTCAACAGCAAGTCAAGGAAGCATTGACTGAGAACAAAAACAGCACAGTAAAGTACGATGGTACCACGAAGTCCTTGGGTCATCTGGTCAAGACCGAAGAAGCAACAGACATATTAATTCGGCGTGAGAGAAACAGTAGGAGGCAGTCATACAATAAAATCGACGGTGAATGAAAAAGAAAACATTAAAACTATATTTTAACCGAGCAAATTGGACATTTTAAGTAAAGTTAGCAATACCATGACATATGTACGGTGGCTCGTATAGGACATGCACAAAATTATTTTTATCTCGTTCCCATGAGATAGTATCTCGTTCCCACGCGTTAGTATCTCGTGGCCACGCGATAATTATCACGTTCCCACGCGTTAGTATCTCGTGGCCACGCGATAATTATCTCGTTCCGAAGGGAAACTATCGCGTGGCCACGCGATAATTATCGCGTGGGAACGAGATAAATGTAGATAGATAATACAGTCAGACCTACATCTTAAATCCTTGAGGCATGCTTCTATACACTGGATGAAGACTATGGTCAATTATTTGCATGAATTTAGAATGGAATTAATATGATGAGATACAACGGGCACTCGTACAACACTCGTGGGCCATGTTTGTCTGGAGAATGTGTGAGCGGGGAAAGGGGGGGGGGCTTAATCCGGTAAAATATTTTTCATAATAAATTTTCACAATATAAATTACCATTGGCGGCGAAACCAAATTTTCATTGGGGGCCCAATATTATACCCAAATAGTATATATATATATATATATATATATATATATATATATATATATGTATATATAAATATATATTATATGTATATACTAGTATATATATTATACATACATATATATATTATATATATATATTATTTATATATATATGTATATATATATATTTATAAATAAGGGCCGTAGCCTGACACAAATGGCAGGGGGGGTTTGATGGGTTAGTCCCCGACGCGGGGGGGGGGGGGGTGGTTTCGAGGGGGTCTCACCCTCTCAAGGTTTTGAAAATTTTGAAAAACTGTATGGGTACTTCTGCATTCTAGTGCATTTTATTGGTCAATGCTTATTAAGTGAAACAGTAACTCCTTGTAGGGAGATTATTTGTTATTTGTCTGGCAATGGATTCATTTTCACACAGAATATCAACTTTTTTCACCGCAAATCCCGTAGTCTGCGGCCCTGTTTGCTCAGCCCCCCCCCCCCCCCCGAAAAAATTATGGGGGGGGGGGGGGGGGGGGCTCGGCCCCCGGGCCCCCCCCCCCCCCCCAACGGTTTCGCCGCCTATGAAAACATAACTGAAGTTTTATTGTAGAAAGAAAAATGTAAAGGGGGAGAATGAGCAAATTTCTCGTAAAAAGGTCTTCTTAACCCCTCCCCCCAGTCATAATGAAGTGGCATGGCTGAGACCTTTTGTTGTAAGCTTCTCCCTTGAGACATAACACAAACCGACATGTTGTTTACCCTGTTCGGTATACCCGAAATTAAATAGCCCCAACCCTAGTCCTAAAAAATAAGATTTCTGGGAATGTTAAATACAAACAAGTGTTTCAGCTTAATTCATGTTTGGTACACAAGGGTTTATATCACCCTTACCCTAAAACAAACTCAATACAGTTTTCCATGAACAAATAAAAATGGGCTAGTTGAACCAACGCAATGAAATGGTGAACCAACGCAATGAAAACTGCTGAAATTTACCTCAAAGCATTCGGCGCAAACACACATACAACGAAACACATACAAACAATTTAAGCTGCATCGACGCTCGATATAAAACAGACCACAGACATTCTTGTCCAAATGAGGGTTTGAGCTATAGCATGGCATACTAACGCGTGGCCAAGCGATACTAACGCGTGGGAACGAGATTAATTATCGCGTGGGAACGAGATACTATCTCGTGGAAACGAGATATTATCGCGTGGCCACGAGATACTATCTCGTGGGAACGAGATAATTATCGCGTGGCCACGAGATACTAACGCGTGGGAACGAGATAATTATCGCGTTGGAACGAGATACTATCTCGTGGGAACGAGATAATTATCGCGTGGCCACGAGATACTATCGCGTGGGAACGAGATAAAAAATAATGTTGTGCATGTCCTATACGAGCCACCGTACATATGGGTATGCAGAGTTGGGAAAAAAAAATAACAAAAAGAAACTGAATCAGTTTAAATGCACCAACTTGATTCTATAGCGAGAGCCTGTGACAGGACCATCAAGGAATTTGAAGTTAAAGAGTTCGCAAACAAAACTTTCGAGAGAAGTGACGCTCTCCCATTCACAAGCAGAGGGAAAAGTGTAACCCAGGCAGAAGTTCGTCTGAATGCGAAAATCTTCCACAGCAAAAAGTAATCCTGCAAACGGAAATTAACACAATATCCTTAAAAAAGAGAAGAAATATCTAAAGAAAACAGAAGTGGATATTACCGTTTCGTGGGCAATATATTTCATGTTTACTGTTAATCCGTTGTCAACCTTTTCACATGTGTGAGCATCTGAAGGAATTTTTCACCACAGCATATACCCCTAAGAACGCAGTGCCCTTGGCTTGTATGGAAAGATTGTAACTGGCCCATGGATGCGCCTTATCAAATCACTAACATTAGTGGAGAACGAAATTTTGCTATTTGTGATGCAGTCGTGACCAGGGCCCAACACGCAAAGGTGTCACACGTCAAGGCAAAGTCATGTTCAAAAGTAATAAAACTGGATCTTCTTAGGATGATAATATAAAAGTTGAAAGAACAACCATGAAGCAAGCAAGTGACATCATTGACCATAAAAAGATGTGTTCAAACAGGTCAACACAGACATTAACACGGAGACTGAGAGAAAACAGAAAACGTGAAGTATTGAAAGAAGATAGGGACAGGGAGAAATACGAGAACTGGCTCTATACGGTGAATTGAAACGGTGGGCTGTGGAAGACACAAGCAGAGGTAGAAATGAACACAAAAGGTCCAACAAAGACAAAAGCCATAACAGCTGTTATGCTGCATAAACACAAATCAGTGGGCGCATTATAATTCCCAATATGCATCGGAAAGAGATCGCCATCAGCAAGGATTCCCTCCCGAGTTTTAAGACTAGGCTGAAAGAAACAATGACCAGTTCTATACTAGAGGAACATCAGGATATGTACAAACTAATGCTTAATTCTGAAACTTTAGTTTGCTGCCACTTTGTACAGGCTTGGGAACAACATATTACAAGAAATCTCCTAAATGGAATAATCCGTCAGCTCGTTCGATAAAAAATCGATTTAAGTTTGAACTGCATTACTTAGCTGACAGCCAAAGCTATATGACCATTACCGAAGTAATTGAAGTTTGGTGTTAAGGGATTCGGATATACAAAACATTTTTTGGATAATGTGATATATATATATATATATATATATATATATATATATATATATATATATGAAATACACATTTACAGAAATGACAAACATACATCAGATTGTGAATGTTACAGGCACTCAGTGGGTAGTGCCCGGAAGCAGAGTCACCTTGTTAAATAAACAGGTAAAAACAATGAAGCTTCCCTTGAATCATCGAGATCCTCATACAGAATCTTTATTACATATATGGTACATGTGCATAAAACCATAGTTAATATACCCCTAACATAATATTTCCTTATACTGGATGTTATACAACAACAGTGATGCTATGCAATGGAACTAAGAATACTTATCTTCACAATATTTTCTGCTACGCGGAATTGAAGTCTCTGGTTTCACCAGTTATCATAGAGATATACAAGCATAACTACATTACTACTGTTATCTCCAAACTCTGGCTAAAATTCATCATAAAATATACTTTTCAATTTCAGTGCTCTATATTTCCGGAGATAAATGCTTCAACTTTCAAAATATTAACTCTCCTAAGTATTACTCATTGAATGTACGCATACATTGTAGTACTGCCACCTAGTGTCATCATAATGAACTTGTACAGTATATATAAGATTGGCTTTAGCCTCTTATCACAATGTGATTAAATTCCAGATGTGACATTTCTCATACATAAACTTTACAGTGTAATCTGTTCAGTCCATTAAGTTTATATATTGTATCTGCTGATCTGTAGTTTAGACATAGGGAAAGTAAATATATAGACAAAAGGAGAATGTAAATGTGCTCACAATTGAATTAAACAGTAGTACCAATTGAATAAACATACATGCCCCCTGGTGGGTCTTTATGGTACTATCAAAATAATTCGATCAACAAAGCAATAATGTTCATACCCTTTCATCTGCTAATTGTATGGTAAATAAACTTTGGTGCCTGCCATTTGAATTAAACCTGACATATGATGCAAACAATTGTACAGCATGAAGATTTTCATGAATCAATATGAACACATGCATATATGATTATAACATTGTCATTATAGTGTGGCTGCTTATTTATTCTGGGAGGAAATTGGGCTTGGGCAACATGCACTCGCACAATTTTAAGAAATAAAATAATACCTTTTTACTGGAATAAAACTAAGAGCCTAAACCTTCAAAATATCAGGACTGCATATTGTTATCTAGACTTATAAATGAAACAGAAAGATACTTACCAGGCTAGATAAAAGGACTGCTCTTTGGTAGTGGGTGGCTCTTCACCTGGGTAGCCGACACTGTCGTAAAACCTACCCCAAGGTGAAAAAGAAGCCATATACCCTCTGCCTGCCGCAGAAGGCAGGCATAGGGGTCCACTGCTCGATGATCCAAGCGAGACTGGAATTGCCAGGGCAAGGGGGTTTTATCCCAGAGGGGCAGAGGGCGAAGTCCTTAGCTGCCTGTGATTGGCTATGGGGCATCTCTATGTTAACTGTCAATCAGTGTTTATGCCCCGCCCCTGCATGACCAACTGAGGTCCAGGTCAAAGGGCAAGAATGTTACATCCTTCCCCCCTATAGGGAAAATTTTACACTTCAGTGGAAAATTTTGCGATAGCAGTCATAATATCTAGCCTTTGGAAAGGAGGGATTGTTTTTGTTTGTTTGTTGTATGACCAAAACATGGCTGGCAGGCTGTGTATAGGCTGTTAGCCGGCTACCCAACCCCTAACTTCCATGTTGGGAGGGGGCAGGTAGGTTTATCCAATGCTACACCAGCGGGTAGGGAGTGTTCTCTCCCCACACAGTACCCCCAGTGATTAGGGACTTTGCAGTCTAATAGTTGTTTTGAAAGTTCAGGGATTGTGTAATTTTTATTGCACATTCAAAAACAATATAAAACATTCAAAGATACATCAATGATATTCAACATGTACCAGGTACAATAAGTTGTTACATGTTACAGTCCATTAGTGAGCCAGGTGGCCATAAAGGATTTAATAACATATCAGTCCAGTTGGTGGCGCCACAGGCCTCAGTATTAACTCAAGGTGTTCTGCATTTAAAAAAAACGTCCAATATCTGGCGGTAGTGGAATGTTGGCTCAGGTTGCAGCTTGCTGTAGCATAAGAGCTGAGCCGGACCACACTGGAAAGGCTGCACTGATGGCTGACAACTGGATCATGCGAAAATGGAGCCTCTGAAAATAAAATACAACAGCGGCAGTATCTGTCCTTATGACACAAGTATAATTTTTGCGACAATTACCTAGACATGACTATTTAAAAAATAGCTCTCACAAAAATTTATACATAATCAAACATAAAGAATGCTGATAAGCGGCCCCTTGGTAAAACATTAAAACAGTTAAACACTTGATCTAAGTTTTCAACTATACATTAAATAAAATTGACAACAGCTTACATAAAGGGACCCTCCAATAGGGATAATCTGGGCTAATTTCTCCTTTTTATATGGAGCATATAAAACTAGGGGTAACTATGGTCCCCAAAAGTTGTATAGCCCGAAGATACAAGATTGGCAAAAGTAACCAACGTATCAGATTTAATGGACAGTATTTTCTTTGTGCCTTGTCTGGCCTCACGGCTGTAACGGAATGCCCCCTCATTGAGCTAATTAATATTTCGACCACTGGTCTACTAATACAGCGAGATTCACTCGCACACTGTATCATCATCTGATCAGTGTTTAGACGTATATGCTTTACCCTCAGGTAAGCTTTTCATAAACAGTATTTATTCTGTGCCCTGTTTGGCCTCAAAACACAGACGGTATTTTAGGCCCCGCACGGCCGAAATATGCCCTCTCACTGGGCTAAAATACGAACTACAACTGACCAAGTAAAAATAATCAAGTAACAGCGAGATTTCTCGCTAAATGTAAGATCTCCTTATATTATTACATATGAACTTAAGCATAGTAATACATCCAAAAATATTACCAGATAATTCAACGATTGTACAGTAGTTTTAATCAGTTAAAGAAAGTCTACCTGTAATATACAACACCTATACATGACTTTAATTGAGGGAAAATGGTAAGCAGTGCTGCCCAAGAATTTGTAACATCAAAGTTATTTATTACCCTACAGGTATCTATGAATATAACATTCTAATTAGATATCAGGGTAAGTTACCTATTCATTAGTTTATTTGCATAACGAGAATTTCCTTTTGAATCTGTGTCTAGCCTTTACAGTTTATTTTTTATATTTTTATAAATCATTATTTCATCATCAAGAATATTATCATTCTGATTTTTATCATTATTTATTTCTTCTTATTAAAATCTGTAGATTCAGGTTATGTGTAATAGCTAAGTTAGTTTGTAGTACTCAAATTTACACCACAACATTAACGTTTCTTAACTCGAATCCGCAGTGAAATATGTATTTTGGTTACAAAGAAAAGTTATACCCATCAAGCAATGTATATGTGGTTTGTTATTTATTTAAATATCATTACTCTCAAATGCAATATAGAGTAGACATAAACTTGAAGTCAGATTATTTGTTCATTTTATTCGTGTATTTATTCAACTTATTTAGTATTTTGGTGTGTTGCTCACCTATTAATATTATTGATAGGATTTCACTGAAATTAACCTAATTAAACAAGTTAAGCTTCTAAATGAGTGATGCCAGTCTAACTGGTGTGTTACGTATGCACACTGGTCTAATTTATTTTAATTACTCCCAATACTTAAGAGAGACAAATTTGTGCTGGTTAATGTTATAGCTAGGTTTATATATGATGACAGGTACAATCGTATGCAAGTGGCGCCACCATACCAGATACAAAATACTCTAGGTGAAAGGTGGTACCCTGCCAAAATCGAGAACTCTCTAGGCGATACGCAAAACCCACAAGGCAGACATGCAGCCATGTCAGTCACCAAAATCACTAGACAAAAATTGTTTCCATGCCGGAGAACATCTCCTTAAAAGCGACTGGGAACTTTGCCAGCAATAAAACACTCCATAAGAAGGGACAACCACGCCGGGTATCACCCAAGGCATCTGGTATATATTTTATGCCCTTATATGCTAAACTAAATAAAAACTCAACCAGGAAAGCACATACTATGCCGGGATATGAACCCTAAAAAGCGACTATTAAAATTCAAGGTTGAGGCAGAATAAATTGGTACAATGCCAGATACTGAGATCTAGGCAAATAGGATACCAATAAATAACCTTCCAGGTGTGTCAGACTTGTTACACCCAGCCTATAGGTAGTTAATCTCACCAGAGAAATTCAAAGTAATACTCATGCATATCTAGTCCAGCAGTATGTGAGGCAGAATAAAATGCCTTAATTAAATTGATAGGTATCATCCTATTTACTTCTGAATTTGTCTAATCAAGTAGAGTTATAAATGTTAATCACTATCATTGGAAATAACTAAGTTTGTAAAAGTTTCATTTTAAAATAAGAATTTTATAATTCAAATGTAATTAATAATAAAATGTTTTTGAACAATTTAAATAGCTTTGAGATAAAAGTCTACATTTGTGTTAAAGTTCACTGCCAAAAAAAAATCCAAAATCAAAAAATGAATTCAGTCAAAGTGTAAATAAAATATGAGCATGCCTCAGAGGTATTCCTCTAAGAATATCTAAATATTTATTTAAAGATTGATCTAGATTATTAAGTACTGATCTGTTTTTATTGTTATATTTTTAACATCATAATTCATTATTAATTGTAACAAGTTATTATGATTATCTAAAGGCAAGAGCTAAACACCTTAAAAGTATCTGCTTGTATCAGTTGGACATATAAGAGAGATCAACAGAAAGATAATCCCAATTATTTAATAATATTTTATTTAAATTTTATTTTTATTGGTGAAATTAGTTTTCTAGTTTTATTTATTTATTATTATTATAATTTAAAGTGAGTTACCAGCACATGAAAGCATGTTAAAGGTACAAATTTTCAGGATGGGTATAAGGTACATGACACATGACAAAGGTTCACATGACATTACACCAGGTAACAGGTGTATCTAAATACGGGTGGTGTGTTAGGGAACTTGTCTGGGCTCCTTTGACAGAGTTTGAGTGTTGAAAGCAAATCTCAGCTTATCCTACTCATTATGATATAACCCCATATTGGGGACTGAATGCACCTGGATTATTAATCTGACCTGACACAGCTGACTTTGACACCCAAGGGTAATGTTTACACACATGGGGATTATGCAATAACCTGTGACCAGGAGATGAAACTTGACCAACGGGTCCGTTTGTTTGAATGACACACTAAAATGTATCTACCAGGTGTGCCCTTTCTGTAATTTAAAATTCGCCAAACAATAGAACACTAGGTACGGTAATTTAAGGATTTAAAGCCTTGTTTTAAAACCAACATGTAGGCTAAATTTCTTTACACAAGAAACCCATTTGTTTAAACATAAAGTTCACTGAATATCGGGTTTTACAATAACATTTGAATGTAGATCAGGCTTATAAAACATTTTGAACTGACAGTACAGTTTGGAATAATAAGATATTTAATTGATGTTTCTATCAAAATACATTCACAATAACCAGTTCAGTGGTATTCATTCAATATGTACGTGCATAACATAACAGTTTAAAGATGTTCCATTCTACAGCATCTATACATATTTACAAAAAGAGAAGCTATGTCACTTCTATTCAAGAGACAGCTACGCATGATTAAAGGTTGAGCTGTTACTCTTATTTTAGTATAATCCAGCTAATTTAGATCAAGTCCTGAAAGTTGTTATATACATAAATCTGATCAACTTATTAATTTTGCAAAGAGAAGGTCATTCATTATAAGTAAAATATGACATATATACATTTGCAGGCACAAGTTGCCTGGCTGTTTGCATGGGGGCATGACATATTTGGGGATTACGCTTATGCCCAATATAATAAGAAGATGTGTATTACAGTTTTTACACATCCCCTAATGGTACATATAGCACGTTTTATTTCTCTTGCTTTTACATTTTAGTTACACATATTTTATATGCATAATTATAGGACACCTTTTTTTAAATTTTTCTATATAACCTCCTGGTAAGAACACACAAATCAAGTTATTTGCTGACGGATTTAATTTCACATAAGGAATGAAGTAATTAGAAATAAAATGATATTAAGGCATTCATTTCATAAGAATGTAAAAAATAGTATGACATGTTTATCTACAATGAAAATTCCCTATGGCCATGGTATTTACTGTAAATTATACAGATAAAGGTTCAATACTGTGGGATTATTGTACACTTACAAATGATTTTGAATTTAATAGATGATTGTTTGAAGCATACACTGTTTTATAATGTATACGCCGCTTCATAGCCAAAGAAGGGCAAATTACTATAATGGTTTATCAATAGGAATCTAAAGTAGTACTGCCCTTTCTAAATCAAATAATGCGCATTGTTCTTTAAACAGAGACAGGCTTACATTTATAAAAAGCCCCTATTCTAGTTCACAAAACGAGTGCACTAAATAAAATGAATTTCCTTAAGAAATAAAAACCAGGCATTTTTAAAGCTGTTACTATGTTTCCAATTGAATAGATCACTTATTTAGCAGATTTTTACAACCTAAGCCCCTTAAATATTTTCCGATACTAAGAAAAACCCAGAATTAACTTTAAATAAGCAATTTATTAACCAGAATTCGTCTCCTAGCTGCTGATAACAGCTGATAGCATCGCTCGCCAGATGTGGCTGCTTATTTATTTGCTTATTTATATGTTTAAAGATGTTCCATTCTACAGCATCTATACATATGTACAAAAAGAGAAGCTATGTTACTTCTATTCAAGAGACAGCTACGCATAATTTGGGGTCTATTATATATATCATGAGAACTACATCTATTTATTGGACAGATATGGACACTGCAGCTTAATTGGTCTAAATTTTGGTTTATATATATATATATATATATAGATATATATATATATATATATATATATATATACATGTGTGTGTACATAAAATGCATTGTGTAATATACAAATATTGTAATCATTGCGTTTGTCACCCGTGTTTTGTGTGTTTGTGAGAGAGTTTGCTTTAACACATAGACTTATAATATTAATATATGAATATATATATATATATAAAGTTTAGAACAAAATATATTTTTAAATAATACAGTATATTCTAGCATAAAATATAAAATGATTTTATAGTAAAAGAAATGGGTTTGTTTGTACCAATGCACCTGGCGAAATTAATAAGGGCTTTCACAGGGTTTGCTGGGTATAACGTAAGAAGGGGGCATGGCACATCCGTGCTGGTGCATGTCAAGGTTTTCCTGGAATGCTGGACCAAATCAGGCCCTACTCCAGATATATAAAATATGTTATATCTTCAGAATGAAAAATCAGAATTGCATAAGTAAACCACCATCTGGTTCCATAAATAAAATACTATTCATTGATATAATTTATTGTGAGGTTTAATTATGTTGTGTTTTTTTATGTCATATACCTACCATTGTGATGACAGGTTGCCGAAAGATGTCTCGGGCACCGACATCTGTTGACAGGTGATCCATAATAGAAGTCCGCCTCATAGCGTAAACCCCAAAGCAATACCGTTCGAGTTCACAAATACCCAGCAAAAACTCAAACATCCCAAGATAAAAACACTAACCTTTTGGACGCAAATGTACAATCACTGGTCGAGGTTCATTGTGCAGAACGTAACTGACATAATATCTATATTACAAGTTGAAGTGACAGAAATGAAAAGTGGAAAAAGAAACTTAAGGCTAGGGTAGAGGAATTGGAGGAAAGCTCAAAACGGGACAATCTAACCTTCCATGGTATAGCAGAGGATGCTGGTGAGTAAACATCGACAGACTGTGAAAACAAAGTTAGAAAGGTGATCAGAGATGAGATGAAGATGGAGGATGATGACATGGAGATGGAGAGGGCTCATAAGCTACCATGGAAAATGCCGGGGAAACCGAGGCCCGTAATCGTAAAATTTGGGAAGTATAAGCAAAGAGAAGGGATCCTAGTGCAAGCCCGGAGATAGCTAAAGAAAACCAAGTCTAATATTTATATTCAGGAAGACTTAAGTAGAGAGTGAGAGAGGCGAAAAAGCATCTGACAGGGAAACTAAAAGAAACTGTTCATTATAATCCTGACATTATGACACAAATAAGATATGACAATCTGAATGTTGAGGGGGGGGGGTGAAGTGTATGTGTGGGATGAAGACAATAACAACATCAAATGTATCAGAAGAGAAATGGGACGAACACAGATACAAATACAGATACATACAGAAAACAAATAACGATTTTCCCAGGGTCAAGTTAATTTTAAAAATGAAATAGAGAACATGCATGCAATCCAGTCAGTTTTCATGTTTCCGAGTAGAGAATTATGGCTCCATGTGTCCTTATTGTGGAGACATGTTGGTTAATGCTAAAAATGTATGTAATACTGAATTGTTCACACTTTTTTTTTAATTTTGTTACTGTTGATAATGATAATACACCCAGTTCAAATATTAATTGTATACAATCAAGACATGCAGAACATGATCCATATATTTTTCACTGTACTGCACTCCTGGGCTTAACATGATGAAAATTGTGAGGCACTTTGCACTGAGAACCCGCCTGATGACCTCGATGATTTAACATCTTGTTTCATGTATTAAAGATCTTCAAATACACATATGTTGTTGCACTTATAATTGATGGTATTTCATAGAACCTTTTAAATTTTGATATACACACCGAACCCAGTAACCCCAGATTAATCCTACCTATTATGACAAGCCTCACCCAATATCTGATTACTCCAGTTTGTACCTGAAGAGTGAGCCGGCTTGACTGCCGCTCTCACGAAACAGATCTGTCGCACAAACGGATGAAGTCAAACCAACCGTACATTAATTTTATATATATATATATATATATATATATATATATAAACATGCCTCTTTTATCCGAGTTTTGATTACCCTCCCACGCCTATCATCTTCCAAGACTGCGAGTCATCCCCCCCCCCCTTCAACATAAATTTTCGCCACTGTCTAATAAATATATTTTTTTAGAAAACTACTTAATATGGATGAAATGTCTCAGATAGTTAATTTAGCAGCTTACATTTTTCATGCTCTCAAGATGAGATCAATATTTTTTGTTGTATAATGCCACTCAGTATAAACAAGTCATATAAATGCAAACTATTATATAATATATATATTTAAAAAGTTTGATATTTAAATGTTTTAAGTCTTTTTATTCATTATTTCTTTAATTATTTATTTTTATTTCCCGCTCCTTCATACCAATGAGTAATATTGGTGTATTATTCTTGTAGGAACTTTGGGCCCGAGTAATAAAATTCTTGTTCAGTTCTTTTCTCTACAGGCTTCCTTGCAGCTTACATCCGTGATCATCTCGTTTCCCAGTCCCCTGATGACGCCACCAACCATGTTTATTATTAGGACTGAGCTTTAGAAAACCTACCTTAATGACTTTAGTTAAATCAATATCATTCCTTCCAGTTTTCCATTTAAACAGTCTTTCACCCTAATATTAGAGAATAACTTGTACATTCGGATTGGAGTCTTATCTGAAATTAACATAACAATACTAATTTGTTAATTAATTACATAATTATACACATACACGCGTATGCGAGCTCGCTCATGTGTGAGCATATGTGGTTTTTCTACACAGTGTTCAGTATTATGAATGAGGACGAAAACTGGCACTTGAGTCGAGCTAGGTGTAAAAAATATCTGACAGATTTTCAGCAGAGTGTCCACCTACTAATTACAGCGCAACTATTATTAGGATGTTTTGTTCCTGCTCAGCCAGGTACAGAGTAAAATGCTACAAGATGCATGTCCCGTTTATATGACGCATGTCGACCTCCGCGCTATAAAAATGTCAATTGTATGGAGTCCTTATTCAGTATATTTGTTTTAGTGATACAGAGCGTGTCTGCACAACACTGAACTGACATTTATTTATGAACACAAATCCTAAACACACAGCTTGAATAGTCATACAAGCTAATTGAAGCCTGATATTAACAAGTTCAGGTAACAGTACGGTTTTACCAAAATCAACCCCAAAGGATTCACTTTTTGCAGTACCACGCCGTATGTTTTTGTGTACGGGACCTTACAACGTGGACAGTCATTTCATTACGTCATGACTGACAGGAGCATGGGAGTGGCGACATTCGTCAGCGCTGCTAGGACGGTTGACCGATACCCCTTGATCAAGGATGGTTATTATGGTAACCCGAAGATGTTGAACGCCAGGGGCCGTGGAAAGGTGGGTAAATTTAGAACTCCTTTTAAAAGATATCTTGAAGTCTCTTTTTGTATGCACCAAGCCTTGGTGGGATTCACTCAATCGAATCTTAGGCAATATAGCGGTGGTCAACGTACTGAAGGCATTACAGCCGTTGTTGCTTCCGAGTTGTTGCTTTCATTATGATGAAATAATGGATTGAGAACCTACCTTCGGCCGATGTTTGATCTGGCTACCGGCGTTGCTTATCGATCTAGCGTATTCCTTGAAAAATCGCGTCGTTCTCGGCGAGTACCTCTAGCGTATTTCTTAATATATCGCGTCGTTCTCGGCGACTACTTCTAGCTTTGTCTCTTATATATCGCGTTGTCCTCCGCGAGTACCTTATAGGCGCTTGGCAACGAAGGTATCACATCAGTCCCCTACTGCATAAATATTATTTTTATAAATGTACTGAAATTGTAAGAGGAAAGATTTAGTTAGTACTCCTAAGTTGCGGTTTGATTGTAACTCTGTATGCTTTCATTATTAACTCGCTAAGACATCGGGATAAGATGTGACGAGGACCATCTTACATCTGTAATAGGACCAGACATATATATCCAGCTATCAAAGTTAAATGGTATAGATCCATTGAGCCATCAAAGTCATGCAGCTAATTTTCCTAACAATTTTTAAAAATTTTTAATACATATGTCATATCATTCTGCTTTAAACTAAATTGAATGGAAATTACATATATCCCATTATTTTTTCAGAACGTGAGAGGGGAAGTTTATCAAATTAATGACCAGATGCTCGAAAACTTAGATAAACTTGAATTACATCCAGAGTACTATGAAAGAAGAAATATCAAAGTAACATTTATCAAAGGAAATAACGTGGATGAGAAAAACATTCCGGAAGTGACGTCATCGGATGGTGAGAACCAGACTTTGGAATGTATGGCGTACTTGGTCAGTAACTTCAGACCGAGTCTGTTGGATAAGAAATGTTACGAAGAATATCGAGACGGGGGCGAATTACAATATAGGGGCAAACAGATTGATCCTGAAATGCTAAAGAAGGACTTCGAGGACAATATATTTAATTTGTAAACATATAACATAGATGGTATAAACTTTTTAAGAGACTGGACCCGGCAGCCGGTAAAGCTTTCAAAACTTGCGGTTACTCTGTTTGAATGGCCAAATTAAGGACAATATATTTAATCTGTAAACAGATAGCACAGACGGCAATGATGAAAACTTTTTTTAAGAGACTGGATTGACAATTAATGCCACTTGCTGGTAAATTAAATAACTAATATAAGGTTTTTGGACCGTCGCACTTTACCACGGTACGAGCCAGCGCAAATGTTCCGAATATGGTAAATTGTAATATAATAACGGGCCTATTGCCAGGTGTATGTCAGGACCTCCAGAGGCCGCTTAATTTGTAACCCAATCAGTGAACCGCTTTTCTCTGGCCTGCCTCTTCCTAAAATAAACGTTAAGCGAAAATAAACCCTACCTGTGTGGTTTAATTAGTTGTGGTCTCTCCAGTTCTGTGATATAGGTGTTGAATTATCTTTCAGCAAATGGCCCGTAGTTTACACAGAACATTTGTCTCATTCTTAAACTGAGTCAGAATCTGTAGAATTCCATATCTATTTGGGACTACGTGACAGGGCGTTAGCAATCGCCTCCTGTCATTTACTTCACAACCTGGTGTCATTCAGGCTGGTTGTGTCCCGCACATGCAACTCCTGTGCATGAAATCATCAAGATTACTGAGTCATAACCAGTTTGAGCCCCCCCCCAAAGAAATAAAAAAAAATAATAAATAAAACCGTACTCGCCTATGAGTGATACACGGTTGTGGGACACAGCCTTCTCATTAAGCCTGCAGAGCGCTCACTCTGGGTGAGGACCGGCCGTGAAAAATCTCACCTCTGCTCGGAACAGCTTTCAACTCATGACCTCTTGGCTTAGAGTCCTGTACTCTACTCCTAGACCACCGATGTCGGGGATAAAATCATATTCGAAAATCATCTTGAAGAATAGCTGCGAAACCTGCTGGATGTGTCATTTCCAATATGAATTTTACAGGTCATTTGTGTGAAAGTTTAAATTATGTTTTTCAAATAAATTATTCCCGTAGGGGACTAAACAATTAGCCAAGGGAAAGTAAAGTAGCCGTCATGCAATATATGTTTGAACAACAAATTTACTAGAATAATTAAGCTGGGATGGGGTTGTTGTTGTACACTTTGTACAGGCTTAGGAACAAGATAATACAAGAAATCTCCTAAATGGAATAATCCGTCAGCTCGTTCGATAAAAAATCGATTTAAGTTTGAACTGTATTACTTAGCTGATAGCCCAAGCTATATGACCATTACCGAAGTAATTGTAGATTTGGTGTTAAGGGATTTGGATATACAAAACATAATGGATAATGTGATATATATATATATATATATATATATATATATATATATATGAAATACACATTTACAGAAATGACAAACATACACCAGATTGTGAATGTTACAGGCACTCAGTGGGTAGTGAACAGAAGCAGAGTCACCTTGTTAAATAAACAGGTAAAAACAATGAAACTTCCCTTGAATCATCGAGATCCTCATACAGAATCTTTATTACATATATGGTACATGTGCATAAAACCATAGTTAATATACCCCTAACATAATATTTCCTTATACAGCAACAGTGGTGCTATGCCATGGAACTAAGAATACTAATCTTCACAATATTTCCTGCTACTCGGAATTGAAGTCTCTGGTTTCACCAGTAATCATAGAAATATACAAGCATAACTACATTACTAATTATGCTTCAACTTTCAAAATATTAACTCTCCTAAGTATAACTCATTGAATGTACGCATACATTGTAGTACTGCCACCTAGTGTCATCATAATGAACTTGTACAGTATATATAAGATTGGCTTTCGCCTCTTATGACTAAGTGATTAAATTCCAGATGTGACATTTCTCATACATAAACTTTACAGTGGAATCTGTTCAGTCCATTAAGTTTAAATATTGTATGTGCTGATCTGTAGTTTAGGCATAGGGAAAGTAAATATATAGACAAAAGGAGAATAGACTTATCACAAACCCCTGATACATTTTCCTGTAGGTTGGTATATAAGAGAAAAACCCATGACTGATATATAAAACAATTAGGAAAATTACCAGGACTATTTAAGTAATCAGATACTGCAAATGATTATCCATGGCCTTGTGTGACATTACATATACTACATACGTGTTATTACTAATATGGTCCTAAACAAAAGGGTTAATAATATTCCACTCCTGTCCACACATTGTGGTCTTTGGTGTCATGAAAAGAAACTGCACACTTTGTGTAATTAGGACAGAGTAATAATTGGTATTATGGGGATCGAGTAAATGTGCTCACAATTGAATTAAACAGTGGTACCAATTGAATAAACATACATGCCCCTGGTGGGTCTTTGTGGTACTATCAAAATAATTCGATCAACAAAGCAATAATGTTCATACCCTTTCATCTGCTAATTGTATGGTAAATACACTTTGGTGCCTGTCATTTGAATTAAACCTGACATATGATGCAAACAATTGTACAGCATGAAGATTTGCATGAATAAATATGAACACATGCATATATGATTATAACATTGTCATTATAGCATTATCGGGTCTGACAAGACATGTATGAGAAAAAGGGCGGCCTTCGTGCAATACACGTATGGCACGAATGTCAACACTCCTGCCTACCGGAAGTGAGTGCGCATGCGCGTGATCCAGCAATACCACTTGGAACAGTGACTGACGAACAAAACAGAGGGCGCTCGGGGTCGACTAAGAACTATCCCCTTTTCACTCTGGGGAGCCATATGAATTTATACGTATTAAATATAAAGGATATAATCATTATTCATTCGATATATTTGATTTGTGAAAGATATATAATAACATTTCCATTTGATTAATATATTTTATTTATATATAGTTATGGTCAAAATGATGTTGCAGGTATTTCACCTGTGAGTGGCTAGCAACTAGCACAGACATGGTTTTTGGTGAAAAGCAGTTGATGTTACACGTATGACTATCAGACATAAGTGTAGGGGCTAGTCATGAATGAGAGTGAAAGATAAAGAGATGAAGAAAGAAAGATGGAAAAATGGGATCAAGGATGAAAGAGAGAGTGAAGGACACAGAGAAGGAAAGAAAGAATGAGGAAGAAGGATCTGAATTGGATATTCTGGGAAAAGCTCATTTAGAAATGTGTGCATGTGTGCTTCAGGAAGTAAAGTTGCAGCAACACGTTGTTGGAGCAAGCTTATGAGATTTGTTGAAATGTAAGTCTTCTTCCCTTCACTTTTGCATATAAGTAACTTTTAAGCAGCTTAAGCTGTCCATCAACTGTAAATAAAAAAGAAATACTAGAAAATATCTTTGAGAAACTTCTAATATATTTAACCATTATTTCTTTCAGTTTTTTTTTATATTTTGATTTAAAATATCTTATTTACTTGGGCACAAAGCAGAACAACTGTATAGGTAAATTCATTTTGTATGTTTCAATTAATTATTTAGTAACTGAATAAATTATTTTATATAATGATATTTTTGAATATTACAAAAGATATCTTCAACATAAATGAGAAATATTGTGAATTCATTCACAAGCTGGTGCTATTCATCTCAATTATCGCTCATGTCAGTTCCGAGATTCTCGCTGGCGGCCCCTGTTAACTCGCAGATACCCGTCCGAATTATCAGCTTAACTATAAAAATATAAAAGAATAGGGTTCAACAAAAAATATAGAGTTAATATAGGTCATTATCCATCAACCTTATCCAAACGTAGCTGTTACTGGCTCAAGTCGGGCGCGTAACATGGCTTTTCTTCAAGGACCTAGCCGATTGCAACAGCGGCATAGAATTTACTTTTTTTTCCTAACTGAAAACACATTATTACGTTTATTATAAGACCTATAGTCGTGTGGATTATATATGAACCGGTTAAACCGGTTAAACTTCGGATATGCTGGCCGTTGAGCCTCCCTGGCGGCCGCCATATTGGTGCTTTGCTGGATCACGGGATTTTCTCTCATTTATGCGCGTTGTGATCGATGATACTAGTAGATATCTATTGGAATCATGGTCAACGTTCTTTGTACAAGAATGAGTCATAAAGTTACAAAAAAAAAAAACGGAGAAGACGGAGCAAATATGGTAAATGTAAACACTGAACCGGGTACCGTTTACCTAATTTCAGTGCCCGCTCACTTACAAACTTTTCTACTCTTATTTTACAAGGTTACGGCGTTAGAAGGACATGGGACTGACTAAATGCTATGACATACGCTGGACAGCCCTAACTTTCTGAAAATTAAACATGACAGGAGCAATAGAGAGACAAAAATTGAAAATGGTCAGAACCCCGCAACAGAGATGTGGTGAAAGCGGACATTTCGCTCGGTTTCTGCGAATAGATTATATACTTCATTTACTATTTTTAACAGTAAAAATACACACAAAAACTCAGGTAATCATCAAGCTCTATTCCCTAACCGACAAAATATTAGGGCAATATATGGGATAAGCATTTATAAACACTACTAACCTGGTAAACAGGTAAAAATAATGAAGACAGCGTTGTCTTGACTCACTGAAAACTTCATTCAGGGCGGAATTTCCGGTCTATTTTAACACTCTCTATAGACACCCACGTGACACTGTCACCACTGGCCCCGGGCAAGTACAACGATCATATAAGCTAAAGCAAGAACGTCTGGTGCGCATACGTATTATAACTGTCATGAACATTAATAATACTCACATTTATTGAGGTCACACATTGTGTATTTCACATGATTAAGTGTCTATTATATATCTCATGAGAACTACATATATTTATTGGACAGATATGCACAC
Source organism: Sipunculus nudus (assembly GCA_026874595.1). Classification (NCBI taxonomy): domain Eukaryota; kingdom Metazoa; phylum Annelida; class Sipuncula; order Golfingiida; family Sipunculidae; genus Sipunculus; species Sipunculus nudus. Next base: position 33,186,019 of record CM049317.1, on the reverse strand, counting down.
TGCAGCTTAATTGGTCTAAATTTTGGTTTATATATATATATATATATATATATATATATATATATATATATATATATATATATATATACGTGTGTGTACATAAAATACATTGTGTAATATACAAATATTGTAATCATTGCGTTTGTCACCTGTGTTTTGTGTGTTTGTGAGAGTATGCTTTAACACATAGAGTTATAATATTAATATATGAATATAAAGTTTAGAACAAAATATATTTTTTAAATAATACAGTATATTCTAGTATAAAATATAAAATGATTTTATAGTAAAAGAAATGGGTTTGTTTGTACCAATGCACCTGGCGAAATTAATAAGGGCTGTCACAGGGTTTGCTGGGTATAACGTAAGAAGGGGGCATGGCACATCCGTGCTGGTGCATGTCACAGGTTTTCCTGGAATGCTGGACCAAATCAGGCCCTACTCCAGATATATAAAATATGTTATATCTTCAGAATGAAAAATCAGAATTGCATAAGTAAACCACCATCTGGTTCCATAAATGAAATACTGTTCATTGATATAATTTATTGTGAGGTTTAATTATGTTTTTTTTTTCTTATGTTATATACCTACCATTGTGATGACAGGTTGCCGAAAGATGTCTCGGGCACCGACATCTGTTGACAGGTGATCCATAATAGAAGTCCGTCTCATAGCGTAAACCCCAAAGCAATACCGTTCGAGTTCACAAATATCCAGCAAAAACTCAAACATCCCCAGATAAAAACACTAACCTTTTGGACGCAAATGTACAATCACTGGTCGAGGTTCATTGTGCAGAACGTAACTGACATAATAGCTATATTACAAGTTGAAGTGACAGAAATGAAATGTGGAAAAAGAAACTTAAGGCTAGGTTAGAGGAATTAGAGGAAAGCTCAAAACGGGACAATCTAACCTTCCATGGTATAGCAGAGGATGCTGGTGAGTAAACATCGACAGACTGTGAAAACAAATTTAGAAAAGTGATCAGAGATTAGATGGAGATGGAGGATGATGACATGGAGATAGAGATGGCTCATAAGCTACCATGGAAAATGCAGGGGAAACCGAGGCCCGTAATCGTGAAATTTGGGAAGTATAAGCAAAGAGAAGGGATCCTAGTGCAAGCCCGGAGATAGCTAAAGAAAACCAAGTCTAATATTTATACCCAGGAAGAATTCATTAGAGAGTGAGAGAGGCGAAAAAGCATCTGACAGGGAAACTAAAAGAAACTGTTCATTTTAATCCTGACATTATGACACAAATAAGATATGACAATCTGAATGTTGAGGGGGGGGGGGGGTGAAGTGTATGTGTGGGATGAAGACAATAACAACATCAAATGTATCAGAAGAGAAATGGGACGAACACAGATACAAATACAGATACATACAGAAAACAAATAACGATTTTCCCAGGGTCAAGTTAATTTAAAAATGAAATAGAGAACATGCATGCAATCCAGTCAGTTTTCATGTTTCCGAGTAGAGAATTTTGGCTCCATGTGTCCTAATTGTGGAGACATGTTGGTTAATGCTAAAAATGTATGTAATACTGAATTGTTCACACTTTTTTTTAATTTTGTTACTGTTGATAATGATAATACACCCAGTTCAAATATTAATTGAATACAATCAAGACATGCAGAACATGATCCGTATATTTTTCACTGTACTGAACTCCTGGGCTTAACATGATGAAAATTGTGAGGCACTTTGCACTGAGAACCCGCCTGATGACCTCGATGATTTAACATCTTGTTTCATGTTTTAAAGATTTTCAAATACACATATGTTGTTGCACTTATAATTGATGGTATTTCATAGAACCTTTTAAATTTTGATATACACACCGAACCCAGTAACCCCAGATTAATCCTACCTATTATGACAAGCTCACCCAATATCTGATTACTCCAGTTTGTACCTGAAGAGTGAGCCGGCTTGACTGCTGCTCTCACGAAACAGATCTGTCGCACAAACGGATGAAGTCAAACCAACCGTACATTAATTTTATATATTTATATATATATATATATATATATATATATATATATATATATATATAAACATGCCTCTTTTATCCGAGTTTTGATTACCCTCCCACGCCTATCATCTTCCAAGACTGCGAGTCATCCCCCCCCCTTCAACATAAATTTTCGCCACTGTCTAATAAATATATTTTTTTAGAAAACTACTTTATATGGATGAAATGTTTCAGATAGTTAATTTAGCAGCTTATATTTTTCATGCTCTCAAGATGAGATCAATATTTTTTGTTGTATAATGCCACTCAGTATAAACAAGTCATATAAATGCAAACTATTATATAATATATATATTTAAAAAGTTTGATATTTAAATGTTTTAAGTCTTTTTATTCATTATTTCTTTAATTATTTATTTTTATTTCCCGCTCCTTCATACCAATGAGTAATATTGGTGTATTATTCTTGTAGGAACTTTGGGCCCGAGTAATAAAATTCTTGTTCAGTTCTTTTCTCTACAGGCTTCCTTGCAGCTTACATCCGTGATCATCTCGTTTCCCAGTCCCCTGATGACGCCACCAAACATGTTTATTATTAGGACTGAGCTTTAGAAAACCTACCTTAATGACTCCAGTTATATCAATATCATTCCTTCCAGTTTTCCATTTAAACAGTCTTTCACCCTAATATTAGAGAATAACTTGTACATTCGGATTGGAGTCATATCTGAAATTAACATAACAATACTAATTTGTTAATTAATTACATAATTATACACATACACGCGTATGCGAGCTCGCTCATGTGTGAGCATATGTGGTTTTTCTACACAGTGTTCAGTATTATGAATGAGGACGAAAACTGGCACTTGAGTCGAGCTAGGTGTAAAAAATATCTGACAGATTTTCAGCAGAGTGTCCACCTACTAATTACAGCGCAACTAATATTAGGATGTTTTGTTCCTGCTCAGCCAGGTACAGAGTAAAATGCTACAAGATGCATGTCCCGTTTATATGACGCATGTCGACCTCCGCGCTATAAAAATGTCAATTGTATGGAGTCCTTATTCAGTATATTTGTTTTAGTGATACAGAGCGTGTCTGCACAACACTGAACTGACATTTATTTATGAACACAAATCCTAAACACACAGCTTGAATAGTCATACAAGCTAATTGAAGCCTGATATTAACAAGTTCAGGTAACAGTACGGTTTTACCAAAATCAACCCCAAAGGATTCACTTTTTGCAGTACCATGCCGTATGTTTTTGTGTACGGGACCTTACAGCGTGGACAGTCATTTCATTACGTCATGACTGACAGGAGCATGGGAGTGGCGACATTCTTCAGCGCTGCTAGGACGGTTGACCGATACCCCTTGATCAAGGATGGTTATTATGGTAACCCGAAGATGTTGAACGCCAGGGGCCGTGGAAAGGTGGGTAAATTTAGAACTCCTTTTAAAAGATATCTTGAAGTCTCTTTTTGTATGCACCAAGCCTTGGTGGGATTCACTCAATCGAATCTTAGGCAATATAGCGGTGGTCAACGTACTGAAGGCATTACAGCCGTTGTTGCTTCCGAGTTGTTCCTTTCATTATGATGAAATAATGGATTGAGAACCTACCTCCGGCCGATGTTTGATCTGGCTACCGGCGTTTCTTATCGATCTAGCGTATTCCTTGAAAAATCTCGTCGTTCTCGGCGAGTACCTCTAGCGTATTTCTTGATATATCGCGTCGTTCTCGGCGACTACTTCTAGCTTTGTCTCTTATATATCGCGTTGTCCTCCGCGAGTATCTTATAGGCGCTTGGCAACGAAGGTATCACATCAGTCCCCTACTGCATAAATATTATTTTTATAAATGTACTGAAATTGTAAGAGGAAAGATTTAGTTAGTACTCCTAAGTTGCGGTTTGATTGTAACTCTGTATGCTTTCATTATTAACTCGCTAAGACATCGGGATAAGATGTGACGAGGACCATCTTACATCTGTAATAGGACCAGACATATATATCCAACTATCAAAGTTAAATGGTATAGATCCATTGATGAAGACGAGTCCACACCCTCCGAGTCACAGTGCAACTCCGAGTCCAGGCCGCTCGAGTTCAAGTGCAAGTTCGAATCCTTGAGGTTCGAGTCCAAGCCCACCGTTTTTGAGTCTGAATCATCTGGATTCCGAGACCAAGTCCGATACAAATATCCGTAAAAAGGAATTTAAAATGGAAATATCATACTTTCATCATCTTGTTTACATTATAAAGTTAGTTCACACATGTTTTTACTTTAATAGTTCTTATTTTATGCTCACGATTTTGAGCAAAGCTTTGTATTATGTAATATTGTTTTTGTAGTTCGCACAGGTAGGTAAGTCTTTATGATATGTTTTTCTGTTGGATTTGAGATGGACCCGGTCTGTTGACTCGAGTCCTTCCCTCCAGGAACGGGTACAACCCGAGTCCAGGACGCACAAGTCCAAATCAGATTCTCCATAAACATTGGACTTTAGTCCGGACTCGAATCCTGCATCACTGTATGAACCAGATAAAGGTCGCGTTGAACTGTGCATCGATGGGTTTAAGAGCCATCAAAGTCATGCAGCTAATTTTTCCTAACAATTTTTAATAATTTTTAATACACATGTCATATCATTCTGCTTTAAACTAAATTGAATGGAAATTACATATATCCCATTATTTTTTCAGAACGTGAGAGGGGAAGTTTATCAAATAAATGACCAGATGCTCGAAACCTTAGATAAACTTGAATCACATCCAGAGTACTATGAAAGAAGAAATATCAAAGTAACATTTATCAAAGGAAATAACGTGGATGAGAAAAACATTCCGGAAGTGACGTCATCGGATGGTGAGAACCAGACTATGGAATGTATGGCGTACTTGGTCAGTAACTTCAGACCGAGTCTGTTGGATAAGAAATGTTACGAAGAATATCGAGACGGGGGCGAATTACAATATAGGGGCAAACAGATTGATCCTGAAATGCTAAAGAAGGACTTCGAGGACAATATATTTAATTTGTAAACATATAACATAGATGGTATAAACTTTTTAAGAGACTGGACCCGGCAGCCGGTAAAGCTTTCAAAACTTGCGGTTACTCTGTTTGAATGGCCAAATTAAGGACAATATATTTAATCTGTAAACAGATAGCACAAACGGCAATGATGAAATCTTTTTTTAAGAGACTGGATTGACAATTAATGCCACTTGCTGGTAAATTAATTAACTGATATAAGGTTTTTGGACCGTCGCACTTTACCACGGTAAGAGCCAGCGCAAATGTTCCGAATATGGTAAATTGTAATATAATAACGGGCCTATTGCCAGGTGTATGTCAGGACCTCCAGAGGCCGCTTTATTTGTAACCCAATCAGTGAACCGCTTTTCTCTGGCCTACCTCTTCCTAAAATAAACGTTGAGCGAAAATAAACCATACCTGTGTGGTTTAATTAGTTGTGGTCTCTCCAGTTCTGTGATATAGGTGTTGAATTATCTTTCAGCAAATGGCCCGTAGTTTACACAGAACATTTGTCTCATTCTTAAACTGAGTCAGAATCTGTAGAATTCCATATCAATTTGGGACTACGTGACAGGGCGTTAGCAATCGCCTCCTGTCATTTATTTCACATCCTGGTGTCATTCAGGCTCGTTGTGTCCCGCACATGCAACTCCTGTGCATGAAATCATCCAGATTACTGAGTCATAACCAGTTTGAGCCCCCACCCACCCACCCCCCCCCCCCCAAAGAAATAAAAAAAAATAATAAATAAAACCGTCCTCGCCTATGAGTGATACACGGTTGTGGGACACAGCCTTCTCATTAAGCCTGCAGAGCGCTCACTCTGGGTGAGGACCGGCCGTGAAAAATCTCACCTCTGCTCGGAACAGCTTTCAACTCATGACCTCTTGGCTTAGAGTCCTGTACTCTACTCCTAGACCACCGATGTCGGGGATAACATCATATTCGAAAATCATCTTGAAGAATAGCTGCGAAACCTGCTGGATGTGTCATTTCCAATATGAATTTTACAGGTCATTTGTGTGAAAGTTTAAATTATGTTTTTCAAATAAATTATTCCCGTAGGGGACTAAACAATTAGCCAAGGGAAAGTAAAGTAGCCGTCATGCAATATATGTTTGAACAACAAATTTACTAGAATAATTAATGCTGGGATGGGGTTGTTGTTGTACACTTTGTACAGGCTTAGGAACAAGATAATACAAGAAATCTCCTAAATGGAATAATCCGTCAGCTCGTTCGATAAAAAATCGATTTAAGTTTGAACTGCATTACTTAGCTGATAGCCCAAGCTATATGACCATTACCGAAATAATTGTAGATTTGGTGTTAAGGGATTTGGATATACAAAACATTTGTTGGATAATGTGATATATATATATATATATATATATATATATATATATATATATGAAATACACATTTACAGAAATGACAAACATACACCAGATTGTGAATGTTACAGGCACTCAGTGGGTAGTGCCCGGAAGCAGAGTCACCTTGTTAAATAAACAGGTAAAAACAATGAAGCTTCCCTTGAATCATCGAGATCCTCATACAGAATCTTTATTACATATATGGTACATGTGTATAAAACCATAGTTAATATACCCCTAACATAATATTTCCTTATACAGCAACAGTGATGCTATGCCATGGAACTAAGAATACTAATCTTCACAATATTTTCTGCTACTCGGAATTGAAGTCTCTGGTTTCACCAGTTATCATAGAAATATACAAGCATAACTACATTACTAATTATGCTTCAACTTTCAAAATATTAACTCTCCTAAGTATAACTCATTGAATGTACGCATACATTGTAGTACTGCCACCTAGTGTCATCATAATGAACTTGTACAGTATATATAAGATTGGCTTTAGCCTCTTATGACTAAGTGATTAAATTCCAGATGTGACATTTCTCATACATAAACTTTACAGTGGAATCTGTTCAGTCCATTAAGTTTAAATATTGTATGTGCTGATCTGTAGTTTAGACATAGGGAAAGAAAATATATAGACAAAAGGAGAATAGACTTATCACAAACCCCTGATACATTTTCCTGTAGGTTGGTATATAAGAGAAAAACCCATGACTGATATATAAAACAATTAGGAAAATTACCAGGACTATTTAAGTAATCAGATACTGCAAATGATTATCCATGGCCTTGTGTGACATTACATATACTACATACGTGTTATTACTAATATGGTCCTAAACAAAAGGGTTAATAATATTCCACTCCTGTCCACACATTGTGGTCTTTGGTGTCATGAAAAGAAACTGCACACTTTGTGTAATTAGGACAGAGTAATAATTGGTATTATGGGGATAGAGTAAATGTGCTCACAATTGAATTAAACAGTGGTACCAATTGAATAAACATACATGCCCCTGGTGGGTCTTTGTGGTACTATCAAAATAATTCGATCAACAAAGCAATAATGTTCATACCCTTTCATCTGCTAATTGTATGGTAAATAAACTTTGGTGCCTGTCATTTGAATTAAACCTGACATATGATGCAAACAATTGTACAGCATGAAGATTTGCATGAATAAATATGAACACATGCATATATGATTATAACATTGTCATTATAGCATTATCGGGTCTGACAAGACATGTATGAGAAAAAGGGCGGCCTTCGTGCAATACACGTATGGCACGAATGTCAACACTCCTGCCTACCGGAAGTGAGTGCGCATGCGCGTGATCCAGCCATACCACTTGGAACAGTGACTGACGAACAAAACAGAGGGCGCTCGGGGTCGACTAAGAACTATCCCCTTTTCGCTCTGGGGAGCCATATGAATTTATTACGTATTAAATATAAAGGATAGAATCATTATTCATTCGATATATTTGATTTGTGAAAGATATATTATAACATTTCCATTTGATTAATATCTTTTATTTATATATAGTTATGGTCAAAGTGATGTTGCAGGTATTTCACCTGTGAGTGGCTAGCAACTAGCACAGACATGGTTTTTGGTGAAAAGCAGTTGATGTTACACGTATGACTATCAGGCATAAGTGTAGGGGCTAGTCATGAAGGAGAGTGAAAGATAAAGAGATGAAGAAAGAAAGATGGAAAAATGGGATCAAGGATGAAAGAGAGAGTGAAGGACACAGAGAAGGAAAGAAAGAATGAGGAAGAAGGATCTGAATTGGATATTCTGGGAAAAGCTCATTTAGAAATGTGTGCATGTGCTTCAGGAAGTAAAGTTGCAGCAACACGTTGTTGGAGCAAGCTTATGAGATTTGTTGAAATGTAGGTCTTCTTCCCTTCACTTTTGCAGATAAGTAACTTTTAAACAGCTTAAGCTGTCCATCAACTGTAAATAAAAAAGAAATACTAGAAAATATCTTTGAGAAACTTCTAATATATTTAACCATTATTTCTTTCAGTTTTTTTTTATATTTTGATTTAAAATATCTTATTTACTTGGGCACAAAGCAGAACAACTGTATAGGTAAATTCATTTTGTATGTTTCAATTAATTATTTAGTAACTGAATAAATTATTTTATATAATGATATTTTTGAATATTACAAAAGATATCTTCAACATAAATGAGAAATATTGTGAATTCATTCACAAGCTGGTGCTATTCATCTCAATTATCGCTCATGTCAGTTCCGAGATTCTCGCTGGCGGCCCCTGTTAACTCGCAGATACCCGTCCGAATTATCAGCTTAACTATAAAAATATAAAAGAATAGGGTTCAACAAAAAATATAGAGTTAATATAGGTCATTATCCATCAACCTTTTCCAAACGTAGCTGTTACTGGCTCAAGTCGGGCGCGTAACATGGCTTTTCTTCAAGGACCTAGCCGATTGCAACAGCGGCATAGAATTTACTTTTTTTTTCCTAACTGAAAACACATTATTACGTTTATTATAAGACCTATAGTCGTGTGGATTATATATGAACCGGTTAAACCGGTTAAACTTCGGATATGCTGGCCGTTGAGCCTCCCTGGCGGCCGCCATATTGGTGCTTTGCTGGATCACGGGATTTTCTCTCATTTTTGCGCGTTGTGATCGATGATACTAGTAGATATCTATTGGAATCATGGTCAACGTTCTTTGTACAAGAATGAGTCATAAAGTTACAAAAAAAAAAACGGAGAAGACGGACCAAATATGGTAAATGTAAACACTGAACCGGGTACCGTTTACCTAATTTCAGTGCCCGCTCACTTACAAACTTTTCTACTCTTATTTTACAAGGTTACGGCGTTAGAAGTATATGGGACTGACTGAATACTATGACATACGCTGGACAGCCCTAACTTTCTGAAAATTAAACATGACAGGAGCAATAGAGAGACAACAATTGAAAATGGTCAGAACCCCGCAACAGAGATGTCACGAAAGCAGATATTTCGCTCGGTTTCTGCGAATAGATTATATACTTCATTTACTATTTTTTACAGTAAAATACACACAAAAACATAAGTTATCATCAAGCTCTATTCCCTAACCGACAAAATGTTAGGACAATATATGGGATAAGCATTTATAAACACTATTAACCTGTATAATAAACAGGTAAAAATGAAGACAGCGTTGTCTTGACTCAGTGAAAATCTCATACAGGGCGGAATTTCCGGTCTATTTTCACACTCTGTAGACACCCACGTGACACTGTCGCCACTCGCCACGGGCAAGTAGAATGCTCAAATAAGCTATAGCAAGAACGTCTCGTGCGCTTACGTATTATAACTGTTATAAACATTAATAATACTCACATATAATTAAGTCACACATTGTGTGCTTCACATGATTAAGAGTATTTTATATATCTCATGAGAACTACATCCACTTATTGGACAGATATGTACACTGTAGCTTAATTGGTCTAAATTTTTGTTAATATATATGTGTGTGCATAAAATATATTGTGTAATATACAAATATTGTAATCATTGCGTTTGTCACCTGAGTTTTGTGTGTTTGTGAGAGTATGCTTTAACATATTGACTTTTAATTTTAACATATGAATATATATAAAGTTTAGAACAAAATATAATTTTAAAAATAATACAATATATTCTAGTATATAATATAAAATGATTTTATGGTGAAAGTAATAGGTTTGTTTGTACCAATGGACCTGGGGATACTTAATATGGCTGTCGCAGGGTCTGCTGGGTGTAACATAACAAGGAGGCGTGGCTTATCCATGCTGGTGCTGGTCACGGGTTTTCCAGAAATACTGGACCTAATCAGGCACTACTCCAGATATATGAAATATGTTATATCTTCAGAATTAAAAATCAGAATTGGATAAGTAAAACACCATCTGATTCCTTGAATAAAATGATATTCATTAATATAATTTATTGTAAGGTTTAATTATGTTGTGTTTTTTTATGTTATATACCTACCATTGTGCTGACAGGTTGCCGAAAGAAGTCTCGGGCACGGGCATCTGTAACAGATCCATAACAGAAGTCCGCCTCATAGCATAAACCCCAAAGCATTACCGTTCGAGTTCACAAATACCCAGCAAAAACTCAAACATCCCCAGATAAAAACACTAACCTTTTGGACGCAAATCGACAATCAATGGACGAGGTTCATTGTGCAGAACGTAACTGACATAATAACTATCTAACAAGTTGAAGTGACAGAAATGAAAAGTGGAAAAAAAAACTTAAGGCTAGGGTAGAGAAATTAGAGAAAAGCTCAAAACGGGACAATCTAACCTTCCATGGTATAGCAGAGGATGCTAGTGGAGAAACATGGGCGGACTGTGAAGACAAGTTAGAAAAGTGATCAGAGATTAGATGAAGATATCGATATAGAGAGGGCTCATAAGCTGCCATGGAAAATACCGGGGAAACCGAGGCCCGCAATCGTGAAATTTGGGAAGTATAAGCAAAGAGAAGGGATCCTAGTGCAAGCACGGAGAGAGTTAAAGAAAACCAAGTCTAATATTTATGTCCAGTAGACTTCAGTGAGAGAGTGAGAGAGGCGAGAAAGCATCTGACAGGGAAACTAAAAGAAACTGACATTATGGCACAAATAAGATATGACAATCTGATTGTTTGGGGGGGGGGGGTGAAGATAATAACAACATCGAATGTATCAGCAGAGAAATGGGATAAACACAGGCAGGGAAGAGAGCCCAGGGTCAAGTTAACTTTAATAATGAAATAGCTATAGAACATGCATTCAATCCAGTCAGTTTTCATATTTCCGAGAGTAAAGAGAATTATGGCTCCATGTGTCCTTATTGTGGAGACATGTTGGTTAATGCTAAAAATATATGTAATACTGAATTGTTCACACTTTTTTTTTTAATTTTGTTAGTGTTGATAATGATAATACACCCAGTTCAAATATTAATTGTATACAATTTTCTCGATCAAGACATGCAGAACATGATCCCTATATTTTTCCCTGTACTGTACTCATGCGCTTATCATGATGAAAATTTTGAGGCACTTTCCACTGAGAACCAGCCTGGAAACCTAGATGATTTAACATCTTGTTTCATGTTTTAAAGATTTTCAAATACACATATGTATTAGCATTTATATTTGATGTTATTTCCTTGCAGCTTACATCCGTGATCATATCTTTTCCCAGTCCCCTGACGACGCCACCAAACTTGTTTATTATTAGGGCTGGGCTTAGTAGGGCTTTAGAAACCTACATTTATGACTCCAGTTTTATCAATATAATTCCTTCCAGTTTTCCAAGTCTTTCAACCTTATATTAGAGAATAACTGGTACATTAGGATAAGAGTCATATCTGATATCAGCATAACAATCATAATTATACACATACACGGGTGTGCGAGCTCGCCCATGTGTGAGCATATGTTGTTTTCCTACACAGTGTTCAGTAATATGAATGAGGACGAAAACTGGCACTTTGGTGGAGCTTTGACTTTGGTGTAAAAATAATCTGCACTTTTTACTGACAGAGTTTCAGCAGAGTGTCCACCTACTTATTACAGCGCATATATTATTAGCATTATTTGTTCCTGCTCAGCCAGGTATACATACTGAGTAAAATGCTATAAGATGCATGTCCCGTTTATATGAGCCATGTCGACCTACGCGCTATAAAAATGTCAATTGAATGGAGTCCTTATTCAGTATATTTGTTTTAGTGATACAGAGCGTGTCTGCACAAAACTGAACTGACATTTTTTATGAACACAAATCGTAAACACATAGCATGAATAGTTATACAAGCTAATTGAATCCCGAAAACAACAACTTCAGGTAACAGTATTGATACCAAAATCAACCCCAAAGGATTCACTTTTTGCGGTACCATGCCGTATGTTTTTGTGTATGGGACCCTACAGCGTGGACAGTCATTTCATTACGTCATGACTGACAGGAGCATGGGAGTGGCGACATTCATCAGCGCTGCTAGGACGGTTGACCGATACCCCTTGATCAAGGCTGGTTATTATGGTATACCGAAGATGTTGAACGCCAGGGGCCGTGGAAAGGTGGGTAAATTTAGAACTCCTATTTAAAAATATATTGAAGTCTCTTTTTGTATGCACCAAGCTTTGGTGGGTTTCACTCAATCGAATCTTAGGCAATATAGCGGTGGTCAACGTACTGAAGGCATTACGGCCGTTGTTGCTTCCGAGTTGTTGCTTTCATTATGATGAAATAATGGATTGAGAACCTACCTCCGGCCGATGTTTTATCTGGCTACCAGCACGTGCTTATCGATCTAGCGTATTCCTTGAAATATCGCGTCATTCTCGGCGAGTACCTCTAGCGTATTTCTTGATATACCGCGTCGTTCCCGACGAGTACCTCTAGTATTATCTCTGATATATCGCGTCGTTCTCGGCGAGTACCTCTAGCGTATTTCTTGATATACCGCGTCGTTCCCGACGAGTACCTCTAGTATTATCTCTGATATATCCCGTCGTTCCCGACGAGTACCTCTAGTATTATCTCTGATATATCGCGTCGTTCCCGGCGAGTACCCCTAGCGTTACCTCTGATATATCGCGTCGTTCCCGGCGAGTACCTCTAGCGTTACCTCTGATATATCGCGTCGTTCTCGGCGACTACTTCTAGCTTTGTCTCTGATATATCGCGTTGTACTCGGCGAGTACCTTATAGGCGCTTGGTAACGAAGGTATCACATCAGTCCCCTACTGCATAAATATTTTTTTTATAAATGTACTGAAATTGTAAGAGGAAAGATTTAGTAAGTACTCCTAAGTTGCGGTTTGATTGTAACTCTGTATGCTTTCATTATTAACTCGCTAAGACATCGGGATAAGATGTGACGAAGACCATCTTACATCTGTAATAGGACCAGACATATATATCCAACTATCAAAGTTAAATGGTATAGATCCATTGATGAAGACGAGTCCACACCCTCTGGGTCATAGTGCACTTCCCAGTCCAGGCCACTCGAGTTCAAGTGCAAGTTCGAATCCTTGAGGTTCGAGTCCAAGTCCACCGTTTTTGAGTCTGAATCATCTGGATTCCGAGACCAAGTCCGATACAAATATCCGTAAAAAGGAATTTAAAATGGAAATATCATATTATCATCATCTTGTGTACATTATAAAGTTATTTCACACATGTTTTTACTTTAATAGTTCTTATTTTATAGCTCACGATTCTGAGCAAAGCTTTGTATTATGTAATATTGTTTTTGTAGTTCGCACACGTATAGGTAAGTCTTTATGATATGTTTTTCTATTGGATTTGAGATGGACCCGGTCTGTTGACTCGAGTCCTTCCCTCCAGGAACGGGTACAACCCGAGTCCAGGAAGCACAAGTCCAAATCAGATTCTCCATAAACATTGGACTTTAGTCCGGACTCGAATCCTGCATCACTGTATGAACCAGATAAAGGTCGCGTTGAACTGTGCATCGATGTGTTTAAGAGCCATCAAAGTCATGCAGCTAATTTTCCTAACAATTTTTAATAATTTTTAATACATGTGTCATATCATTCTGCTTTAAACTAAATTGAATGCAAATTATATATATCCCATTATTTTTTTCAGAACGTGAGAGGGGAAGTTTATCAAATTAATGACCAGATGCTCGAAAACTTAGATAAACTTGAAATACATCCAGAGTACTATGAAAGAAGAAATATCAAAGTAACATTTATCAAAGGAAAGAACGTGGATGAGAAAAACATTCCGGAAGTGACGTCATCGGATGGTGAGAACCAGACTTTGGAATGTATGGCGTACTTGGTCAGTAACTTCAGACCGAGTCTGTTGGATAAGAAATGTTACGAAGAATATCGAGACGGGGGCGAATTACAATATAGGGGGAAAAAAATTGATCCTGAAATGCTAAAGAAGGACTTCGAGGACAATATATTTAATTTGTAAACATATAACATAGATGGTATGAAGACAACTTTTTAAGAGACTGGACCCGGCAGCCGATAATTTTTTTAAAACTTGCGGTTACTCTGTTTGAATGGCCAAATTAAGGACAATATGTTTCATCTGTAAACAGATAGCACAGACGGCAATGATGAAAACTTTTTTTTTAAGAGACTGGATTGACAAGTAATGCCACTTGCTGGTAAATTAAATAACTAATATAAGGTTTTTGGACCGTCGCACTTTACCACGGTAAGAGCCAGCGCAAACGTTCCGAATATGGTAAATTGTAATATAATAACGGGCCTATTGCCAGGTGTATGTCAGGACCTCCAGAGGCAGCTTTATTTGTAACCCAATCAGTTAACCGCTTTTCTCTGGCCTGCCTCTTCCTAAAATAAATGTTAAGCGAAAATAAACCATACCTGTGTGGTTTAATTAGTTGTGGTCTCTCGACTTCTGTGATATAGATGTTGAATTATCTTTCAGCAAATGGCCCGTATTTTTCACAGAACACTTGTCTCATTCTTAAACTAAGTCAGAATCTGCAGAATTCCATATCAATTTGGGACTACGTGACAGGGCGTTAGCAATCGCCTCCTGTCATTTATTTCATATCCTGGTGTCATTCAGGCTCGTTGTGTCCCGCACATGCAACTCCTGTGCATGAAATCATCAAGATTACTGAGTCATAACCAGTTTGAGCCCCCCCCCCCCCAAAGAAATAAAAAATTAATAAATAAAACCGTACTCGCCTATGAGTGATTCACGGTTGTGGGACACAGCCTTCTCATTAAGCCTGCAGAGCGCTCACTCTGGGTGAGGACCGGCCGTGAAAAATCTTACCTCTGCTCGGAACAGCTTTCAACTCATGACCTCTTGGCTTAGAGTCCTGTACTCTACTCCTAGACCACCGATGTCGGGGATAACATCATATTCGAAAATCATCTTGAAGAATAGCTGCGAAACCTGCTGGATGTGTAATTTCCAATACTAATTTTACAGGTCATTTGTGTGAAAGTTTAAATTATGTTTTTCTAATAAATTATTCCCGTATGGGACTAAACAATTAGCTAAGGGAAAGTAAAGTAGCCGTCATGCAATATATGTTTGAACAACAAATTTACTAGAATAATTATGCTGGGATGGGGTTGTTGTAGGATGAGTGGGCCATGCTCGAGGAATCCAATGGTGACATTAAATAAATAAGGGTACCCTTGGTTCGCGATTCCAGGATGGCGTTAAAGATTCGTATATCTATCTATCTCTGTCATTCTTACATCTTTTTTCCTCTTTAAACGATACCGTGCTAACTTTTACTGTATATGCATTTTATAGGACCTGATTGCAAAATAGAAGCCTCGAGCAAATCCGAATATATTTAACATAATTGATGTAAATGTATAAACATGTTGGCAATAGTAAATCTACAAAAGTTGGAGTCTTTTTCCTCAATCAGCATAATAAACGGCAACAGAAATGATGCATAACGATATATACACAAGCATTTGCTGTATATGGTAAGAACATAGGCCTACAGCGAATACTAAGCCTGCATGTCTTGGTTTGCCGGAGCATTGCGCTCCGCTCCAGCTGGGATTACAGGACACTAGTGTTGTAAACAAACATCTGGTACATTGAGGCTCTCCTAATTGATCATTTCAAGAAAAAACATCAAATGTATTAGTTGAACCTGGTCTGTGGCTTATTACAGCGCAACTATTGATAGCATCCTGTGTTGGTGATCAGCCAGGTACAGAGTAAAATGCTACAAGATGCATGTCCCGTTTAGGTGACCCATGTCAAACCAACTGCATACGTGGGCTGTCGGATAAGCGCTATAAAAAAATGTCGATTGAATGGAGTTCAGTGAAGTATATCTGTTTTAGTGATACAAAGCTTGTCTGCACTACGTTTAACTGACATGTTTTATGAACACAAATCCTAAACACATTGCATGAATAGTCATACAAGCTAATTGAATCCCGATATTAACAACTTCAGGTAACAGTCCGGTTTGACCAAAATCAACCCCAAAGGATTCACTTTTTTTTAGTACCATGCCGTATGTTTTTGTGTACGGGACCATACAGCGTGAACAGTCATATCATTACGTCATGACTGACAGGAGCATGGGCGTGGCGACATTCATCAGCGCTGCTAGGACGATTGACCGATACCCCTTAATCAAGGATGGTTACTATGGTATACCGAGGATGTTGAACGCCAGGGGCCGTGGAAAGGTGGGTAAATTTAGAACTCATATTAAAAGATATTTTGAAGTCTCTTTTTGTATGCACCAAGCTTTGGTTTGATTCACTCAATCGAATCGTAGGCTATATGGCGGTGGTCAACGTACTGAAGGCATTACAGTCGTTGTAGCTTCCTAGTGTTTGCTTTCATTATAGAATTTTTAATGGATTGAGAATCAACCTCCGGTTGATGTTGCTTTTGATCTTGATAAGAAACTTGCACCAAGGTGTGTAATCTCTTTGATCTGGCTACCGGCACGTGCTTATCGATCTAGCGCATTCCTTGATATATCGCGTCGTTCTCAGCGAGTACCTCTAGCGTAGTCCTTGATATACCGCGTGGTTTCCGGTGAGTACCTCTATGCATTATTTCTGATATATCGCGTCGTTCCCGACGAGTACCTCTAGCGTTATATCTGATATATCGCGTCGTTCCCGGCGAGTACCTCTAGCGTTATATCTGATATATCGCGTCGTTCCCGACGAGTACCTCTAGCGTTATATCTGATATATCGCGTCGTTCCCAACGAGTACCTCTAGCGTTATATCTGATATATCGCGTCGTTCCCGACGAGTACCTCTAGCGTTATATCTGATATATCGCGTCGTTCCCGACGTGTACCTCTAGCGTTATATCTGATATATCGCGTCGTTCCCGACGAGTACCTCTAGCGTTTTATCTGATATATCGCGTCGTTCCCGACGAGTACCTCTAGCGTTATATCTGATATATCGCGTCGTTCCCGGCGAGTACCTCTAGCGTTATATCTGATATATCGCGTCGTTCCCGACGAGTACCTCTAGCGTTATATTTGATAAATCACGTCGTTCCCGGCGAGTACCTCTAGCGTTATATCTGATATATCGCGTCGTTCCCGACGAGTACCTCTAGCGTTATATCTGAGATATCGCGTCGTTCCCGACGAGTACCTCTAGCGTTATATCTTATATATCGCGTCGTTCCCGGCGAGTACCTCTAGCGTTATATCTGATATATCGCATCGTTCCCGGCGAGTACCTCTAGTCTTATCTCTGATATATCCCGTCGTTCCCGGCGAGTACCTCTAGCGTTATCTCTGATATATCCCGTCGTTCCCGGCGAGTACCTCTAGCGTTATCTCTGATATATCCCGTCGTTCCCGGCGAGTACCTCTAGTATTATCTCTGATATATCCCGTCGTTCCCGGCGAGTACCTCTAGCGTTATCTCTGATATATCCCGTCGTTCCCGGCGAGTACCTCTAGCGTTATCTCTGATATATCCCGTCGTTCCCGGCGAGTACCTCTAGCGTTATCTCTGATATATCCCGTCGTTCCCGGCGAGTACCTCTAGCGTTATTTCTGATATATCGCGTTGTCCTCAGCGTGTACCTCATAGGCGCTTGGCAACGAAGGTATCACATCAGTCCCCTACTGCATAATTAATTTTTTTTTAAAAGAATTGAAATTGTAAGAGGATACTTTTAGTTAGTACTCCTAAGTTGCGGTTTGATTGTTACTCTATATGCTTTGGTTATTCACTCGATAAGACTTCGATAGGACCATCTTACTTTCGGTAATAGGACCAGACCAATATATCCAACTATCAAAGTTAAATGGTATCCATTGACGAAGACGAGTCCACACCCTCCGAGTCATAGTTCAACTCGGAGTCCAGCCACTCGAGTTCAAGTTCGAATCCTTGAGGTTCGAGTCCAAGTCCACCATTTTTGAGTCTGAATCATTTTGATTCCGAGACCCTAATATCACATTATTATCATCTCATGTACATTATAAAGTTAGTTCACACATGTTTTTACTATAATAGTTGCTTATTTTATAGCTCACGATGCTGAGCAAAGCTTGGTTTTATGTAATATTGTATTTGTAGTTCGCACAGTTAGGTAAGTCTTTATATTTTTTTCTATTGCATTTGAGATGCACGCGGACTGTTTACTCGAGTCCTTCCCTCCAGGTCCGGATACAACCCGAGTCCACGACCCAGGAGTCCAAATCAGATTCCCCATACACATTGACTTCAGACCGGACTCGAATCCTGCATCACTGTATGAACCAGATAAAGATCGTGTTGAATAGATTTACCGTGCATCGATGTATTGAAGAGCCATCAAAGTCATGCAGCTAATTTTACTAACAATTTTTAGTAATTTTTAATACATATGTGATATCATTCTTCTTTAAACTAAATTGAATGCACATTACATATATCCCATCATTTTTTTCAGAACGTGAGAGGGGAAGTTTATCAAATTGATGGCCAGATGCTCGAAAACTTGGATAAACTTGAATTACGTCCAGAGTACTAATAAAGAAGAAATATCAAAGTAACATTTATCCAAGGAAATAACGTGGGTGAGAAAAACATTCTGGAAGTGACGTCATCGGATGGTGTGAACCAGACTTTGGAATGTATGGCGTACTTGGTCAGTAACTTCAGACCGAGTCTGTTGGATTAGAAGTGTTACGAAGAATATCGTGACGGGGGCGAATTAAAATATAGGGGCAAACAGATTGATCCTGAAATGCTAAAGAAGGACTTCGAGGATAATATATTCAATTTGTAAACGTATAATATAGATGGTATGAAAACTTTTTAAGAGACTGGACCCGGCAGCCGGTAAAGCTTTTAAAACTGGCGGATACTCTGTTTGAATGGCCAAATTAAGGACAATATATTTAATCTGTAAACAGATAACATAGATGGCAATGATGAAAACTTTTTTAAGAGACCAGATTTACAAGTACTGCCACTTGCTGGTAAATTATATAACAAATATAAGGTTTTTTGGACCGTAGCACTTTACAAGCAAGAGCCAGCGCAAATGTTCCAAATATGGTAAATTGTAAAATAATAAAGGACGGATTCCTAGGTGTATGTCAAGACCTGCAGATGGCGCGACTGTTGAACGTTAATGAAGATGATTGGTGTGATATATTGTCTTCTGGCTTTGTATTCTTGTCTGAGAAAGTTATCGAAACGGAGCGGGAGCAGGGTCACGTGACGGGGTGAATCTCTAGGGAAGGGGTTATAGGGATTACAACTCCGTTACAGCCTTCATAATTTTTATACAAAGCTCCAACCAAAGTAAAGAATATTTATTTCAGTTATACTTAATAATTATATTAAGACTTATGTGTGAGATATCAACCTCCTATGGTTTGACCCCCCTGCTTCAACAACTCCCTCCTAGATAAACTCTAAAACCACACTCATAAACGGCCAATAGCTCCCTCATAATGAAACAACCGCAACAATGTGGCAGAATTCTATGAACAAAATATATTTTTTTATATTAATTCACATTACCTCAAAAAAAAATATATTGATCCTTCGGTGTTGTACTAACCGTTCATGAAATTTCAAGGAAGTCTTTGCAGACCTGTTTGCTTAAATTAACTAAAAGATAAACCGAGGGAGGTTATATTACCTGTTTAAACACTGCCAGACTTCCGGGAGCCCACGTACCAGCTTCTCTTGTAGCAGTGGTGATTTGGCTTTCTCCGATTCAAGACAATAAACATCTTCCGGTGATATAACATAATAGTTAAGATATTCTCGAAACATGAAACAATGGGTCATGTTTATATAAAGTTTCATTATTGTGTTCTTGTAATTTATAGAATGAAAGAATTTGATCCAAGATACATTATCTATAACTGGGTCATGAATAAACTAAGAATCTTGATTTAATGCATCATTTCGAACAACGATAGCAACCCCTTTCCCCTCTCCATACAGACACACACACACGCCTTATCGCCCACCGACTGTCCTCTCCACCGCCCAACCCTGCCCAGTTCCCTTAGATCCTGGCTACGCCCTGTTAGACTTGTAATGAAAGCATACTTTTACTTAAAGAATGCTTTTTTTAATGTAGAAGTCACAAAATTCCTCTTCCATAGAAATCCTTGTGCCTTGTTTGCCAAAGGATATTTCATCGATCGGCTTCCGTAATACGCGACAGTGAGTGTGTGAGTGCGTGTCTATGTGCATGCGTGTTTAGTTGTGTGTGCATGTGTGTGTTCATTCAACTACCTTGTTATTTGTAACCCAATGAGTGAACCGCTTTTCTCGTGCCTGCCTCTTCCGAAAATAAACGTATAGCGAAAATAAACCCTACCTGTGTGGTTTAATTAGTTGTGGTCTCTCGACTTCTGTGATATAAATGTTGATTTATCTTTCAGCAAATGGCCCGTACTTTACACAGAACACTTGTTCCATTCTTAACCCGAGTCAGAATCTGCAGAATTCCATATCGATTTGAAACTACGTGACAGGGCGTTAGCAATCGCCTCCTGTCATTTATTTCATATCCTGGTATCATTCAGGCTCGTTGTGTCCCGCACATGCAGCTCCTGTGCATGAAATCTTCCAGATAACTGAGTCATAACAAGTTTGAGGCCCCCCAAAGAAATAAAAATAATTAATAAATAAAACCGTACTCGCCTATGAGTGATACCAAGTTGTGGGACATAGCCTTCTCATTAAGCCTGCAGAGCGGTCACCCGGGGTGGGGACCGCCCGTGAAAAATTCATACCTCTGCTCGGCACAGATTTTAACTCATGACCTTTTGGCTTCAAGTTCTGTCCTCTACTCCTAGACGACCGATGTCGGTGAAAATAACATCATATTCGGAAATCATCTTGAAGAATAGCTGCGAAGCCTGCTGGATGTGTCATTTCTAATATGAGTTTTACAGGTAATTTGTGTGAAAGTTTAAATTATGTTTTTCAAATAAACTATTCCCGTGGGGACTAAACAATTAGCCAAGGAAGTAAAGTAGCCGCCATGCAATATATATTTGACAACAAATTTACTAGAATAATTAAGCTGGGATGGGTTTGGGGTGGGTTGAGTGGGCCGAGCTCAAGGAACCCAATAATGCTATTAAATAAATAAGGGTACCCTTGGTTCGCGATTACAGGATGGCGTTCAAAATTGGTATATCTAATCATTATTTTCTTACATCTTATTTCGATATTGTAAAATGTATTGCAAAATGTTACTATATATGCATTTTATGCATATTTGATGTAAATGTATAAACAAGTTGGCAATAGTAAATCTACAAAAGTTGGAGTCTTTCTTTCCTCAGTCGGCATAATAAGCGGGAACAGAGATGATGTATAACGATATATACACAAGCGTTTGTTGTATGTGGTAAGAACATAGGCCTACAGCTGTTACCAAACCTGCATGTCTTGGTTTCCAGGATGCCTTGCGCTCCGCTCCGGCTGTGATTACAGGACTTTATTGTTGAACAAGCATCTGGTACATCAGGGCATCCCTCATTCATCAGTTTAAGAAAAACATCATATGTGTTACCTAAAAATCTGGTCTGTGGCTCGTGTTTGACCTGATTTACTGGCTACAGTTAATGAGCCCTAATTAAGGCACTCTTGTAGGTTTCTCCCATAGATAACACAACATAGATAACACATGCACTGCATTTTAACTCACCCAAACTGGCCGAAAGATCTGTCCCAGTTTAAAACATATGCTTTTATTTCAGCCAAAACATGCTATACCGCCAGTCCCTGGGTTAGGGCTTTGATAAATTGAGGAAGAGTCTCTGTGCCAACAAAGCCTAACATGCGTTAAACTCCATTCATCCGTCTTCATATTACGCTGCGACCACAGATACCCAGTGACTTCTCTAAGCGCCCCGAACTATCCTCCGATTCGGCTAGTCAACAGGTGAAGTCTGTCCCGCTCTTTGACCTACAGGGCAGCCTACTTGGAGAGGTCCACAATTTAAGGAGGTTTGTTAATATACATATATATATATATATATATATATATATATATATATATATATATATATATATATATATATATACCGTGACATACGCAAAGAGAAATAAGCCCAAAATGTTTTGACAAGAAAAGACCCGCGATCTTTGATTTTTTCGCCGACAATTGATAAAAATATTTTACTTACCTCGCCGGCGGACACTCGACCTGCCGATCCAGTTTCCTTATTTGTCAGGTTGATCAGCCATGAAAACACTGGCTGGAGCCAGCATCAGCTGTCCGCAGTCCGCATTAGGCAGGTTTCCGCCCAAGAGAGGTTAAACAAAATTGAAGGGACTTAGATATTGTGTCCGTAATAGCCGGTTGTCCGCCTTAGAGAGGTGACCGCAAGACCAGGTTGATATATATATATATATATATATATATATATATATATATATATATATATATATATATATATAAAAAAAGGTAGATCTATTCAATATCCTACACTGGGGGCCTTCCTTTAGTTTGTCCAGATCAAAGCAAGAGATTGTGCTTTGTCTTTTGAACATGTATTGGGTTCATAGCCTTGCATGAGAACAAATATACTTGTCATTCACTCCCTGGCGGTATTGTTAGCATAAACATCCGTAACATCTAATGCGGACCTGAAATCATTCTGAATCATTTTTTTTGTTAAACTGCTGGTACCGCAGCCGCATGTAAAATAAAAAAAAATGCCCATTTTCAAAATACAGAAATATTATTACTTCAGTTACTGATGCGCTTACAATTACTAGTTCTGTTTTAAATGCGATTCTATTCCATCCAATCAAAGAAGATATTAATTTTTTGAAGAATATGTAATTAGTTTTTCTGACACATATTTATATATCCTCAGTTTTATGCTATATATTTATGATAAAACAGAAGTAAAAAAGAAATGATGTTTCACCTTTTGTTCCGATTCGATTGTATATTATGACGCAATGTTTCCATCGTAAAAAAAGCTACTGGGTTTGTATATATGTACTGTCATAACGGCTCGACCCGGTTTTGGTCCATATACATATGCATTAAATATACCGAAATCTAATTTGAATGTGGAGCGTTCAGTTCCTGTGCATTGTTTTATGAATATGAAATCGTTTGATTTGTTATGCATAGTTAATTCAGTTTTAAAGTGCTTTTATGTGCTCCTAATTATAATTTTGTTGAGAATCATGTATTTATTTTAAAATAACATATTTTACCAAGCAGGTTTAAGTTACGCCACAGTGCATGTTTTCCATTGCCGTATTCACATATGTAAATTCAATTTGAAACAAGATGGAAAAATAGAGTTTAACTACAAACGCATTTGCACGTTCATCTGCACCTTATTTAAAAAAAAAAAAGTATGCATAAATATTTGAATGTCTTTGCATTTGCATTTGCTTTATTTTGCATTTTAGTGCGCCATGTCATCTTAAACACATGATCTTCACCGTACTTATAAGACATGTTGACACATAAAAAAATTGAATAACCAAAACAGTTAAAATGTAAAATTGTAGTGCCATTCGGATTTTGTTTATCACTAAACGATGACATTGTGCTTGTAACAGGAGTCCTACATAGATCTTAAAAGTAACTTTTATTTGACAGTTACGATGTACTTTTCCTGGTCATCCCATAGACATGAACCAGCTGAACTCTGTGGACTGGGTTCAAAGTACCAGAAGAAAACTCATATAGACTTTAAAAGATCATTATCGACTTGTAGTGAGACATACCAATCAAATGTATATTAATCTATTTAACTCCGCTAGAAAAAAAAGTATCTGGCATCCTTGTTGTGACTTTGCAACCGGGACCGGTAGTACGTCTGGATTCGGCATTTAGCATAACTTTCGGCGTTTTGAACGGCTATTTCGTCATTTCAAACCAGATTAGTACTGTGCATGAGAAAACAACAACAAGCCGTGTAGGAAAAAAACAGGCATTTTAGACAACGTATTACTCGGTCGGTTTACAATTTTTATATGACTAGGACAGGTAGATATGATGTCCACATGGACCTTTCAAGTGTCATTAGTGCAGAAGATTAGGTTATATTCGTGTCGCGAGTGCAACACACTCGTTTGAGGCTTTTTGAGGCCAGACGGAACGCCGGTATACGGTATGTGAGGTGGGGAGATTTTATATTTATGCGATACTTCATTTACAAAACGATTTATTTTAAAATAACATATTTTACCAAGCAGGTTTAAGTTACGCCACAGTGCATGTTTTCCATTGCCGTATTCACATATGTAAATTCAATTTGAAACAAGATGGGAAAAATAAGTGTTTAACTACAAACGGATTTGTGCTTGGACACAGTTGTTCACTCGACCGTATTGAAATTTAGTATATTTAAACAAAGTCGCAGTATTAGTCTTTATGGCCGATTCTTCCACTAAATACTACCGAATATTCTTCTCTGGGAGATTGTCATTTTACCTATACGGGCGGGCAAGACAATGGAGTAAGTGCATCAGACAGGATCTAAAAAGATGTTCTGAAAATGGCGCCACCAAAATTACAGTCTCCTGGCAGTCATTTCAACCCAATGTCATGGACTGCAGCTTTGGTAGACGCGTGATTCAGTTAAACATATGTAAAATATCAAACAATGTCACTTTTCTTACTCCGATTAAGACCCATAGACAATCAAAGCTGGTGAAACCGTAGCCCGAATTCCTCTTCTTTTTCCCTAAAGGCTTCTTGAAGTTCTCATAAATATAAATGGAGCGATATGATCAGCATGCTCACCTATATATAGTGTGTCCCTTAACCTCGCAAGTCGCCAATAGGATAGGTGGCGCCCTATCTAAGCATCATGCAGGGCGCATTTCTAACATGCATGATAAATATTAAATCTATGGATTAATATTTTGTTGTTCACCCATAAATTTAACTTTATTTATAATAAAATACGATATATATAAAACGTTTTTGGGTTATGAGATGAATGTTTTATTGGGATTTCTTGCATATATAAGAGCTATGAAACAGTGATATATTTCATTTGGGATTTAACATTTAAATGTTGTCTTCTCTATACTACTAACTTTATTAATATGATAAAACACATATATAGATAAACGGCTTATGCCTGTGACATAACTGTTTTACAAGGATTCCTTGCCAAAAATACCACCAACAACATGCAGAAACAGCTGCAAGATTTTGTGGCTGAATGAGCATATATCATACATAAAGTGAACTGTTAATGTCCCCTGCCTTGTTAAAGTAAATTTTTCCTGAGCTTCGAGACTTTGCTATTTTAATCCGTAATTCCGCTATAAGGAATCCACTGCATACAGTTACTCATTTAATACATCCAGTTTTGGATCGTAGAAAGGTGCCTTCCTGTTTTGCGGTCTGACATATTTTAGTCCGTGGCCGCCTTCGTCTGAATATTCGTCGTAAAACTCTAAATCCAAAAGGTGAGGTTTGAAATTGTTGATCAGATATGCCATACACTCTAAAGACTGGTTCCCCTCTGCTTTAGATTGGCTTTCCGCCTCACAATTTTCGGGAATGAGGTTGACTTTGATGTTCGATCTTTGGTAGTGTTCTGGGTGACGTTCAAGTTTATCACATGTAACGAGCATCTGATCATCAGCCTCGTACACTTCTCCAACAATATGCTGAAGCGAGGAAAAAATACTGAATAACTATAATATAAAAATGTAATATATTTGTAATACAAAAGATATAATTTGATAATATATTACATTACATTCTATCTAGCTCATACAATTGTACATACAAATGAAATTTCGGTCGGTTATTTGTTTAGAGCAATCTTGAGATTGGTTAGAACCAATAACCGAACAACAATATTAACTGGGCATAGGCCCATATCCTGTTGTTCATTAACTGATATTGAGAATATTTTATTTACATTTCTTCTCTTCAAAATTTAAAAAAAAAATTATTTATTTTAAAGAATCAATGTTTAGGTTACAGAACCTTTGCAGGCTTTTAACTTTCCAGTCATTTGCTTCTCTCTAGATATATAATACAGTAAAATATAGAAAAGTTAGTACTACGGGATAAAAAGTGAAGATTTACTTCATTATTACATTTTTTTACTCAGAGCTGTAAGCATGCATCCGTAGATCATGATCCGGTATAAGGTCTGACCCATCTTAAGATAGGCGACCCAATATCCGATCGGGAGATGGCGCGCAACATATATATGTATTTGTATCAGGGTTGCCACAACCTTCCCAGAGGGAAGGGATGGGAAGGGAAGATATACTTTCTTCCCAAAAGGGAAGAAATATTTTCTTCCCACCATTTCTTCCCAGGGAAGAAATACAGTCACAACATACATGCGTGTCATTTCTGTTTTTCAAATGATATTTTGGGTGTCTGAGAAAGCAACTGAGGAGTGACTGTATGGCTCCGTGAGGTTAGTCTTTATTTCAACAATTAAGGGAACACAGTCCGAGTGGTAGAATGTGGATTGTACAGTTTGTACAAGTTTTATTTGAGTATTAAAGGTCATCTTAACTAGAGTATATATACACTTTAGGGGTGTTTTGTATAGTAGGGTTAGCCTTTAGCTGAGTAATTATACTTTGAATAAAATTAAATAATCACTTCAGTTTAATGTTTTTTTAAGCAGAGGCATACACTTTTTGCGAATTTCCTGACTGTTGTGCAGATTGCTTAATTATTTGCCGCTTAAGGAGCAGATTTAACTTGTCAATACAAATTACTTGAGCCTCCCCAACATGTCTGCTCCTAAAGTATCTGCACTTCATTCTCCCAAAACATCTTCTATAGAAAATGAGTGGAATCCTAAAATGTCTAAAAGCTTCTATTATAACTAATCTATTACTTGTTATTTTTTATTCTTAAAGATAAAACGCTATTCACACTTATTTAACAAAGATTTGTTGTATTATATAGAATTGTGATCATGTGGAAATCTTTTCGCTATGAAAACGTTTTTGATTATCAAACTTTAAGGCTAATTCATTATTTAATTATTGGTACTAATTGGTTTATTAAAAAAAATATGTTTTCATATATTCCTACCTCCCAGGTTGTTTAGGAATGTGAAAAACAACTGAAAATCACCCTATTACTGGTAAATTATATCCAGAGGACATTTTGGGATATAACCCAAATCAGTGAGAATAGATTTTTTTGTAACAGCCACAAAACAAAAAGCGTGCAGTAGACATGGGCATGAACCAAAAACACTGATGAAACTGACTTGTCTCAGTCTTAGGCATATTGTCAAGGTTACTGTTCTCATACTGTCAGCTGTATTTATTTAACTTATTAAATTCAACAAAATTTAAGTCTAATTATGTGTATAATATGAATAACATTGTAAAATAATGAATCATTGTAACACATGATTCTGTGAGTCTTTATTAGATATGTGTACATGTTTAAAATAAGTTTGTGGATATGTCAACAGTTTCTTCCCTAACTTCCTTTTCTTCCCAGAAACTTCCTTTTCTTCCCGGAAAATGTATATATATATATATATATATATACATATATATACACATATTATGTGTATGTCTGTGTGTGAGCAGAGGTCAGGACCTAAACCTACATCCACATAATATAGAACCATCTAGATAGAACCATGTGGACTCTTAAAAGAACCCTTTTTTCTTAGAGTATATGTATAGAATAGTATAAACATGAGACCATATAGCTGGTATATAGAAATAAATCACTGGCCGAATTAATTGAGCCTGGATAATTATAATGACATAAAATGACACAGGAAACCGGCCTTTACAGTGTGTCTGTAAACCAGTGAAGGTAAGCTGGTACTTAAACGAAATGCAGGTGTATCTAGTACAGGTTTGAGATTGTTTTTTTTTTCAATATTTTCTTTAAAGGTTGTCTTACATTCTTAAATATTTTGAGAAAATGACATATATTAAAAAATATATTTATAATATTTTATATATTATCCTGCCTGCATGCAAAGAAAGAGCATAAAACTAAAGAATTGTAACTGGCAATGTACGTAAAAGAATTGTTCACCGTAAATAAATAGATAAATAGCCAAACCATCATTTGGAAAAGTCGATTTGCCATTCCTGGGACATCTTTAACTTGTATGAATTTTACTCAAGATGTGCAAAAAAGGAAATGTCACTCGTCTGTGTACAAGGTACAGAATAGGACATTTTGAGTAAGCTCCCATGTTTCACTAATACATGTGCATATATACATGAAAATGTTTGCAAAGAAAATGACAACGGACATTTTAACCAGACTTGTGTACACATAAAAGGTAAGATATGTTGTCATACAAATATCACAGACTATCACCAAATCTTTCTTGAAAAAAAAAAATTTGATGGATGATTTTCACAAAAATAAGGATAAACGTAAAATCAAGATTCATGAAAATTATACTTTTAGGTAAAAATAATGAGAGCATTTCACGTATGAATAGTGGCGCCGACTATTCAAGCGAGGATCAAGCTTCTGTAAGTTGCGTATGCATGCAAAATTGTGTAGAAATCCGCTCATTTATGACTGTGTATACAACTGACAATATTTGATTCATGGGTCAAGAGGGGTAACGCCGACCCTTCTGAAGGCGAAAAGGTCAGAGGTCAAAGATCAAGCAGGGCGCCGGTTCTTTTGTGACTCTGTTGTGCTAGCAAATTTTCAAAACTGCAATAAGAGATTCTAACGTTACAGGAAGAAAACGAACGGCACCTTTTTTTTTGGCGACACTGGTCCATTACTAACCCTGCTGAAAATCTTTGTTTAACATTAACATGAGTACCATTGTGAAAAGATGTCCATGCATTACGCTCCGCACAGAATGTCATTGTATTGTGCATCTAGAGCTAACTTCAAACATGCGACATCCGCTCTCACTGGTATGATAA
Source organism: Sipunculus nudus (assembly GCA_026874595.1). Lineage (NCBI taxonomy): Eukaryota > Metazoa > Annelida > Sipuncula > Golfingiida > Sipunculidae > Sipunculus > Sipunculus nudus. Next base: position 33,156,700 of record CM049317.1, on the reverse strand, counting down.
TACCCTTTCTGGCATAGGGCCAAGAATCAGACCAATGAGTGCCTATGCCTCGGTGTAATCAAACAATATTTTGCTCCGTGCCCACCCTGGTGTTTTAGCCCAGGAAAATCTGCCTTACAAAGCAGCAGTTACACGAAAATATGTCTGGGACGACTGCATTGTATTACCGGCATATTGGGTATACATGAAGATGATTTTTTATAATTAATTGTATCTTATTATATAATACCATGTTTAGATATTAGCGTGTGATCGTTGACTGGTCAATCTGGCGTTTTATAACCTGTTGTGAGCGCTTCCATGCAGGAACAGAGCGAGGACTTTATTTATACGCTTAACTGTTGAGGTAAGGGATATTGCTGTGTGGAAGCTTATTCTTATACCTACATATGTATGATTCCAAGATACATAAGTTCTTAAAGACTGTGATTCGACTGTTCCTTTAGCGGAAAGCAAGCCAAAGTGTTACGCAATTCCAGTTGCTCCTCAGCAAGAACATGTGACACATACGTAGCCCCGGACTAGTTAGAGTATCGGTCGTTTTACGGGTCAGTTAGACGTTTTCCTACGGCGATGTTTAGTGTAGACTGTCCCCATTTTGGGGAACTATCGAGGCGATGGTATAGTCGGAGTTGCCGTTTGCGACATAGCACCAGGAAACGTATTAGGAGTACGGGATCCGAACGATCCGAATTCTACGTGAAAGTCTTAATTAAGACATAGATCGTGACTAAGTCAAGTCACCACCGGAAGTGAAGTCCGAAGTAGAGACACGTGCCGCTGCATGTAAGCGGAAATTGCCGACGCCAAGTTTACCTGTAGCTAGTCAAGTAGCTGATGTAAGTCCGGTCGAATTTTTGAGGGCGCAGGAAGATGAACAGCCGTTAGCTCCATACTGGATGCTTGCTTATTTTGCTAGCGGAGGTGATAGCATTTTCCGGGTAAAGATGGTTTCCCAGTCCAAATTGCGCGAGATAAACGCGGTGATCCATATGGATCAAGGATCCCGGTACGCCAGTCATTACGAACTGATGTTATGTAGAGTGGCCAGGAGGCGATTATGGCGGGCTATCATTGCGTAGATCTAACAAGTGCAAGTGTAAGTTCTTAGATCAACTGGAAGGGGATGAACGGCGATATAGCGGAGTTCTGCAGGTCGTGTCCAATTTGTCAGACAAGGGCTAATCCTCAGCAAGTATTAGCGGCGGTCACCTTGAATACAAACGAATCCGCACGAGAACCGGATAATCTGGGTTGTGAAATCGAATTTCCCTTAGTCGGAGAACTAGAGGAGTGGACCGGATCGCTTGGACCGGTCCCGTCCACAGTTTTGGGCTGAACCGGACCGGACCACTAACATTAAGTACCGGACCGCATTTACCCTGGACCGGTCCGGTCCGTACCGCTTACCCTAAAAGATTTAAACTAAATATATAAATTCATATAGTGACAGCTTTCCAATGTTGCTATGGACAAGGTGTAATTAACCTCTCAAGGAAAGACTCTTTAGCTACGTAAAATCTATTTAAAGTATTGGGAACTGTGAGGGCATAATTATATACAAGTATTTTACTAGTATTTTTGTTCTGGGAGTAACAATAAATGGTCATTTTTTGTTTTGTTTTAACACACGTGAGATTAAAGTGCCATTTTCAACATTAGAACTTTCGCCCCCTGCTGTTTAGCACGATTTTATGCTTTTTCTTCATATATCACTAAGTATCGAAGGACAGTAAGAACATTTTCTACATCACATTCAGTACATCACTATTCAGCTGTAATGTCATCCCAACACAGCAAATTATTTGAATCAGCTAAATACAGCCTGCACATACTAACCATCATGCTCCGCATAGTGACACAAACTATTTCACTTTTATCATTAAACGCAAACCAATATCTTGCGATTCACATATAGATTATAATATTACATTTATTGCGTTTTCTGTGTATGTGATATACGGTTTTATTAACTACATGAACAAATATATGTAATGAAAACATTCTTAAACAAAAACACTGCAATTCTTATTGATTTTTAAAGATACTTAATAAATGGACCGGACCGCCTTGACCGGTCCACCTTCTGGACCGAACCGCCTTCAGCTGGACCGCAGCAGGACCGGACCGCTTTTGTGAGTAACCGGACCACGAGGGGGTGATCCGGTCCGGTCCACATCTCTACGGAGAACAGAACCCCGAGGGAGTAGACGAAACCTCCCACGTTTCGTTACCATCAACTGTGCGCAGTCAAACTGAACATGACGTATTGGTTAATGTTGAGCTAGGCGAGCGACTTTGGCGCGAGATACAGTATACGGGGAAGTATTCACAGATGACCCCAAACTCACCGATGTCATCGAATATACTATTCGACTCGCATCCGATACATCGATCTGTGAAGCCAAAACAGTATCGCGCGCGCTCCGCTTGAGTTGAGGGAGACTATGCAAACAGAAATTAACGAGATGATAGAGTTAGGCATAATGGAGAAGTCGGAGTCGAGTTTAGCGTCACCTTGTATTATGCTGCGTAAACAAGATCAGATTCATGATCGATTTGAGTTAAACCAGTCGGTCGTATTCGATCCAAAACCGATGCCAGAGCTGGAAACACTTCACGGAAGTAGCCAAAAGCCGGTATTTTACCAAGATCGATCTAACGAAATGCTTCTGGCAGATTCCGATGTCGGAAGAATCTAGAGATAAAACGGCCTTCGTAACGCCTGACGGACATAACCAGTTCAGGGTAATGCTATTCGGATTAGTGACGGCAGGGGGACTTATTTACCCGCATAATGCGGACATTGTTCAGCGACATGCCGAACGTGATCTGCTACATAGACGACATACTAATACATGCAGAATAGTTGGACGAACATGTAAGGGATTAAAGACAATGTGGCCCCTATACAATCTTCTTCATACGGCAACCACGTGTCTGTGCACTCACCTCGCCAAGGCCTGGTTTGTTCAACATGTAGGGTATGTTATAGCGAGTCGTTATTATCAGAGGATATTTGACCGACGTTCTCCCTATGCCGACCAGGGTAGCCACGCCCCCTGACCTGTCAATCATCAGCCCGTGGTTGGGCTGTCCGGTCTTCAAGGTTCCGTAAACAAACACGTATTTCTTCATGGCGCTGAGGGGTCTGCGTACTGTGTGTGACTTTAGCGAAGGATGTGAATCAAACAGACTGGCTGAATCGATTCTGTGTTATATTTAGTTCAATATATGCTCAGGCAGACCTTGTATACATGTATATCCTATCCCATCACGGTTATGGGACACTCTCGGACTTTGTATGATCCCCTCTCTCCGTGCATACACAAGTAGTACACAATATACTACGCATGTACATGTTATAGTTATGTCACACATAAAAGGCAACAAGACGACAGCTAAGGAGATTTCACAATCATCTCAATGCCGCTGTCGGGGAACAGAGTCGATGGGGTTTCGGTAATCAGGTGATGTTTTGATCGTGCTCCTGTGTGTGGCACAAGAAACCGGGAACTCCCAAAACGCAGATCCGCACGCCACGCAACATTTATCTCCCTAAACACGGACCAGTCCATTCACTACCCTTCGGTCTTTTGAAATCAGGCCTAAAACACGGAACGAAATGGAACATGGAACGCGGAACAGGGGCCTAAATTACGGAACGGAACGGAACAAAGATATAAAAAGTGTCATAACTTTAAAATGGATGAATGTTTCATTACATAACTGAAAGTGATAAACGTATTTCAACATATGCGATTTGTTGAATTTTTATTTTTGTCCTGTTCCGCGTTCCGTGTTTTAGGCCAGCCCCAGAAGCCCCCCCCCCCCCCCCCCCCCCCCCCGCGCAAGTGTGAGTGAGGCCTTTTTTTGAATTTCTGATTTCAAAATGCCGAAGCGTAGTGAATGGGACCAATGCTGATCCGTGATAAAATGTCTTTCCAAGTTCTCAGTATCATTATCCCCTCGCGACGAAGTTGGGGGAGGGGATCAATATAGTAACGCCTCCGTTCGTGCATGCTTGCGTCCGTCCAGAATTGGCTTGTGGACCCATTTTAAGCCAAATCGTTCGATCAAAACCTTTCATCTTGCACATATATGGCTTATCCATCCGCAAATGAAGAAGCGTATCGATATAGAGGTCACAATGTCAAAGGTTAAGGCCACAAGACCCACTTATTGTAAAAGTTTGTGGACCCATTTTAAGCCAATTTAAACCGTTTTATCTTGCACATATGGCTCGCCTATGCATGCACCCACAGAAGAAGAACCCTTTCGATTTTGAGGTCATGGGATCAGAGGTCAAGGCCACAGGACACACTTCATGATAAAGCTTTTGGGTGCGTTTTAAGCCAATCCATTTTCACATATCGAGCATCCACCCAAGGATGAAGAACCTTATTGAGTTTGAGGTGAAAGGTAACGGTCACAGATCTGCCCTCCTCATTTCCACATTGTGTAATACACCCAGTATATGCTGATGTTCGAGGGGATGCTCCGCTTTGCGGTGTCATTTCTATCGGCTTTCTTACTTGATTACAACTGTAATAGGCATCATTGCCTTCTCTTTTTTTCTGTTTCATTATTTTATGCAGAAAAAACTACCCATGTGACCGTGATATAACAGTTTAGGCGTTATTTTACATTTGAACGCAAATTGTTCCTGTTTTCCGAAGGAAAGAATTATGGTTGAACCGTGCTTTCTCTTGATTGTCTTCACAGGTAACGTTCCTTATGGAGTTACAATTTCGCGCACCCCCATATATTATATATACACACAGGCCGATCCATGATTATTCGTTCGGGGGGGGGGGGGGCAGATGTCATGCCGAATACACGGGTATATTTTAGACAAAAAACCTTGGACCTGAAATTACAATTGCTGAAGAAAAGGATCTTTGAGATAAAAAAATAGTCAGAACATAACAATATGAATTATATTTTTAAGGAACGTTACAGCTGCCCTTGTTAACTAGGATGTCTAGGATAACCTGACATTGCTAAACGTGTTTTGTATCAAAATTCACAAATAGAAATTTAACAGTATAATCTTTATTACAAAATAAAGTTTGCCGTTTGTTCTTCTTATAAATAGTAAAAATATGCTTCTTAAATAATATTTAGGTTCATTTATATATGGATTAAAATTATGCATACATTTGGATCCAACCATCGAACATAAAGGTCGTCATTAAAAAAGAACATAACAGTTGTCATTAAAAAGAACAATGGTAAACATTTGATGTATTACCATATTAATTAGGCATTCTCTTTGAATTCATAATCTCTATAGAACCTGAAATATACACTAACTAACTTACCTGAATTTGACAAAGATGTGAGTCATTTTTTAATTAGACAAATATGCGAGACATACAAATGCTGTGGTCTAAAATAAACCCAGCACAGTGGCCTGCAAACACACACACGCTTTGTGGGAGAGAATTTATTTACGGCAGCCAGGGCATTGGTTATTTGATGTAGGTTTTAAAGTTCAACCTTACTACAAGTTCCATCCTTGAAATTACCAACACAAACATAAATTAGCTACAAAACAAACTGCCGATATGCAGAGTTTGTGCATATATATATATATATATATATATATATATATATATACGGCGGGGATCCTTGTCCAGAAATACCCTAAACCTTTCTCCAAAACACAAGCGGGCAGGAAGAGGTCAGTCGGGGCGTCTAATATGAACCTCTAAACACAACCCCGTGTGTTTTGCCCCGTAAGGGGGGGGGGTGAGTCATGGGTTCGATTACCATCTTCAGTTTAGCGACTTTTCTGTGTTTCATGTTCCATTTTTATGCACAGCACACATAGGGTTGTCAAATCGTCAACTATAGGGTTGTCTAAAAGGTGTACAAAAGACAACAACCCAGGTTGTCAAAATAAATAAGGCATGACAATTAACAATGCATGACAGACGTCATTTGTATAATAAATGCAATTTTTTATATACTTTGTTATCTGACGAACGGGTAAATAAGGATTAAAAAATCGATTTACCTGGTACTGTCCTTGTTTTAATTACAGAAGTATAGCAGCTGGCCGCATACATCTGTGAATCCGTGGGACGGGGAACCCGGGCTCTGCATTCTCTCCTGTTTCAGCAGCCGCAACCTTCCAAGGGTTTCAATCTATTTTTCTCTCTTCTGGACCACCCTTTTCCGGCCCTTAGGATCTTATTCCGGTTTTTTTCCTTAGTCTTTGAGGGTTGGACAAACTGCGGTCTAAATTCTGGACCCGCCCCTGGCATAACCTTTGCCCGAATTGCTCTCGATGAAAAAATGGACCAATTGGCCAATGTCAATAACGCGAGCTTATTGATATCCTATTTTTTTCACAGATTAATGACCAAATCCATTGCCATATCAGGGGCGGATGGTCCTACCCAGGAGAGTCAAATTGCGTTTTAAGCCAATCCATTTCCACATATCGCTCACCCACCCAAGGATGAAGAACCTTAATGAGTTTGAGGTGAAAGGTAACGGTCACAGATCTGCCCTTCACATTTGCACACTGTGTAATACACCCAGTATATGCTGATGTGCGAGGGGATGCTCCGCTTTGCGGTGTCATTTCTATCGGCTTTCTTACTTGATTACAACTGTAATAGGCATCATTTCCATTTTTTTCTGTTTCATTGTTTTAGGCAAAAAAAAAAATATCCATGTGACCGTGATATAAAAGTTTCGGCGTTATTTTACTTTTGAACGCAAATGTTCCTGTTTTCCGAAGGAAAGAATTATGATTGAACCGTGCTTTGTCTTGATTGTCTTCACAGATAACGTTCCCTATGGAGTTACAATTTCGCCCACCCCCATATATTATATATACACACAGGCGGATCCAAGATTATTCGATCGGGGGGGGGGGGGGGGGGGGGGGGGGGGGCAGATGTCATGCCGAATACACGGGTATATTTAAGACCAAAATCCTTGGACTTGAAATTACAATTGCTGAGAAAAAGCATCTTTGAGATATAAAAAAATGGTCAGAACATAAAACTATGAATTATATTTTGAAGGAACGTTACAGCTGCCCTTGTTGACTAGGATGTCTAGGATAATGACCAATTCCATTGCCATATCAGGGGCGGATGGTCCTACTCAGGATAATCAAATGACAAAGTGTGAATAAATGTCCCTGGGTCCGAAAGAAGGGGGTGAGGCGTTCAAGGCGCCAAAAACTGGCTTGAAACACTAAAAAAGGTTACGGCGGCTGAAAAAGGGGATCAGGACCCCTTGGACCCTACCCATGGATCCGCTTTTGCATTTAAGCTAACTTACTGTTACTAACACAATGTTTACGTAAAAATAAACACATCTGTGAAGTGTGAACTTGAAAAGACATATAAATTGGAGGTCCGCTTGCGGATCCGCGTTAAAGGAATTCCCGAAGCCGGGTAATTACAAAACAAAATCAAAACAAAAGGACAGATTTCTGACATGCGCATTGGACTGAGACTGCCAACATATTCCAGCAAAAGCCTGTAGCTGTAAAATGCCTTAAAGGCGTTTTCCCGGCAGTGAAATTGGTGAACGTACCGCATAGGGAGGACACACCAACAAATAATTATTCTGTGTATTCCTACAACCGAAAATTTAATGCCAACAATCGCATTTTGTTCACTTTTATATAGGTTGGTTCATCGAACCTGTGAAATTTTAAAAACTTCCACGATTTCTTTAATGGTACATTTATCCAGTTTGACACAATATTAGCCCGTGGTCCATTCCTTTCAGAATTCTTTCCATGAATCAAGGCAAGGGCACAAGTTAGCGACATTAATGAGGACCTGGTTCTCATTTACAAAAAAGGATGCCGAAATAAATTAATACCACAATTATTTGAAAATATTTTAAAACACCTTGCAAAATAGGTACTGACAAGCCTGAGAGTAATTAATTTCGTTATGTGGCTTAAAGTGCAAATAACGCGTAACTGAGAAAGTAAGACCTTAATATCAGACACATGTATAAATTTATAAGCTAATATTAGCCGCTGAGCACGATAACATTGTTGGCTCTATATTGCTCAATTTAAGCCATTATCGAACTAAATTGTTATAAACTTATATCCAGTTATACATATTGCCTTTATTGCCTTCAGATAATAAGAGAATTAACCTAGTCACTTTTCAACCTAGTTTATAGCGCCGTTTCTGCCCTCTGACATTATCAGCGTCAGGTGGACTACCGAACGGCACCATTCTAGCCATGGAGAATGTACCGTATTGGTTAATATGAATAGTTGTACAATCCCTGTAAAATAAATATAGTTTAGATTTCAACAGGTTAGGCTTACCAGTGCGTTATAAAAGCCTACTGTGTATTCAGTGCTGCCTAGTTAACCGAGTAACATTTTCCAAAATAAAAGGCAAGGGCCTACTACATCAGTAATTTTTGTCGTAGGCCTATATTCAAGTGCTTCTCATTTGGAATTAAAATGAGACAGTGCTATATTTCATACACATGCATGCACACGTACGTGTTCATGATAGTTAGTGATTGTTTGGAATAACAGACATACAGATGTGCATCAAGTTCTGCCTGTGACCTAAGCTGCAGAAAAATACTAGATGTATGCTATCATGTTGGCGCATTGTATCACTTCGGGAGACGGGATAGAGGTGGAGGCAGATAATTCAATTAATCACATATAAATGTCTTTCTTTTGCCGTACACACGTTCATATTGAATATAATAAGACACGGTATTTGAAGTTAAAATCCACCCGGGATATGACATGGTAAAATGTTTATGAAACAATGATAAGGACTTATTGATCCGAATCATAATATACTAGAATATTACTTGTTCCTGTGCGAGGATGGCGGGGCAGGTCCACAGCTACACGCCGGGGGACCGGCTGACCATGGGCCGAGATTACCTCATGGATAAACACATTGTAGGAACTGATGGATGGCGCTGCGAAATTGTCAACCTTTATCAAAATTGAGGGGAAAATATGGACAATGCCCCCTTAGGACATACTTGGTATAGTGCCCATCAATTCAGGCGAAGAACGTGCTTTCCCGAGGCGAAGCCGTATAGGAATTGTCTGAGGAATTGGCAACACAAGCTAAACTACCCTAGATAGTGAAATGATATCTTCACTGTGTTTTTTTGTCTATTTACTCACAATCCATCATATTTTTTTAGTAGGGAAAAACCACCTATTATACCTGTAGCATAGTACGCATGCTTGGACACGCCCCGCGAGACTTCAGTCGGGTTTGTGCGGGATGGGCTTTCCACAGGTGAATCGTCATTGACTAAAACTATTGACAATCCATTACCCGGGGCCCTGAGGATGAGATCAGTTATTAAATAGTTTGACTAAAGTTCTATGGTAGAATCTAGCCATTATGCCAGGTCGTGTTATAAATATTTGCTTCAAATGTTATTAGCATAATCTCAGCAATAGACTGACCGTGTTGGTCTATTTATTTGTATTAATCTGTGACCAGTAAAAGACATGGCATCTAGACCCTCTAGGACTTGGAGGGGTCAATGGTGCTTTTCCGCATTCAGGGCAGAAATGTGTCAAAAAGACATGCACGTTATAGAAGTATATGCACCAGCTATTTAGTCATTAAAAAGAGGCCAAAACCTCAGTTTTATCTGTATAATCAGGCACCTTTTAACAGTGATGTAGTGCTGTTCCCTGGTTGTGAAACAGTGTACTGCACCTATCTTGAATGGCCTGGTTTAGTTTGATAGAGGGCGCGGCAATTCCCATGCGCAAAACGTGCATATCCGGGGCGTGGCCACGGAGAAGTTGCATGAAAAGTCTTGTGTGACCACCGTTATTTATCATACAGATTTATCGTGTCTTCTGCATTTTCACGAATCAGGACACATACTTAATTCAGCAACGTTTAACACAGAGAAAATGCCAGAGAAAAGGCCGGACCATAGTTCCGAGGCAAAGGCCGGACCATAGTTCCGAGGCAAAGGCCGGAACACGCTTGAGTAAAAATTAACATGGAACGCACCATTATTATAGACAAGTTAAGCACATGTTTCCGCCCTCTCCTGAGAAATCTGCCTTGAGTATGAACTTTTATTAAATTGTAAAATTTCCCCCTCTACTTCAGAAAATAAAGACTATAAAGTGCCTGTATATAAGGTTATAAATGAGTTCCCAGCAATAGCAAGTCGGAGTTGTTCGATATATATATATATATATATATATATATATATATATATATATATATATATATATATATATATACGTTTATAAAAATGCATCAATGCATAAATGTCACTACCCGCAGGTTTCGTGCGCACTGCGTGGCACTCATCAGGTGACTGAATGGGGTTGGTTTGTGTTTGTTCATGTATGGGTGCGTGTGCGAGATTATTTACGGTTGGCTGGTTTTTGCTGTATGATGCCTGCAAGTGTTGAGTAATTCACTTCGTTTATTAAGGAGTGGCGTTCTTTTATAAGTCATAATTTGTAGTTTTTCTTGTTCGCATAGGTTACACCTGTTATTCATTGTTGTTGTAGTTGGCTTAGCTATAATAGACCATGTCATACTGTGTGAGGTGCCTTGGCGTTTAAGTTTCCAAATATACTTTGATAGTTCTGTTTCTGTTTCATACTTCTCGTATTTAAACGACTTCTTGTGGTTCGCATAGCGGCTTTTAAAAGTATTTCATGTGTTTCCTATGTATGAGACGGTCCCGTTATTTGTAGTTATATCAGCTTTGTAAACAACACTTGTTGTTAGGCAGTCGCCGTTCAGTGGACATTCTCCTTTATTCCTGCAGTTGCAAGCTCGCTTGGGTTGGGGGTTCGATGTTTGTTGTAGAACTTTTTGGTTGTGGTTTCTAATTATGCTGCCCAGATTTGGGAGACAGCTGTAGCTGACTTTTATAGTGTTTCTATTGAAGAGTTTGTGAGGGGCTGCCGGGTGGGAAATGTTTGTCAATCAGGCGCAGGAACATTTTCCCGACGTTTGTTTTTACGCTCTTGAAGAAAGGGGGGTTGAACCATATGATGTTTCTTCTCCGTTTATTCTTCTGTTTGTTTTTGTTTTGCTGGGGTTTGCTGTAGCTAATTCTTTCGTTGTGTCCAGAGTTTTCTAGCGCGTCGTTATAGATGTGCGCGGTGGAATGGAATGATTCTTCGTCGTGGGAGAGCTGTGATATACGTTTGCCGATAGCTTCTGGAATTTGATTTATGATTTGAGGTGGGTGGTTGGACAATTTATGCACATATAAAGGGCTGTCATTTGGTTTTCTGTACGGCTTATATGAGTTGTTCTTCAGGTCGAAAGTCACGTCAAGGAAATTAACTGTGTTTAGGTTGGATTCGGCTGTGATCTTGATGCCTAGAAGCTGGAGTTCTGAAGTTATTTTTGTTCTGAGTTTGTCTGCTGCTCGTCCTGTCATACCTTTGCGTTCGGCTAATCCGTCATCCCGGTACAGTCCTATGTTTTCTTAGGGGATTATTTTACTGAGCGTGTGAAGTATGAACAGTCCTACGTTCTCGCAGATTTCTGCCCCGTCAAAACTGCCCATAGTGACGTCAAATGACGGGTTGTTTCTTTTTTCCCAGGGCTTGTTTTTGTGGAACAATAGCGATTTTCTGCAGTGTAGGATTGTGTTCAGTTCGCGTTCGGATATGGAACAGTATTTTTTTTACCAGGTCAGACTTTTTATTAGAAGATCCTCAGATATGGAAGGGTAGAATTCGGCTATGTCGAAAAGTAGAAACTTTGATCTTTTTTTGTCTTTAATTGAAGAAAACCAATCGATTGCTTCTGTAGTGTTGCGCCATTGGTAGATATATATATATATATATATATATATATATATATATATAATATTTTTAACAATTGTACAAGGTAACCGCCTCCATTTGTTAAATGCTAGCCCAACTTAATATATATATATATATATATATATATATATATATATATATCCGTTGAATTCTATGTTTAGACTACGTGATTTGGCTGTTGTAAACGCTTCCGTTAATTTTATATCCGTGTGTTGACCAGGCCTGGTGCCTTTTGCACCTGTGGGCCCTCGGTCAATAAACGTCCCCATTGCTGGGCCAATTACATGTATTACCCAGGAACCCCGAAAAGCGCACTCTTTTACGATTGATACACGGCCTTGCGGCAATGCCATGGTCTTCCCTTAGACTCTGCAGAGCGCTCACCCTTGGTTGTGGCCGACCGTGGAAAATCACATCGCTCCTCGGATAAGATTAAAACTCACGATCTCCCGGCTTTGAATCCTCTGCTCTTCCCTTTACACCACAGGAGCCGGAAGGTTGCGACATTTGCCTTCTATGCGTGCAGAAGATTGCGTTTAAGATATTTTAGAATGTCCAACTATTTCTGTGCAGCGTTCAATAATCCGTGTAGACATGCATACCGTTAAAATTTTCGTAAGAAATTTTTCTAACTTCCATGGTTAATTAAGTCGTTTGTTTTAGCCAGGTTTATAAGAAAACGTAGGTCACAGTGACTTAATTTTAGGTTTCCAAATATATTTTTTTTCCTAAAACGGTCACGATGCGAAGGGGGATCTACCTCTTAGGATTGGTGAATTATTGTTTATTTATTGCTTGACTTTACGTACCGAATTCGGAACTAAATGCAACGGGGATAGATATAGCGTCATAACAGAGGCTATAAGGGAGATCGGTGACTTTTTTGGTCTAAACAAATTTCAATCAAAAAGAAAAAAAATAATAGGTGATTCGAGTGATTTTTGTTTCTGTTGTCTATTTAATACACCGTGACCGCAATGTGTAAACAACTTTCAATGAATTATATAACAGACACTATAATTGCCTATTTATGGTATTGTTTTATCAAGGAATGGACGAAACTGTGCGCTATATGAGTATATAGTCGTGCCTTGCGTACTTTGTACGGAGACAGCTTATGCATGTAACTTAAGGGGTGTTCAAAACACGCATTTCTTCCCATTCCCCCTTGAAATAAGGATTCGGGCGACTGTGATTATATACATATCTATTCAGCATGTTGCAAGAATTCACTTGTTTCAATTTGTTTCTATTACGTAATCCGAACATGATATGTTCAAGGTAGAATGTATTTGTGTAACTGAGCACGTATATGTGTATTTCATTGAAACAAGTAGACCTTATGGGTAAATTTATTGGTATAGAAACGAGGTACAAAACACACAGAGGGAAGTATGTCCTCATCGAGCTTACTGTTGACTACTACCTATTACTTATGTGAAATTCCAATTAATTTGTCATGTAAATCCGCCAGGGGGACAAGATATTACATTTTCCTCATGGTTTGTCTGTCCGAAGCTTAACGCAAACGTTTTGAACATATCTTGATGAAATTCACTTCAGAATTAGGTTAACACCGGGGGAATAATTTATTCGGAGGTAATCTTGAATTTTGATGTTTGTATACGATTTTTATATATAGGGCGATGCTTTTGTGCCAGAGATGTTCAAATTAAGACATCCATCGGTATTTAGTCCGGCTTTGTTTTACCCCGCCGTTGCCGAAGGCGCCGTCGTCGGGGGACATAGAAATGGTGAGCGTCCGTCCGTCTTTCCGTCTAGTTGTCTGCCCGTCCGTCCGTAACAGATATGTTTACGCAATAACTCAAAAAAAGAATTTGAGGTACAGTCAAAAACCTTCAGCATTAACGTACATGATGAAGGGCTAGGTCAGGTTCGAATATGGATGACTTTGATGAGGTTTTCATGATCATAGAGGTAATATTGGTGGGTGACATTGAGCAATCTCAGATTTTATACAGGTATTCACAACTTTTCCTGCTATTTACATAACAGTCGGGGGCCATACTAGAACTGTTCCACAGATAAACTTTTCCCTTGTCCTGGTACTCCTCAGACCTGTGTTGGTTATCTTACAGAAAAAAAAATGATTTTTATACTTTAGAATGGCAGTATGTCGGTATAAACTCAAATGTTATCGATATCTGTAATCCATCATCTCATAAGTTAACCGTCGATTTTCGACGGGCTCCTTATTCAAGCTTTGTGCATTTCGCTTCAACGAAATCCCGATTAACTCGACAACTGCATGGGTACCTAACTACCTATTTACTGTAAACAAATTATCTGCGTCCTCGTTGCCCCAGCGCGTATATTTTATTCAGGAACCCCTGCTGAACTATGGATCTTGTGAATGGCCGTTCTCCCATTACAAGTACACCTCAGTGTATTGGGAGTCGTTAGGATTCCTACTATAAATCTGAACCCTGCTCCACAGCCTTTGATATGCTGTCTGTTCTGAGTCGATATCGTGTTAGGCATACATTTTTTGTTTGTTATTACCTTTAAAACATTAAATAACTTTAAATGTTTTTACTAGAACTATGCATTCTAAGCTATGTAGGCCTCCACCGTGTGAGTGGTCCTTAATGTGCGCTACTCCGCAACCAGTGTTTCCATACATTTATTGGCCCATGTTCATAGGTACATTTGTGCAGTTCCCCAACAAGTGTTTGCATCCACTTATTCGACCCATATTCCAATGTTCAAGCCTGCATATGTGGCTGCGCATTTGTGGATATTCCTGGAAATACTTCCGTAATCCGGATCACGAGTCGATCCCACACCAAAATCTTAACGTTCCTTCCTTTGCCCATTCCCGAAATGCACTGATATTTTCATGAGATTCCATTGATCATTGGGTAAGCTATGTTGTGAACAAACTCATACACACACTCACACTTAAAAACACACACGAACGGGAATAAACGCGTGTCCTCGTGGTGCAGGCGATAATTAATAAAGTTTATTGCAGACTCAAAGTCCATATACGATCTATACAGAGAATGAAATGAACGTGAAAAAATATTACAAATGCTGTACATTTTTATATGTGAATATACATGTAAAATCTAAACATAAACAACTGCATATATGCATATACCTTTTCATACATATAAATAAGTTGTCTTTATGTCGTATTCTATTACAGTTTATCAAATTTTGTCTTTTGATAGATTCCTTCTCTTTCCGTCGCTCTCAACCGTTGTACAGATAATGATGTATTTTGGTAGTTCATAATCGGTAGCATGGTTGCGGGGACGGTTATGTGTCACATTTCAATTTCAGATTTTTTTTTCTTTCTACAACACCCAGGGCCGAGTGTCTCTTGTTGCGACTCATGATTTCTACCTTCTCTGACACAAAGATCTTATACTCTTGGACACAGCCAATATCTCATCTAACAGTACACGCCTATAGCTGCGTGTCCACTTATGCGGTACGGATACGGATGCGGATGCGGACGCGTTTTAAATCGCGAATCTAATACTTATAAAAGGAATTCGGTTCACGTCTGTTCGCAATGTTCTCTAAAAACCACGTTGTGTACAATACTGTTCCATACATCATTTTAAAGGGTATTATCCCCGCAGTGACATAGGTGATATGAGAATAAATAATTTTTAATGTACATATTATTTTGAGTGATTTTCCGATTTTACTGACTTGCACGGAGGTTAGACCGAGCACAGCCGAAATGCCTTCGGCAATGACCGGAATGCGTGCATCGTGGTTACTACTATTGTTCATATGAATAACGCTCGCTTTCAGTGAGCTTGTCGGGCCTTCTATTTGAAAGAGGCTCTCACCCACGTCCGTGGTCAGTAAAAGAGAAAAACATGATTCTCGCTTCATGAAATGAAGAGTTAAACTCAGGAGGATAAATGACAAAACCTAGTTCAAGGTCCCAATTTCAGGAACAGACGTGGGGTGGGGTGGGGTGGAGTGGTTTCGGGGGTTTCAGGCCTCAAAATTTGTCTGATACGATGAAAAAAAAAGGTTGCGGTGGCTGAAAATGGGATACGGACCCTCTGCATGGAGTCCCGTTGGGTCCACTTCTGTTACTTACGAGGTATGCATATTTCTGTTTCTTTCTTCAGGAATCGTTTACTTGCAACGTCCATTTAATAAATCTTTCATGTGTTCCTCACATCAACCTAATCTTTTTACGTCCAACGATTGATTCAGTCAAATATCATCGAAAACCTGAATGCCCCCGCACCTCAATCCGGTTCGCAATTTAAACATCATCACTGACCAGGTCTTCAAACATACCGGTGTATGAATTCCTTGCCAGGAGGACAGCCCCACAAAATAAATGTCAGACAGTTTCCCACTGAAAGCCTATTCAACATCTCAGTTAATATAATCTCCCCAGCTCATGGAATAAGCCCGGTATACCGGGTTTTTCAGCTCGTATGGAATAAAGAAGGAGTGTGTCAACTTATGCGGTGCGGAGTACGTGCGGCGTGCGGAAACGGATACGTTTTTTGAAAACCGGACCATGTAGCCGCGGGTACGGATACGCATGCGAAAACGCATAATGAGAGTGCCATTTTGTAGAGGTGAAAGAGGGTGAAAGACCTAAAAACGCAATGAAAAACGTATCTAATGGACACACACGCACAAAATATCCGCATTCGTATCCGCACCGCACACGCACCGCATCCGTACAAGTGGACACGCGGCTTAAATCTTATCTAACAAAGTGGCGGATCCAGAAACTGGGGAACGGGGGAGGCGCTATTACTGGGTTAGCGGCTGATGGGTATTACAAAAACTTATTTATGTTATTATGTATTTAATTTGTTAATTATATATACATATATTTTATATATTTATATGTATTATATTTCGAGCCTATGAAAATTATAAATATTTGTTTTATTATAAGAAAATGACTAGTACATGGGGGAGGGTATGGCAGGGGGGTCACCTTTTGTCACCTTTCTCAAAGTGTGATATATTATGAACTGGTCTATATGAAAATCACATAAAATCTAATCCAAATAAAATGGTACCTAAACTTAATGAAGTTAAATACACTGGTACATATTACTTTGAAGGGACTTGGTTAACATATCCAGTGAACGACAGAAGCTCCGAAAACTTAGTTTCATTCAAACCAAAATGTATCCGTGAATAATATCAGCAACGATTCCGTGGAAGAATCATTCTTGTGGCTGTATGACACGCGCTGCTAACTCTGTCCAAAGTCTCCGGGTACATGCAGGTATGCAACATGTTGTCAATTTCAGTGTCACAGCTGGTTCATGACGTCACTTATCTCCCCTTACAAAGTGGAATGTAATCATTTTCTTGCTTTGTGATATTTTGCAGCCCTAAAATTGACTAATCTTTCAAAGTCCAGACATGTCTATTTTCTCGAAATTTTATAATGTGTTGAATCACTTAGCCATGGTCAGATGGATATGTATAGATATTAGGATTATGCCTGCATTTCGAAACGAGCTCAGGTATTTTTGACTTGGGGAAAGTTATGGTTTAAACTTTTCCTTCAAGGCAAAGTTTACAGATTCCGGGCCCTTTTCTTTATTAATTCTGTATATACGTTCCTAACAATTTATAATATTTCACCTGTTTTTTTTAATAACCTCAGGAGTTTTTTTAGATGGCTCTTCGTCTAAGGACAAGTATCAGCCTTTAGTTAACCATAATAAACAGAAATTCAAAATCCTGACTATAGTAAGATGACATATAATTATCTTACCATTAAACCATTGACTATATGGCCTTTCCGAAAGTACTGTAACTTGAGGCGACAAAACGCTTCTAAGAATAGTTCAGAAACTTCAGGCCTCGGCACGACGCCTTGTCAGATTTTCACAAACCCCTCATTAACTTTACTTTGTGATACTTCAGAAATATTAGAAAAATTTCCAGTCAACAAAGCCAGTAACTTTAATATATCTTGTCAGGCGTTGACGGAGAGCCGACAGCTACACGCGCTGTCCTCAGACATTGCTATAATAATGCGCAGTCTTCCAGAAAGATGTCAGATCCAATCAAGAGCTTCAGATGCTGTGACAGTTTTGGTGTCAGATTAAGGCAGACTGCGCCGCCGTGCTGTGACAGTAAAATATATCAACGACAGTGCTGGCTTTACTTTATCATGGGCTGGTGATGCAGCCATTGATCTGTGTGACAGTCTGAGGACCTCCAGCTTGTTCTTATCAGGCTTAAAAGATTGATGAGATGGGTACTAGTATTCAATTACACAGTATAATATAAACAAATTTGGTGAACTATACTCCGACCCAAACTTGTTTTTTTTTTTTTTTTTTTGCAGCCATGGATTGTTAGACTTTCCATATCTGATGTCATAGGAGTCTTCTTTTTTCAAGGGCAGATACCACGTTCTGCTTTCATTAGCTGTATAAAGAAGATAAAGGAAATTACCAAAAAAAAGAAGAGATGTTTAGCAGCGTTGTAATAAAACTTCTCAGACTACCTTTCAGAACTTAACAATGTCCCTATCATGGGAGTAAGTGGACAGAGGGACGGAGGCTACATACCACTCACAATTTTCAACAAAATTAGTTAAAAAATGTCGAGGAATGGTTTGTATCTTGTGTGTCTTTGTGTTAATTTTAATTCAATACAGCGAGCGGTCCGAGCTGTATTATCAATGAATGAACCACTGGTTCCCACACCATCCATCTTGTAAAGATGATAAGAACCAGCAGGTGGGCGTGTACTCTATTATAGAGGTCAAAATGTGTATAAACCTTCATTATAAGATAATACCTGTACTGTCGCTGATAGATGCTACTGTCACAAGACAACACCACTGACTCTCCGTACATGGCACAGCACTTTCCGCCTGCCTTAAGGTTTTGGCGCCTTTGAGATCGATGTGCATTGACCGCGGGTGATATAAGGTTATATCGAGTAACTTTTTATTTCAGTGACCGCTCTGCAGTTGACGAGGAATATATAGGTCAGGGAATAAAAACATAGAACTTGGTCACAAGGAAAAAGGTTTCAACGAGAGGTCGATCTCCGGTGTCTCTGACATAAGAAACATTAATTATGCTGATATTGAAAGAATAGAAGGAGCTAGAGATGTTGGGTGAACTCCCAGTTTTTTTTTAATGTGTCTGTTTGTGTCACCTCTCTATCCCTTTATCATTTTACTCTGTGTTTATGTAAATGCTACATTTCTGTTTCTCTCTTGAGTTATTTTGAGTTTAATTCAAATTTTTTTTTTATTTTTTAATGTATCTTTATTCTTTGATTATTTTTCTAATTATAAATCGCAATCTTTTAGGATACTTGCAATATACTCGTATACAATATACTTGCAGTATAATCCAATGTCACCGACTATATATTCACTCTCTCTCTCATTGTCTCTGTGTCACGGCAAATCAAACCTTACATTATGAGGAACGACGCCGCAATTAGCCGAACGAGTCTTATTAACATCGGAAGGAAACAAGCCCAAATAGGCAGTGAATATTCTCCATGAACCAATGCAAAGCCATAATCCTTGTCAACGTAGCAACACTGGAAAAGCTACCTAAGGAACAGCTCCAATAACATCTGAGGAAGGGGGCTGAGCACCCGATAGCTAGTGTACAAGAACCTGCACAGAGCTAGCATTAAAAAGGTGCAACATTTAACATTACTTATTTTTTTTCTCTGTGGCACGCAGTCTTGTAATGGTTAACAAACAGGTTGACTGTGTTCACTCCCACACAGAACCATCACAAGGTATAAAACATGTAAAATGAAGAATATCAGCCTACGCGGTGCGCAGAATCGTTGGCCATCCGCCAAAATGACCAAGTACTTACTTTTATATCATATGCTTGCAAATATTTATGTACATTTAAAGTCCCCATGAATTATGACATGAGCTGTTCATCCTGGATATTATACTTAAATGAGTAATTTGCGTGACCTTTGCTCTCTCGTGATTTTCTCGGATTGTCCGGAGAAGTTGAAAAAACAGTGACCCATTATTATGAAGCTCAGCAGAAGACCATAGCGAAAAGCGTGATTTGTCTTCAATAGTGAGTAACGACCGTTATTAATACGTAATGTTTACAATTGCCGACTTATTTCGAGCATATGACAAACAATTTTTATCCTATTTTATCATATTTTTCCTGCATTGTGTTTTACCATGGACCCGGTTATACTAAGTTGTATCTCAAAAGAGAAACTTCGCAGATTGTCAGTACAGAAAACAGTTATCTCTATGGCGAAGGGGTTTAAGACAATGACTTTTAATCAGCGGAAACAGGAAAACCCTTTTCATCTATATTTTATTATGCAAAGCACATTCCCGGTTTGTTTACTCCAGACGGATGCTGTTTTTATCTACACAATGTACATTTCTTTTGGACGGAAACAATGTCAATATGTTGTCTTGAGGAGTAGGACAAGTAGCCGTGATGAATGTGGCGGTCCTAACCTGCGTATTTAACTTCTGGCTTGGCTTTTTATTTTTCCTTCCTGTTTTAAAAATGGTTATCGGTAAATTCCCTTGAACGGCCACTTTATTTGTCTTATTTCGATATTTTACTTTTTTTCTTACTTCGACTGTCTAGTGATTTTTTTTTCTTATATAGGATAAAAAAGAGAGTGTAAGAGAGCTAGCGACAATTGCACACGGATGGTATTACTTCTACAAACACATGCAGTCTAAGTCGTTTTGTTTATTCCTCCCACTCATGAGATGAAATGTTAGCTCTTGCAACGAATATCAGCATATAAAGAAACAACTGGTCAGAACTTAGTCTAGTGTAGCCAGGATATCCAGTGCCGATCAATCTTTATTATGCAATGATTACTTTAGAATAAAATTGTAATTACATCACTTACAATTAAGCAAGACATTGTGTTCCTAGGGATTTAATCAATAATTGGTCTTACTTTATTTGCCATTCTGTTCGGTAGTAATGATAATCTAATTAGCTTTATTAATGTAATCTCTCTCTAGATATATAATTGTGGATTGCCATGTAAATATAAATACTAATTTTCTAAACTGGCAACTAATTGTATCACACATTTACGATATTTGGCCAAATTAATTACCATTTTTTGGTGATTCCCGTGTTCCCGGTGTTAATTTAAACATTTAAGAATCAATGGAATCATCATTTCAAAATATTTACATTTGAAACCTATAATTTCAATTAGAAATTCATTATGGGCAATTATTCATGCCACAGCAGTTTTCAACTATAAGGATTTGTTCTAATCAGTTGGCTTTCCGTAAGATTTACATCTCAAATTTAATTTGAATACATGAATATTAAAACGAATATACAGTTCGTTCACCGAAATTAAGATTTTAATAAAAAAGTGCCAGTACACAGAAAATTCGCCCATTGTTCATGAGGTTCAGCTGGCTAGCATGACATTTGACCTTATATTCAGAACTTTTTAAGTCATGTTCCTTAAGAGCGGCATGGTTTCTTTAAAACAGTTGAAAACAACTAGAAAACATATTTTATATTCTTTGTATTAAGTTTATCATAACAAGTCAAATATTTGCTGTAATTCTCAAAATCTGTCTTGAACTTTCGAATAAGGCAATTATATAAAAGTTTGGTTAACAAAAAGCAGATGAAACTTTCCAAGATGTTAATTGCATTGAATTCCATTGCAATCATTTCAATGAAAACTCAGAATCTGAATCGTATGACTGTATCAAATAAAACGCAAACCACAGGTCAAATAAAGTAAATGTAGCCTGAACATAAATGGAAATAAATTTGCAGCAGGTGCCATCTAAGGCTAGAAACATCCACTGCGCGCGCGCACACCAACTAGTAGCTGTGCCCCACCACTGCACAAAACAATATTTTCAAAGCTTACATCCGGTGCTTCTTCTGTGTCCCTGCGTTCGTAATTCATATCCTCCCATGGCAGGGTTGTCGGAAATGATCGTACCTTCCCTCGTGTCATGTTATGTCAAATATATCTACGTAGACTGTGTTACTCACACACAGAAACAACAATTTAGGGAACAAATGAACCGGAGATAGCAAGTCCGTGTGTCTAAGATAATGGCTTACATAAAATGTTTATATACAGATACGAGACATATGAAGCATGATAGTTTACAGAGCATATATTCCTTTTGTTTAAATGGACTACACTTCAAAGAATTCGTATGCCTGTATACATTTAAGCGTAATTGTAATGTGCAAACAAAGAAAATATCAGTTAAAATCTAAACAGAACAAGACAGCTGCAAAGAAGCGAGGTTATGTTTGAATAAACATCTCGATGTTACCGATCTGTGGTTTATGAAAGCTGGGCCGCGCCCCCAAACACGCCTTTCATTTTAAAAGGCTTCCTGTGTGCATGAATTACTGTTCACCTTGTATGTGCACCAGAGCAGTGAACTACTATATTTACTTCTACCTGACCGTAAACTACAGTCCAATTTACTCATAAGGTGAATATTCAAAAGAAAACGTGAACCGGTTTGATAACCGTTCCAGCAGGACGCTCTAAGCCCTCAGAACTCACGACAGATAACGGTACAATATCTATACTAGCCGTGACAACCCGACTTTGTAGGCATGGATGATTGAGCTGGTAAGCCTATTTGAGTCGTGATACAAGCAATATTGAGGAATGCATCGCAGTGGTCTTTCATCAGGTTGCATTCATGTTGTGGTAGCAAGCCCATAATCTAATCATAAGGCTACGAATGATTAAAGAATACATGAGAACTCGCAACCCAAACTGAAATTCCTTCTCTTTGGTAAAGGGTTATTTCCGGTATCGCATCCAGTAACCCGTGCGAGCCATGTTTGTTATCATGCGTTTATTCATTGTATTCGTATAACCAAGGCTTGAAAATGCATAGAATAAAGGTGTTTTATCATGTTATATATAAGTTTTTTCATTGAATAAATCTTGACCGTAAATATATTCCAATGACAGCTCGTGGTTCCCGTCTAGACCCAGACAGTTTTAACAGAATTTACATGATTTGGCCGGCTTGTGAGTCATTTTGAGGACAAGAGTCTGCCCGTGTGTTTCAGAATTATCCTTTCTGAAGTAGGCATATTTATTGCCGATCTCGGCTACTTTGTAATACGAGTGCAAGGAATGCAGGTAAGAGGACGAGTAGACTTTACTCTGCGTAATCAACCACTGTCCATCTGCGTTTCTTTTAAGCGCAACAAAATAAATGTAATTTTTTTTATATATCTCATTTAGACAGTATGCCACTATAAACCTATATATTCTTTTAACTGTTTGAATAAAAAAAACAACACTCAACATCTCAATTAATATATCTCCAAAACTCCGGTAAAGAGCCCGGCATACCGAGTTTTGAAAATAGTTTAAATATAGAGAGGGCATTTGATGACGTACAGCTTCAGAAGAAATCGTGTGACTTCCACTGAAATCTGTCGGAGACACATATTAAATGAGTCCTCAATCAAGGAATAAAGAGTTAGTTGTATTTGTCGGGTGTTTATCAACATATGTTGTTATTAATATATCTAAAATCGTGGTGGTTTAAAATATCATTTTGACAAACCTGTATATCAAAATGGACAATTGAAGCAGAGGGAGAAAGAGATCTGATAACAAACTGTGATAATAACGCATCCTTTCAAATGTTAATTTTCCATATTAGGAAAATCATCCTAGATACAACACTTTTTCACTTAGTAAGACTCTCTGGAGAACTGTTTGATAAACTGTCCGTAACAAACACGCTTTCATATTATTCTATACTGAATTGAAGGATATGAAACTACAAACTTTCTCAAAAGTAGCTTGCCGTACCGTCTCCAGGGGTCTCCACTAAGAACACCCTTGAAGCAAATCAACCATTGCTTAGTCCCATATACTCTCATGAGCCAGTGATGGTGTGGCTTTCTCTAGTTGGCTCTAGCCTTTATGTCAGGTTGTATTAACAAAGTTCAGCATATGTTGCTTTTGGAGCAGATGCTGTATTTCTGATGTGATTAAACTCATATTGATCTGACAACTGGATGAGCAAACCAGCAGATGTGACTTCCTGCTGGCCCGTTCTGTTCCATCTCTGCTGAAAGAATCAGCAGTTTTACAGCATATGTTCTATTATTACTGGACCTCAATATATTTACAGCAGATATTCTATAAATAAGCTGTCTTGAAATTACAATCAAGCCAGATACAGCAGCTTCTGCTATTTCTCTGCTGCTGCAAGATGCAATAGTATGGATTGCGGAGAACATATTTTCAGCAGATCCAATCACACTGCGATTTTTTTTAATGTTCTTCGGATGGTCAGCAGATATTGAGCATATACTGTTTCAGACTGTTTGTAGATATAGATATTTTAATGTGAATAAAATTATTTTGCAAGATATACAGCAGATTTAGAGTATACGCTAAAGATTCGCTGAAAGCTACTACAGTAATTAGACGGTGGTCCCGTCTGTTTCCCATTATTTCCACAACCATTTTTTCTTATTCTACTTTTTGTCCTAGAATAATTACTTGTCATCACTGATTATCACAGCCGATATCATTTTATTTTGATTGACGGAGGGACATTGGCATTAAAGATATCTCCCTCAGTTGCCCTCAAAGAATTTAGAGATTAAAAAGTGTTCTTTAGAGTTTAGGTTTATTTTTGTGTGGATAATGGTATATTTTTTTTCGGGGAATTAGCGCTCATATAGTATGGAAATCCAGTAATGATGCTGAGGAGAGAGTTTCTTGAAACATGATCAGCACAAACATTGGTCTGATTACCGCATGCCTGACCTAAAACCGGGACTAACAGGTTCAAACGACAACGCTGGTCAAGTAGGAAGGAAAGCCGTATACTTTCGACAGAAAATACCCAAAAGCGTAAGTTTTCCACTTTCTTATCATTTCTTTAATTTCCAAAATGAGAAAGATCTATAGTTGTTAGTTTTTTTTTTATTTCCGATTGGCTGGTTAACATATTCAGGATATCTTTCACTGAGATGAGTTATACTATACGTCCTAACTCTGATAGATTGTCTCTCCTGTTCAAGCTGAAGTAAGATATTTTGAAACCCGTGGAAAGGGTAAATAAACAAGGATTTCCTTTTGTTTTTGTGGCAAATATTCATATTAAACCTTTGGGGGGAAATTGTAGATGTTAAGTCCTGCTACGTCTACTTAATCTCACCAGATTAGTTGCATCAAGCTCTTTCAAGCAAAAAAGATAATATATTCCCATAATCTCGCATTGTCGGAAACTAATATATATGGTCAGTTGTTTAAGGACAAGGTGGTCGTATAAGTGAGGATCGTGGACGTGTTAGCAGGTTGGTCATCAGGTGAGTTTCCACTGTACAGTTGTGTATGTATATTTCATAACTAAAGAAAACTTGTGGTAATGAGCCAAGGTGAACGCTAGCAATGTCGAGCTGTATGATCTTTTGCGGCAGATCTGCGATGTGATCATGTTTCACGGGAATTCTATTGTGTGCTAGTGCATGTCATTCTGTAAGCTAGGGCATATCACTGATGCTTAAAGCAAATCATGGCCCGTTTCTGCGGGTTTAATGGGACAAAGAGACAGGACACTTTTGGAAATATATAGAAGATATCATTTTCATCAAAACTCGATGTTTTTAATCAAATACACATCAGGGAAGTCACGTTTGCATAACATCAAACTTTTTTATACGAAATTAATAAAAGGCCGCGCATATTTATCACATAACAATATAATGATTAAAATATTTAGCGCAGATATTTTCACCAAAACAATAAGCAACAACATATTTTACCACATTTTCCATCTATATATATATGCTCTCTTCAACTGACATGGTATATCGATTATTTTCAGTTTCAGACCCATTCTTTGTTTTATCAAATGTTCACAGAATATATATATATATATATATATATATATATATATATATATATCATCCATACATAGCATTAGGAGTATAAAGATAGTTCGTTATATTTCAAAGATTCTAAATGCAAGTATGAGTTGATGAGTGTGGATAAGTTTCATACACATCCTAACTAGAGGCATTGTGTTTAACCTTTGATTATTTGATTGTGCTCTCAGCAAATTTACGCAAATGGTCCATAACACAGTTTTTTAGAATCTCTAGATTGTTATGATAATATCTAAGGAGGGTGTCCATTGAATGTTTGAATTAATCTAGGTTATGTTTAAATCTTGTATCTATACAATAATGACATACGTCAATGGGACTTACGTCCATCGTGATATATGTCAAAGTCTTTCCAACGACACATGTTACAGAGCTAACCAGTAATAGGAGTTGTTGAATCGGGATGTTTCCTTTGTGGTTGTTTTCTCCTATTAGGATCATGGTAGATTTTTCGGTCTCACAAAACCTTCTTGTCCAATCTTAAATTTCTGCAGAAAAGCATTCCTTTCACAGATAGGGAAGGCCGTAAGCATTTCATGGGCATCGTTCCATGTATATTTAAAGGGTACAAGGACAAGGTGGTCTTCTTGAAACAATGTTCCATTGTCTGGCTGATTTGGTGCCCAGTTGGTGTAGCTCAAAGGTTCGCCAGTTGCGTTCCATATCCAAGTTCCTTCCTTCGCTATATCGGTACCGGATGTCCAGAAGCCAAATATGGCTGTAGACAAAACATTGATACATAGATAACAAAAAGGTGGGTTCTAAAACTCTGAAAAATTCTTCATTTCGGACAATGCCATTTCAGGAGAATGAGCTGTCTTGTGCTTTATAGTTTCATAATAAAACACTTGTTCACCAATGACCTGCTCACATTTTGTCTTATTTACTAGTGATTCGTCCTATTGTTTTTCATGTATCTTAAAACTGAACTGCTCAAATGTTACCCTGTATATTAAAGAAGGTATAAAAACCACTTCATATCAAAACATTTATCTATGCATGCATACATGCCTGTAATTTATTTCCAATTCTAAATCTAAAAGCATCTCTATTATATCTGTCGCACTTTTTTCTCGGTAACGCTTCGGAATTGTACATTTTTGGTCGTGAACTGTTAGAAATGAGGCAAATTATATTTACGGGGGGCATTTTCTCTTATTTCACCAAAATTCCAGAGATAATTTAAATAAGGGGCTGCCTCAGCGCCATCAGTCGGCAACTACAACTGTGTAGCAAAGCAGTTACACTCCGTTGAATTAGGATGAATGTAAATATGAGATATCTTACCATCTCTTTCGAATTTCATCTCTCTTTTGAGGTAAAACTGTTCGTGCTCAGATTCTATACTAACGAGATCACTGTTCTTCTTGCTACAACACTTGAAACCGTCTTCCCAAATTTCAAACGATTTGTGAATGAGGTAACAACTGGGAATAGAGCTGCCGTTTCTAAAAATACGTCCCCATCTATAGGCATGTTTAAATCCCTCGGGACATGAAAAACCTAAAATGTACATGAAAATTTGAAAAAAAACCTACCTGGTTAAACACGTATAAATGAAAACCATGAATACATTATATTAACAAGTTAAATTGAAAAGCATACTTAAGTTAAATGTTTCTTCTGAATGTCTAGTTCAAGCCAATGCCTAGGTAGACTATTCCCTGTACAGGTATAAATGAAACCAATGAATAGCTAAATTATTATTTATACGAGTTAAATTGAAAAGCAAACCTAGGTAAACTGTTCTTTACAATGACTTATTGAAAGGGATGCCTAGGTAAACGGTTCTATAAACATTTCAAATTGAAAATGCACACGTATAAATGACTATCATGATGAGGTCACTATAATTTTTACAAGTTAATTAAAAAGCATACCTTTAAAATGTAAAATTGAAAAGTACAAATTGGTAAACTTGTACATATATATTTCAAACATATGGTATATATATTTCAAATTTAAAAGCATGCCTAGATAAATGTTTCTTAGTACATGTCACATTGAAAAGCACCCCAGGTAAACATTTTGATGTACATGTCAGATTTAAAAACACCAGTAAGTAAACGTTTCTTCATGCATGTCAAATAGAACTAAAGAAATATCAAGGTTGACGATTCTAAGATTAAAACCATGAATTGGTTAATTATTATTCATATAAGTTAAGTTGAAAAGTATACCTAGGTGATCTTTTCAATGTAAAATTAAAAAGGATATCTTTGTAAATTTTCCTTTTCAATTCTGATTGAAAAGCATAGCTTTGTAAACTGTTCTTTATACATGTCAAATTGAAAAACATGCTTTGGTAAACGTTTTTCTATACATGTCGCATTGAAAAGCTTGATTAGCTAAACGTTTCGTTGATCAATGTCAAACTGAAAAAAAAAATTGGTAAACGTTTCTTTATACATGTCAAACCGAAAAAAAATCCCCAGGTGAACATTTCTTTATACATTTCAAATTGTACAGCATGACTAGGTTAAATGCCATTTATAAAAGTAAAATAAAAACGCATACCTAGTTCTTTCAATATCGAATTGTAAAATTTTCTTTATAAATATCTAATTAAAAATACTTACTTTAAAAAATATAATATACTATAAGAGTGACTAATAAAGAGCCGTTGTCTGTTTTTTTTATTAATGTTATTATAATTATTCGGATGAACGCGATTGGTTACATACAGTGAAACGACGAAAAGTTATAGAAACGCATATTATATATCATGAAGAACGGGGACCCGGAGCTATACAATGCTTCCCACGCTCCGTCTTCTGATTGGTTAAAGGATGACCGTACAATAGGAACCTTGGCACCATTATTTTTTTAATCATCACATATATTTATTTCCGATATCAACTCTATTTCCTGTTGTTATTTGAATGCTGCCGACTTTAAATGAAACAAGACTTCCTGCCATACAACGTCCAGCACAGATCTACACCTGTTCCCACACCCTAACCTGATTCTCCACATTGGGTATTTTAACCGATTTTTTGTATTGAACTCTAATAGTTTGAGAAGAACTACAGTTCTGTAAAAAAAGAAATAAAATGTGGTCGTTCTTTTCTTGATGTTTTCCTACATAGGCTGAAAATCGTGACGTCACATTTTTGCACATTATTTGAATACTATTTAAGATATCGCCAGTATATTTGGCACTGGACTCCTTCATTATAATTGGCACTTGGCCGTGAAAGATTCTGCTTTCTAGGTCAACGATCGTCTACGGAAACGTAGCCTAAGTGATAAGTGTTGAGTCCCCTATCTCATATGGTTTTGCATGACTGAATTCAAAAGGTTTGCCATATAAATGTAATAAATCAGATTTGGTACAGGCATTTATCCGTTTTCACTACCGCCTATAGATAACAAGAATATGGACATTGGATATCAGAAAAGAATTAAGTTTTGAGCCCTCTAACCATAACAAATAGAACAAGGACACTAAAGCTCTGGGTAAAAGTTATCGGATCATAGCAAGGTACACCCTGAGTAGTTATCAATGAAATCGGATAAGAAAGGTGGCAGAATAATAACAATAGTAAGAGGAATAATGCAGTGATGCACTCGATCCCAACCCACCAACAAGCGATTCTTTTGATTTATGGTTCGCATTGTCGGTTCTCCCCCTCAGTGGTCCTTGTATATGCTGAGATTGGGTTTGTTCAGTCTCGGTCATGTTTTTACGTTGTAAAATGCCTGGATTATTTCTCTGATGTTCTGATCCAGTCGATGGAATGCGGCATGCAATATTTTCTATATGTTTTGCGAGAAAATTCAGCTTCGGGGCATCTTGAATGTGTCGATACTTTTCCTTCCTACCCCATACACACGTACTCCAGGCTGACCAAGCTTCCCACGTCATTTCATCGAAAGCTTTCAATTGAACTGAAGAAAGAAAATGTACTGTAACCAGAGTGTGATTAGTGCCATGCAGTCTTTCGTGAAACTAAATGCCTTTTTGTAATTTAAGAAGATAAATAAAAAATAAACAATTTCGCCTTTATAACCCACTTATTATAAGCTCCCGCAGAATGTCAGTTTGTATTTGCGTCTAAATATCAAATGTGGTCCCAATGTAAATATGTGTTACATTTAAAGCGGTGCTTTAAAATTATACACCAATTTATTATTCTTATTATCATTGTTAAAAACAATTTGTTTCTTTTCCTATTGGTCAAGCAGACAAAAACAGTAACATGAAGGGAATAGTCAGTGTGTGTCATAAATTTATGACGTCCTAATGATAAAACTCTAATATAGTATCATAGTTTTAAAAAAGAAGAAAAAACAAAGGACTAGTGTTTTGTATCTTCAGGGTTGTTTTCACATATGGTCGGTTGTGGGAGCCAATTCCAAAGTTCATCTGAAACACCAAGCACCACCACAACGTCGCCTTCATCATGCGATTTTTAATTATCCTCTCATGGCAGCTGTAAGAAGAGTAAAGCGTAATGATTTCTATACCGGTACCAATAGAGTATTATTCATTGAATATTACACAATAACATTCTTCATTATGTTAGAATGGAGGGGGCTTCTTTTCAACTAATAAGATATTACCAGATCAAGAAATATAAACGGCCAAACAATGGCAGGGGGAACCTTTGTATTTGTGTTTAACAAATACAATGGTCTTGTTTTTTTTTTCCTTTCACATGTTTGTTAGTAGTTTTTGAAACCATATAATCTTATGGGTAATTGGGCGACAGGAGTTCTCGAGGTTTCTGATCTTTGAACAAATGTGAAATGTTCTATGTTTAGATCATTTTGACCCTTTTAATAATTTTTTAAGCATTTGCATTAAATGCCCAACAGTAGTGAAACTGATAGAGATAATTGAAAATTAAATCATATTTGACTGAAGTTAAAATCTCTGTTTTCGTCCTTGTGAAACCCTTTCTGTTTTGCTTTTTCATGGTTACTTACAATAAAGGCTTTGAAATCACTTTATTTATTAACTTATTATGAACCACAAATGTAAACGACAAGCGGATTATAGCATCACTGATGAATTTTACTACATCCGCAACAGGAAAGGCATAAGTCTCCTGTATCTGGGTTCTAATGAAAGATTTATGTTTTAGTGAAAAACTTGAAACATAAAAAGACACATGTAAATGAAAGAGTGTGTATACATTTAAACAAATAAGCCGATAAACAAATATTAAGATGCATTGCTGGTACCCATAAAAAGGCTCTACGTGTATAAAAAAAATATATCTTACGAAATGTGACAGCATGTAGATTTGAGTTATATCTGCTCGCATTTTGACTGTCTCGATATACAGCCAGGATTTAACAGGTAATTCTCTTCGACCCAGTCACCAGAACATATTCAAAGCGTCTATTACCTCAAAGTAGCCCAATATTCCTACATCTGGTGTATATTGCGATATACAGTAATTATAATTACTGTTAATTATACAAAAAATAAGGCGAAAATGCAGAGCCCACGGCGCATTAGTTATCCATTTTGTTTATATTCACGTGATTATAACATATGACAGACCCCCAAAAATGGCCGCCGATCGTAATCAAAAACTTTCAACAAGAGCAAATAACGGCCGATGAGACAAACCAGATGTTTGTAAATGATAAAGATGGATATGCTCACACTAACAAAAACTAGTAGGCAGCCAAACACATCTGATCACATAGTTAACTAAAGTTCATAAATATGTACCCAGAGGATGAAAAAAAATAACATAAGGCCAAAAAAATTAAGGTATGGTTGTTAGGCACCGCCAGTGTCAATTTTAACAACCCGCATCAAAAACTATTTTGATTTTCATCTTTCAAGAAGATAAAATAATACAATTTTGATATGATTTCCTTTGTTATGTAGTGTTTTTACTTGTTTAGAAAAAAATTCTGTTATCACATGCTTTTCCCTGATCATATGATATTTTTATCGAAACATACAAGAAAATGTAATACAAAAAATCCCGCCCAACCGCACTGATTTCTGAAAAAAAGGGCCCGAGAACCATGCCCTATTTTTGTTTTGCCCTAAATGTTACAGATTCAACAGGAGAATAGCTGATATTAATATATCTGAAAATCGTGTTGAAACAATATGTTAAAGCGATAGTTTATAGCATTTAGTTGAGACAGTTCTGATTGTCAATGTATGGTTATATATATGTAGTTAACATAAAACCTACCTAAGTTTTTTAGGCAATATTCTGGATCACATAAGCCTATGAACAGCAAACGACGGGCAGCTATATGGAAATAAACGACAAATTTTAAGTTTTGTTCAACTTTTGTTGTTAAAGAGGCTTAATCACTCATAGAAGTATTAATACCTATAAAAGGTCCTTTGATCAGATTTGCAACGATGAACATGTTAATAACTCGGCTGCAAAAATATACTTCTGGGCAAAAACACAGAACGTTAAATAGAGACTTTAATGGAGATTAAATAATGTTATCTGTCATACTGTGACGATGTATAATTATTCAGTATTATTACCTGTCAGTGAATATCGACATATAGTCATATTTGCAATAATGTTGTTATGATATAACATAAACATCAGAACGTTATGGATTCAGTACTTAATTGTATTTAATTAGAACGGTACTTCTAAGTGAGAGGTTTAGTAAAAGTGTCTGCTGGCTGAGTGACGGATTGTTTCATTGCTTGTTTTATGTTTAGTTCTTCCTCATGGTATGCTCATACACTTGCCAAACAAGATGACAGGCGAGGAAGCTCTTCGTTTGAGCAACGCCTCCAGCATTGAAAACATGATCATATGCTGGCTTTTAAATAAATGGACCTCATTGTCCATTTAACCTCTATTTCTGCAGCTGTAAATAGAAAAGAGCAGTCGTAATTCTAAATCATAGAACATGAAATTCATTATGCAGTTTTTATAATTCAAAGGTTTGTCATATTCACAGAATAAAAGAAGACTCTTATGCTCAACTGTCAGTTAATAAAATTTCATCGATGGTTCATACAAAGAACACACAAAAAGTAACTTCCTCGGGTTTGAGTTTGCAAACGTTCTGTTATTGTATTTCCTCTAATACTTTTTTGTCATTTACTTTTATAAAATTCAAATTATATAAATAAGCCACATATACAGATTCGATATCAACCGGTAATGGTTCAGCCTGAAAACAGAAGGCAACTTTCTTTGATAAACTTTGTCCCTTGGCTGTCATCTGGTTTATAGTTCGTCTCTATATTCCTTATTTATGCTGACGTAGAACGCTTGATTACAAGTTTGTGCGGCTGTAAAATGTTCATAATATATACCCCAAGGAACTCGTTGCTTATTTAAAGACCGCAAAGCTTACATTGTCAAATACCTTTAACGAAAAAAATATTCCGTGTTAAGTACAATATCGATTGTCCCGTATTACCTTAAAAGCACCCAAAGAGCGCATACTTCAGTCAGCACGTATAGACACATGCATATTTGGTATATTGTTTCCTCATATTCATGGCCCATTGACACAAAAAAAATTATAATTAGATTAATTTGTGAATGTATGAATAAAAGAATGAGGGAAGGACCGGGGGCAGGAAGATTTTATTCAGAAAAAGAGAGGCCTCAGGCCAAAAAAATCAAAACATTGACCAAACATTATTTTTTTAATCATTTAGGTATGGTTATTATCATTATCATTTAAAAAATAAATCATATAAGGTTAGTGAATACTAGTCAACATTAGCTAAGGAGTTGCCAGGTGGTAACTGCACCAGGGAGGTAGAATTTATATTCAAAATTTAATTATGTGCGATTTCAAATTCCAAAGTGTTAGACGGGGATGCATTCTCTAGGGGAGAATCTGCGGCGGAGATAGCTACAGGATGTACCGCTTGACCGTGGTTGGAGACGGTAGCGCTACAGTGTACTCTATTGAGAGTTTATCTTAAGAATCGTTGGACATATCTGTCAAAACACGTGTAGGCAATATGTGAGCAAATAAGCCTTATATATCAACATAAAACATATATGTTTAGATGTCATTGGGACTAAAATCGCTGGTAAATGATCAGAATGTCTGAAACTATGGGCACTTTTTATTACTTTTTCTTCACTAAGCTCTTGGTACCTTCAAGTTATATACAAAAGGCGATTTTTTTATCCCACACAAAGCGCTAGAATTACAAGTCATATGCTATATGCTGATCCGCAGAGTAAACTCTTAAAGAAGTATTTTGTAGCGCTATCTATGCTAATTAGGGTCAAGCGGTACATACTGTAGCCAAGGTGAGATTACAAAAGCGGTTGAAACATTCGCTAGGGTTTGCATTGCTATTTAATAATATAGATGCCTCTGTGGCGGAAATAGTTAAAGTAGGGTACATAGAAGCTGGATGTATAGCTGAGACACTTCCTTATAAGTGTAAATATAGGATGAAACCGAAATGAAAAAAAAAAAACTACATCTCCCAAGGGTTGGAACCAAAAGTTTGGCCAATCTGTTGAGGCGTCAATACATGGAAGCCATGCTAGCTAGCTGCGTGTAAAACGTTGTACGCAGACGTTGGTGTTCGAGTCCCAATATGTTATTGTTTAATTTCATGATGTGGACATCCCAAGCTTTCTAGGATTGTAATTTTTTTAGTGTTGTGTTGGTGATTACGGTGATCATCGGTTGCAATTGGCCTGTGAATTTGCCACAAAGTATTTGCTCGACTAGGAAACAAAAGTTCTACTGCACCAGTGATCATTCAGACGACCCGTTGATTAAATACTTGTTCCGTTTCCTCAATATTCACGTGTTTATATAGTACAAAAAAACTCCCACCAGATGTCAGTAAAACTTTAGGTTTATTTGAGACAGAGAATGCAAGCTACCCCAAAAGTTAATTACGGTGTAATGGAAGCATGTAGCGGTAGTGACCTCTGGCGGTAATCGATTTATTCCCATGCAAAAATCTCGTCCCTGAGCTGGAGGTTGGATCAATACATACGTCACATCTACTCTTCCGGCAGAGGTCGTTTCTACTCGAAACGAACTTGTTCCGTTTGCAACATCTGCGCAGGGATAAGGTCTATAGTTCACAACGAATAATCCCCTGCTGAAGCATGTTTGACATGACATTTGATCCAGTCACCGCCTCACTTGCATGATCAGTAAATCTAAACTTGGACTCCCGATCCCTTGGCACCCCTGTCTTATGTCAGCATGCAAAAATGTTTAATCCCCGAATTTATGCAGGTAATCATTTTGCAAATGTTGAAAAGACGCTTGTGTCGCTGCATTATCACCTTGCATATACATCTCCAAAAATTCTGGAAACAGTTGTTTCACGTAAACTATCCAAGGAAGCAAGTGTTTAAGTTTCTTTCTAAATTTACAATACCGCGTCATGGATATTACACCGGAAACTAGACCCGCAGGTATATCAATATATAAAATATGTTTCATAGACAAAAAGCTTGTGTTGGTTATATTTGGAATGGATGTTTTTGAAGCGTACTCTGTATTTGCTACATTTACTTAATTTTTGTAAGTTAAGCTTGAATGTGTGCATGAGATCTATCCTTGAACTTATTAGACACGCCCATGTGTGGAGAATGTTCAGTTTGGGTACTTTGGACGGCCGAGACTACTTGGCTTAACGGTCAAACTTTAAAATCATATTTTGCTACATTTCAATGAAGCACCTTCTGTTTACATTTCACATTCATGCTTACAAAATATAACATTTCATTTCCTAACCACAAAAACACCCACGTTTATAAAATTTGCCTTCGAAAACTTATCCAACATACTGGAACGGACCACATTGTCCTCTTCAATACATTTATACCTACGCCTACATACGGGTATTTAGAAGCCTCGGTACATTGTTATGTGTAAGATTTGACTCCATCAATCCTTAAACAGCAACATCATACTCTTGTGAGTCTGAGTTTGCGCAGTGTGTGCTTCAAGCCGACATTCACAAACATTCGGCAATAAATTAACGCTCTCCATTCATTTTCATAAGGTAAAAAAATATTACCAATATTTGAGGTGACGACCTGACCTAGCTTATGATAGTACCTCTGTGGTACGGATATATTGGAATGAAACCAGCAACGGTGACCACCTTGACAAATAATAAAAAGGTAAATTCCGAGTTATGACAAACGTTTCTTTCTTTGCATATGGTAAACTTTTATATTCAGTTGTTTTTACGGCCTTCATTTGAATTTGTTGTTTTGTGAATTTGATTTTGAACATAAATAATTGTATATGTATTTTTTTACAACAATTTCAACAAAATGTTTAATGAATTGTTGTAGGTATCCAAATAAGGATATTCCCGAATAGTTGTAGTGTTGTTAGAGTTTTTATTTTGACAAATTAGAAATTGCTTAACTAACACACACACAGATATATATATATATATATATATATATATATATATATATATATATATATATACAGCCGATTTCTATACCTTTCCACTTGACACCTGATGAAGAAGCTATAAGCTTCGAAAGCTCGTGGTTGAATTAAACAGTTAGTCAACACTAAGGCGTCTTCATCCTGTTATCCATACACTATGAGACTAACACGGCTAAACACATCCTATATATATATATATATATATATATATATATATATATATATATATAACAAAAAATTATGAGGATTTTCTGCATCCTCAACTGCTTTTCTTTAACATGTTTTTGCATTAAGTATTCAAACTTTAAGAGGTTGGGGTAAACGTATAACCGGCTTTAATATTTTCATTCTTCAAATTTAGGGTATAAGCTGGAAAGTCTTAACATTCAATAGTTTTTAATCATTTTAGATGCCAATAGTGAAAATGCGCATGTACGTTTTTAACTTGCAAATTATCATCCTTTAAATGAAATTCACGTGTTAAAATAATTGATATGAATAAGTCGTATGTCAAACATCTTTTGGGGTGGGGTGGGGGGGGGGGTGAGGGGGGATTGGGGATTCCTCGAAGATATGACCCAGCTGAGTCTGATAACGGAAAAAGACAAAATCTCTCAGTATATATATATATATATATATATATATATATATATTTATTTATTTATTTATTTATTAATTATAATATTGTGAAGGGTGGCCTGTACCAGAATAAGAATTCTGTTATAAGCAGGGCCCTCTTCCAAGTTATACAAGATATTATAAACAATGGAACATGATAATAAAAATACATAAAAGTACATGTACAATGCGAAATATAAAAGACATAATGAGACTGTAAAATCATTACAAAGGAATGATAATATCATAAAATTAATAAAAGGGACGGTACTAACAGCGGTAAGAGCAACGATTACATCTAGAAAAAATTCGTGCTGTGATAAGATTATGACATCATTGTAAAATCGGAGAAGTACGAACGTGATAATTTTTTAAAATGCTGCAAATTAGAAGCAAACTTAATGTGTCGAGGAAGGGAGTTCCATAGAGTACTGCCTGCATAAAAAGAGGTAGCCTTGAAGGCTTCAATACGCGGTTTCGGAAGGATACAGTTTTTGTTTTCGGTTAACCGCGTCGAATAATTATGAATGCCCTTCGCCATATGAAAATTCTTACATAAATATGAAGGGGCTAAATCATTTATGCATTTATAGGTTAAAATAGATAGGAGGTACAAATATCGCTGTTCAATTGTCATTAAGCCTATTTCTTTCACTAAATCTAAACTTCTTTGAGTTGGGTCGTAATTTTTTGTTATTATCCTAGCCGCACGACACTGCATTCGTTGGATTACGGCACGGAATGTGCTGGGACAGCTGCCCCACATGTTAGGCTAGAATCTATTGAGGGTTGAACAAAGGCGTGATATATAGTGACTAAAAACTTCTGTGGTAGAAATTTGCTGAGCCGATGTAAAAGTCCAATTTTGCAACATAGCTTTTTAAAAACGGTAGAAGTGTGAGATTTCCATGTGAGATGGGCGTCAATGATCAAGCCAAGGTGAGAAAATTCATCGACATTCGGGACAATATCTTTATCGATAATTATTTGTAATGAATTTGATTGTTTGCGTTGCTTGGAACTCACAAGCATAGTAGCTGATTTTGTGGCGTTTGCAATTATAAACGCCACATATATATATATATATATATATATATATATATATATATATATATATATATATATATATATATATCTTAATATGGTAAATCACATAGCTGTTCATAAATATCCGCAACATATGGATTGGAAAGTAATAAATGAATAATCTAATTGCTAGGGAATATAAAAGCAATCTGTAAAATAAAAATTAATTACGAAAATAATGAAAAAGGAACTTGATAACATGAGAAATGTTACAGCTAAAGAGGGGGCGGGGCACCGTGGGTGCTCCCATCTCGATCCGCCACTGCGTAGTTTTGTATCATGACTTAAGTTCGGCTTACCAGCCTTATAGGAATGTTCGGCTTACCAGCCTTATAGGAATGTCTCTTTAGTCTCCTGTGCTAGAGCTTCATGAAAACCTGGGTACAACTGTTTCTGTAGTAGACCATACTATGAATTATTAATGTCGTCAAATTACCTCGGTTGTTGAGCCACCTGGCCAACCTGGCTTGTACTAATTAAGGGTGAACAAACAGCTAGCTAGGGCACGGCTAATCAAATCGAGCAGTGCCCAAACACAGGCGCTTGACACAATGTCAACAAACATTAGCCTGGCCGACAATTAGAGGGAAGTAGGCTCCGGACAACACCGGTCTTTATTATCAGGTTATCAATAACTGAACTAGTTTATCTTTGCTTTTTCACACCTTAAATAATCCGCCTGGTCCCAACAAAACATGTTATTTTGAATTTCAATCTTTATCACTTTTTTAACTAATTAACTAAAATTTAGTAGGTAGACGGGATTAGTTAAAAAAGTGATATATCCCCAGGGTATGAAACCTGCCATCTTTGAACGAGAGGTCAGGCCATGACTTCGTCTTACTGTACATGAATATTCAAACATTACAAACACAAGATCTATTAATGAAGATGTCTTTTGAAACACAGGGATGTGTATGTTCATTAGCATAAGAAAGTCAACCAAAAGGTCGGCCTAATATTTTGATTGCACTGTGCACTGTGAGCCGGAGCCCTATTACCCTCTAATTGTCTCCCTGGCCAATGTTTGTTGACATTGTGGCAAGCGCCTGTGGTTCAAACTCTATACTGACGGTCACAATCAATAGGCCTCTTATATTCGTATGCTACGTTATGAAAACTTTAATTAGAAAGTGTGCATGATCAGTTCTTGAAGGCATGTCAGTTGAGCATTTGTATCGAAAACCAACATTTCCTGATTCCTACCAGCCACCTGCCAGGCTGCGTTTAAAATATCAGCCTAGCTTATGTGCTGGTCACAAGTTTAATAATAGGACATCCACAGCTTAATGGAACAGTACAGGCCCAACAACCAGGGCTGGGTTCATATGAATTTGATTATGATAATGTTGTACTTACATTTAAATCCAGAACTGTACCGCTTCCTTTGCATTTGAATTTTCAATCAAATGAACATTTTTCTTAACGTTATATGTTGTTATAATCAGTAACGAAGAAATGCATTAAGTATCAAGTAATCAATGTTGCAGTCTACTTGTTATGGGAATTGTATAAATGATATATATATATATATATATATATATATATATATTATCCAGTATTTTTAAGATTTGTCGTTTCAATCATTTATTTTATCGTGCATCACCTAAGATGACTTTTTATTCTTTAATCAAATCAAATGCTATTAAGTACGCACAAAACTGCACAGCCGTGATCCATGATAGGGCATCAAGTATTCCAGGGGGTATTGCCATGCGTGCAGACTTACAGCTTTGCTGAACAAAGGGCCTCTGTTACATAAATTACATGTAATGTCAGAAAATATAACGACGCTTGTTCTTTGAATCAGTAACTGTAATACATGATTTGTATGTCACCTCCCTTATCACGCGTGTTCATCAGCCGATCACTTGATACCAACAGTGCCTGCGCTACACTCGGAGATTCTGAATAACCGGAGTTTAAGCTTAATAAACTGGACGAGATGAACACATCCGTCATTATAAACACATCAACCGGTTATACATCTTTTGTGGTTTTACAGACTGTGAGCTAAAAATGCAAAAATCACATTTGGTTTATGTTAGTTTATTTAATAATACTTCAATAATTAAAAACTTATACCCAATATTGTCCCCAGAGCAAACATGTTTACGTAACAATATGTATATATATATATATATATATATATATATATATATATATATATATATTACAGATTTCGGCATCAACAAAGGAAGCGTTTGCATATATATTTTACCTTGTGGTCTGTAAATGCTCCTAAACACCAAATCATAGAACCCAAGATTTCCTAGAAGCACAATTTGTGGATACAAATATAAAAAATATACAACAGTATATAGATAAGGTCCGAAAACAGGTTTGGACTGAGGATATGACACATATTACATGTCTAACTATATCGGGAACACAAATCACGGTACTGCCAGCGGCGTTCCTCTCTTTCTTGTGTTCATTTTTTTTATGTTTAGGTTTATTTACATATGTCAATTTCGAGCATTGTATATAACATATAAAGATAAGGAACAAGGGGTCTTGTAATTGAACATGCACCAATTACTTCACTAGGAGCCGATACAAATGATATCTAGAGACCAGTAGCAGTTTCATAAATTTTCTTTTTACCATTTCAGCTTCTTCGTTTTTGATAAGGGCATCAGCCGTTTCTTGTAAATTAGCCGGCGCGATTCCCTGGGGTCTTTTGAATTCTTGGTATGTTTCTTCCTCTTCATATGGTCTGCTATCATCGCGTGATATATTGTCAGGCTTTTCATGAGTCGCAGATTCATAAATTTCATTTTCCACTATTTCAGTTTCTATATCATCAACAAAGATCTCATTTGTTCCGTTTAAGTCAACAGTCGTAATTCTTTGAAAATTATGTGATTTTTGTTGCGTAATTTGCTGCGTCGGTGGCCTTCTATCCACATTTGACAGCTCATTCTCACCATGCTGTTTGCCGGGAGCTTTGCACAGCATTCTAGGGCCTGTTGCAGATTCATAAATTTCATTTTCCACATTTCAGCGTCTGTATTCCCGATAAGGGCATTGTGTGTTACTTCCACATTACTGGACGTATTCCCTTGAGCTGAGACGGAATCTTGGTACATATTTTCTTCAGTTTGCGGTCTTCTGTCTATATCTGGCAGCTCATAGGTGAATGAGAATTCACGAGCTCCTTTCCATTTTCTGATAGGCCCAGGTAAAAAACACAGACTATCAAAGCGGTCTACGTAGAGCAGTTAAGTAAATGTAGGAAATTGGATAAATTAGATACATCATTTGCTTAAAAAATTAAATTATATGAAATAGATAAGTATTCACGACAACGACAATTTTCTGATCATCCTGGATTAAGATTAAGATTTCGAAAGATTGCTTACCTTTTAGCGACTATAATCAAGCCCACAACGACAACGACAAAAAGGAGCAGTCCCATGGTGCCCGCGGCGATGGCGGTCATGTCTAGAAGAGGGTTGGGAAAAGTGAATAATACACTAAACAAGCTTAAAATATTCCAATTCGTTTAGAATCAAACTAGATTAGACACTACTGCAGGAACATATACTGTACACTGAAGTCAAATAAATGAATTTCAACTAACATTTGATAAAGGTAACATCATTATAATTGAATCC
Organism: Sipunculus nudus; assembly: GCA_026874595.1. Taxonomy (NCBI): domain Eukaryota; kingdom Metazoa; phylum Annelida; class Sipuncula; order Golfingiida; family Sipunculidae; genus Sipunculus; species Sipunculus nudus. Next base: position 33,115,292 of record CM049317.1, on the reverse strand, counting down.
GTGTAGAATGAAGAGGAAATACAGCTACAAATCTTATTATCAAAGGACAGGATATTAATAAACCTTTAGATGTATACCGATTGGAAAATGGGTTTAAAGCTTTACAGAAACGAGGCTTCATAGACATTCCATGAATGTAGTGTTCACTTACGTTCCACAGAACTATTCTTGGTCGGGTCAACAGATACATAAGTTGAAGTCATTGTCGTAGTTTCTTCAACAGTCCAAACCTGAATGGTCGGCCATACACCTACACACGAGAAGTGACACAATGTAAGTACGTCTTGTAATCCATTAATTGTTAATCATACAAAACCCCAAATGTATATTTTACACACTTAGGTATTTTCGAGGTATTAAGGAACTGGATGATTGCTCACAATCCACAACACATGATGGCGTGTTTTATAGGGACAGTTTGCAAATGAGAAAATGTACATACAGCAACAGTCCAAGATGTGTATATTTGTGTATACTTATATGTAATTGTATTGACATATGTATATCTATATAAGTAAATATGTGTAGATTTTACATATGTACACCTAAGCAAAATGTACATGATGTGTAATATTTTTTACAATCATTCCATTATGTTTACTGTATATATGGACAAATTATGTCCGCAATAAAATTGGTATTATTATTATTATTATTATTATTATTACTTGATTAGGCACTTCTTATAATTATATGGGCACCGAGTATATACTAATGTCGCTAGTAAACAGGCTTTACTTTACTTGATTCGACATTGTTCTCGCCATGTTTTATGGTCTTCGGTTATGTTCATCGGTTATAATCCTTCTTGATTTGTTTATGGGTCTCGCCAGGTATGTTAATATTTGATGCAAAAGCCGACAAACACTGGTTGCCTTTATACTTACTTGACTCCGTACTGTTTTTGTTGGATACAGAAGCTGTTGAACCTAAAGTTATCGGTACAACTGCAATACTGGCCTCACCGATCACTTCATTTGAAAGATGAAATTCATTCAAATCGTTCCTCACAATATAATTTCATAAAAAAACACACACATCAAAACGTTGGGTCAGGAATAAAACTGCAAAATATACGTCCACAATAAATTAGAATAACACATATTGTGATCACACGAATGTTTGCAGTTAGTTGTTTTCATTTGACAAGACAAGAGTCAAATATTATACATGAACCTACTTGACATGATACTATTCTTGTCAGGGTCAAGGGCATTGAAAACCTACTCCCTCTTGTGACACTGCCAGGTTTTGTAAACGGAGACATATCTTCAGGATAAAAAAATATATACAGAAAAATAAAAAAAAAACATAGGTGCTTGGAACATATCTGATACATTTTTTTCACTTGACGATTAACTAGACAATCTTGCCTTTGATAGGAATGCAGTCTTGCAAATTTTCTATTTTCAGTGGTATACCCATAACGTCAATAACGACCTTTTACATCCAGGTTTTCTTGTGTACGAGTATCTTGACATCCAGGTTTCCTTGTGTACGAGGGAAAATTATGAGCCCCTTTGACTGAGAAATAGGGGAGAAATAAGTTTATCAGGATTCCATCGGGGCGCACGAAAGTACTCCCGAAAAGGGGCCAGGCTGGAATCAACTTGCGGACGAGTTTGGTGACAAGAGGACGTGTATCGGCAAAGTTTAGAGTGGAGTACCGCATTTTTTACCACCCCAAATACTCAATTTATAGTTAAATTCGTCATTTTCCTGTCATCGAATTCCTGGAATCTAGAACGATTGAAATTAAAAAAAAATTAATATATTTGTATCACAATACAAATATTTCATTGCGTTACGTCAATAATCAAAACTACATTACATCACCTACTTTGAACACAGAAGAAAGTTTCTTTTCTGCTTGAGCATGGAGACGACGCCCATTCACCCTGACGGTTAAGAAACAGGCTGTGCTTTTGGATCGGTGGTTGGTACCAGTCATTTGACGGTTACCAGTTATTTGTGTGTTCAGACCTGAAACAAAAATATTGGTAACATTTGTGACGTATAGTTCAAATTGATTTGTTATTGATAATATCGAAGTACCTTTGTTATAGCTGTTGGTACTGAAGAAGTGGTGAGGAAATTTTAATTTTGTCAATATCTAAAAAAATATAGAAATTCAATCAGTTGAACATTGACATTACATGAAAGTGAATTGAAATTAAAAATGAGCTATATTTACACCTCTTGCAACCTAGAAGACATATTTTCGCCTGTCCATCTTTTTTTTTGGGGGGGGGGGGTGTTCTGTGTAGCAGGCCTACACCTAGTATCATTTGTTTTTGTGAAAGGTTCCTCTGTAGCACTTGAAATGTGCACCAGATCATAGGCAGGTCAGGATAAAGGATTCTCCATTGACGAACACTCGTTCTGACTGGTTTATTTACCAATACAATAATTTAATTACCCGAGAAAAAGAAAACACCCACCGTTCTGCCTTTGCCATACACTACTTGTTCCATACACCCAGAATAATCTGCTGTAATTCCCGCCCAGAAGTTCATTCCTCCAGTCAAATACATCCAGGTACTCATCGTTGCTGAGAAATGACACCTGACGCGAGTTGTTTCTCACAGTAACGGATGGCCTCTTCCCATTGTGTTTGATTTGTGATTATACAGAGACATCTCTCAGTCCGCCTCAAGAAAAAATTATCCCTGGGACACAAGGTGCCTGCGTGTGTGTGAAAGGATTGATGAACGTCAATAATTCGGGTGTGACTACACAAAAGATATCGTTCAGTGATATGAGATGTTAAAAATAAAATGAACATGTAACCGGACCTAGTATTACAAAATTCAGATGCAGAAAGATCTTTCCTATAACTAAAATGATTCAAGTCAAGTTCTGACTGGTTTATTTACCAATACAATAATTTAATTACCCGAGAAAAAGAAAACACCCACCGTTCTGCCTTTGCCATACACTACTTGTTCCATACACCCAGAATAATCTGCTGTAATTCCCGCCCAGAAGTTCATTCCTCCAGTCAAATACATCCAGGTACTCATCGTTGCTGAGAAATGACACCAGACGCGAGTTGTTTCTCACAGTAACGGATGGCCTCTTCCCATTGTGTTTGATTTGTGATTATACAGAGACATCTCTCAGTCCGCCTCAAGAAAAAATTATCCCTGGGACACAAGGTGCCTGCGTGTGTGTGAAAGGATTGATGAACGTCAATAATTCGGGTGTGACTACACAAAAGATATCGTTCAGTGATATGAGATGTTAAAAATAAAATGAACATGTAACCGGACCTAGTATTACAAAATTCAGATGCAGAAAGATCTTTCCTATAACTAAAATGATTCAAGTCAAGTTACATCCATTGGAATATACCGCAAGGTACGTCTTATGGATTCATGAGACATATTGTTGAGTATTCCTAATAACTTAAACAAATATTAAAGTTCATTCCTTTCCCTTAAACTGATAGAAATATAACAAATCAAGAATAATATTAGCAGGACTTGAAATGCGGAGTCAAATTGTCAACTATTTATTTTCTTAGCTCTGTGCATTTGACAAACATTATTACAAATAACATGAAATGCGTAATCTTACCGTCACGCAGCACACATAATGGATGTGCTGTACTGGAACATGGTCTGCTTAAAACACTGCCGGTTATTTCTTTCTTTTGTAAGAAGAGTGCGGAACATTTGGCATTCCCTTCGTGATCAGTTATTCCTCCAGGTTGACCATCCTTCCATACATTACTCTCTGTACAGTCATACAAAGACATATATATATATATATATATATGTGTGTGTGTGTGTGTGTGTGTGTGTTTCATAAGTGATAAATTGAAAAAAAAATATAATGGTGGGTACCGTCTTACTGTATGCCGACACACCAGGATGCTAATACTTAATTTGACGCATTACTAAGAGCTGTAGCACAAAAATGTGTTACCATTACCACGATTAGAATATTTAGGAAATTCAACCACATCCGCTCATAAGTAAAGTTTCCATTCTAACAACTACAGTAGGTACAGAGACTTCTATTCCGTTCTCCGTAGAGTCTCAACATGACTTGTATGAATGTTAAGCTAAAAGTGTTTGCCCAACAGCTGCAGTTTGCTTGCAGCTGGAGAATTGACCAATGTATGTTATTTGCCAGTATATACAAGTAAATTGCGAAACAGTGAAGACATTTTTGGAGGCGTCGCGTGTCTTAGTAGCGGATCCAGGGGAGGAGTCCAGGGGATCCGGACCCCCGTTTTCAGCATTTTAAAATCCTTTTTAAGGATTTCAGACCATTTTTTGCTACCTAGACCCCCTAACAAGAGCTCTTACAACTGCTCTTGTCTTGGCTAACCCGATAAAACAGGTAACAACGACTTAATTTTTAATTACATGGAGCCCTTTTAGCGCCATTCATAACGGGGGAACTTTCGAGGTCTTACGGCCAGAATTAGGGATCTGTTAACAGACAGACGAATGTACACACAGATGATAATGTAGCAAGCTTGGCTAGAAAAAAATGTTTATTAGGATGGTTGATATATAGACCTGAGTGATTCAGTATAGCAAATCGCACCGTTTTCTGCATCCAAAGCATAAACTGCATAGCTTGACGTTTTTCCACACATTCTTTTCCCTCGCGAACATGACTTGCAGCTATTGGATCTTCCATGTTTTCCAAACACATCGCCACAGCAACAGATAACATCGCGGCTTACTACCTGGATTTGCAAAAGAACAATTGTTGTATTAATACGCCATAGCCAACTGTTAACGCTAAGGACGTGTATCTCTAGCTTTGAGCGACATCAGCTTCGATTCGAATTTTTCTCATAGATTTTTGTAAAATGTATCATCTTTTTTTTCCAAAGCATATTTAATTTCGATAAGGTACACATTGGTAAGTAAGGAAAGGAAGCTTAAATAGGGGAAATTAGAAGAAAAAAACCTCAGCTGCTCACATGGTTACATCAGATTAGGTTTATTTCCACATGCCTTCTTTATTAGGACTACCTGTTATTCTGACCAGCAAAATAGGACAATATACAGATTATCATTATGTTATTATTTTTACCCCGGTTGTGATCAAGTGACGCCTTTAACGCTTAACGAACTGTATTTTTCTAAATTTTATATATTACGCCACACCTATCACAAGAATAAGAGAACGGTCTACCGCGTAAAGCATGGCATACTTGAAACCAACACAATGGGATTCACATGCTTTGAGGTCCTTTGTACATTTTGAAAAGTAAGGCTTAGATATCCTAGATGTATTCCGATCGTAGCATCCTTGATAAAATATTGGTGAAGTGGCTTGGAAAACTATAAGAACAAAAGAAACTGATTTTGCTGATCATGTGTCATATGTGATTAAAATAGACAACCCGACTTTATATACACGAAGCAAACCATGTATTAATCAGAGTATTTAAAACTAGCATTTAATCCATCAACGTAACTAGCACATTGCTTAACATGGACCTATCAGGTAAATGTATTGGTTTACAGATAACATTGTCAATTGTTATTAGAGTTGTAGTTTTGGTTTAAGGGTCACTTTCGAAAAGAGTAATTAATTTTACTAGGAGGTTAAGTACATACGGTCAGGCTGAATCCATTGCCAGAAGGCAGGTGTAGTTTTGCCCCCAAGCCATGCTGTCTTTGCTTTACTCTTACGTATCAAGGAGTTTATTGACATATGTGTAATGTCATCATCATCCACGGCTAAACTTCCGCCATACTTCTTGCAGGTTTCTTTAGCCTCGTCCCACGTCGATTGAACCTTGTCCAGACAGTATTTTTCCAAGCACAGATGTATGGGGGACGAGGCTGATCCTACAGGAATCACCAGGTATACTACCCCAATGCACGACATGATTTAGTTCATGCACGGAACTTAATTGGTTAACAAGGATATATTCAGCATCGTATACCCGGACCTAACACAGATTAACAAGATATAACTGTATATACTATACAATCCATTGGGTTTATAAGTTATCGATAAAAAAGTTAATATTATTATCCATACACTCGTCAGGCAGTATTATACACTGTAGTCGTCCTAGATCTCCCTTAGCTGTATCGCAAGATTCTCTGGGCACATCGCAAATAATTATAATTAGATCAATTAGAGCGCAGTATCGCACTGTGCATCCAGCTTCGAATTTTAGACATGCATCACCCGCTTTCGTTGGCCTGATAACACTGGTTCTGTCACAGGTCCAAGGATCAGACTAACGAGAGGTGGTGTCCCACCTAACCTTGCTATACAAAGCAGTGGTTACAGGAAAGGAGATCCAGGTCGACTGCAATGTAAAGCCGCAACGTGAGGAGCGTATATCATCCGACATAAAAGTAATTTTAAGCAATGTATCTCGGGGTTCTTGAATTCAGTTCTTATTGGAACACTTAAAAAAATATGAAGATGCAGGGATCTGACAATAGGGAAATCCGACACCACATGTATATGAGGTACCACAACAGCCTCATTTGGCCGTTTTAATTTAGTTTTATTGCCATATTAGAAGCTCTAATAGCATAATGTTTAAAATCAAAGGTTTTAGATGAGTATCGTTGTATAAAATAGAAGAATATGTATAAAGGATATCAAGACTAGAGCGATCCCAATGAATCACTGTTAATACATAAAATTTCGCGTATTTTAAGTGGCTTTCACTAAACAATGCATTTGTATACTGCTGAATGCGAAATATATCAATCGCAACCCTGAACCGCTGTTTTCCTTTATTTTCCTTTTGCTTCGAATGATAATACTTGTTAGCTCGAAAGCCAAACTAATTAAAAAAGTGGCCACCAGAAGTCTCTGGTTTGACAGCCTGCCTGAGCTGAGGACTCCGATGCCGGAAGAGGGTGCTCCAAACCTTGCACAGACGACCTGCGAGGGCCAAAAAGGTATTGTTACTTTAAGATTAGGGAATTTTTGCGCTTAGTTGGGTAAACGTGGTAAAGATGCGCTTTTCCTGTAGTGTTCCCTGTTATTGCCGGGGAGAGTGTGTATGTGTATATATTCATTTTATGTGCAGCGCTGATCGGAGAGCGGCGATTTAAAACGTGTTAAATTTCCTCCAAGAAACCTTTACAGTTTTAGAGGGTGTCTTATGACAGACACCCTGGTTTTTGACTACAGCCATCGGCCATATATATATATATCCGATTACAATTTAAAGAAAAAGCCCACTCGAAGTTAACACATTTATGACCCAATTAAGAAGGCGAAAAATCTATCCTTCTATTTAAATAATGGATGCGCCTGTTCCGGTTTTTTTGGTGGCAATAAAATTAGTGATGTTCCCAAATACTACAAAGGCATCCAGAGCGTCGTTTAGTTATGATGGACCCTTGTCTGTCTCTGAATCAATAACTTTGATGGACACGTTCTCACACCAATATTGATCATCTCATTTAGCTCCGTGGATCCATTTTTGGTGGGTATTTTGCCATAAACAAAGGAAACAACCAATTAAAGAGAAAGGATTTCTAATATGAATCTAATATGGTGTTGCTATAAGGCCAAAGAAAAGGTATGGTTCTCAGGCACCGCCCGCGTCAATTTAACCCCCCCCCCCCCCTTCCCATCAAACATTTTTATTTTGATTTTCATTTTTCAAGAAGATAAAATAATACAATTTTGATCAGATTTCCTTTGTTATGTAGTGCTTTTACTTGTTGAGCAAAAAATGTTATGTTATTATCATGCTTTTCCCTGATCATATGGCATTTTTTTCGAAACATACAAACATAGGTAAAAAAAAAAAATCTCCCGCCCCCACTGACTTTTAAAAAAAAGTGCCTGGGAACCATACCTTTTTTGGCCTAATGGTTGTTTCTATTAGATCGTCATCTCTCCATCAATTTGTCTACTGGAGCTTTCCATTAGTTTTTCCAGTTTTCATTGTGACCCTCAGTCGACATTTTCCCCACAAGCACCCCATATTAGGCAAACCGGCTGGCAATCTACCACTGGCAATCAAATCCTGCTACCTGAATCGCGTCTCTTCAATAATCGGCAAAATCGGAACTTTTCGGCAAACATCACAGATCGGCAACCACGACTATTTTCACCACCGAATTTAAGACCTTATTCCCAATCGAATTTCAATACCCATCGCACAATGCCGAACCCACAGATAGTCCGCGGTCCACATCCACGTCATAGAGAAATGTACGATGAACGTCGCATTCCTACCCATTCCGAGTCATTGAACGACTATCCTACTTCATCGTTTCGACCACCCAGACCAACCAGACCTAATTTCTCACCAGATGCTGAATCGTCATGCAAACACTGTGGTTCTCAAAACCATGTTGTCGCACGGTGTTTCTACAGTTCTCCTCTACAGTGTTTCTTGTGTAAAAAATGGGGCCACAAAAAGCAATACTGTCCTTTGAACTCGCACTAAGGCAACTGTAACCGCCGCATAAAGGGATCCAGATGTGATCAAGCCGAACGAAATAAAGGCTTGAGATTAGTCCACTTAAATGTAAACCATCTTTTAAATAAAATTGATGAACTAAGATATTTTTTAACATCCGAAGGGAAAGCGATTGATATAATAGGACTCAGTGAAACATTTATGAATAAATCGCACCATGATACTGATATTCAGATTGATGGATTTAACATGATACGGAGAGATAGACCCGACCGACAAGGTGGCGGAATTATTGTTTATTTACGTGAATGTCTACAATACGATCACTTAGACAATTTAACCTCAGACACCGAATGCATATGGTTAAAACTAAAATTGCAGAATAGACGAGATTTGATTTTATGCCATGTATATAGACCGCCTGATTCTTTAGCCTGTTGGTATGATAATTTTGAAGAACAATTAATTCAAGCATGTGATGCAGGTACATATACTGTTATCATATGTTAATATATTAGCAGATTGTAACCACAGGTTAACTGACCTCATGAGTTCCTATGGTTTGACGCAAGTTATTTCCAAACCAACCCGTGTCACAGAAAATTCAAAAACACTTATAGACCATATCTATGTTTCAAACGATGACTACGTTCTTGATTCAAATGTCTATTCTCTCGCTCTCAGCGATCATTTCCCTGTTGGTATCGACTGGAAAATACCTTGCATAAAGTCCAGAACACATAAATCCATTCCCTATAGGGATATGAGTAAGTTCCAGATTGATAACTTTACATTATCTATTGCAGAATCATTTACACAATCCTTTGCATTTAATGACGCTGAGTCAGATGATGTCCACGAAGCTATTGAGCAATTCACACGCATATTTAAGAATATTATTGATGCGCATGTACCCATAAAATGTAGGCGAGTAAAACCAAAATGGTTTACTGAAGAGATTAAGAACCTCATACGCGCCAGAGACTCCTTTAAACGCTCTGGTTATTTTTCTCACTACAAGAACTACCGTAATACTGTTGCTAATAGAATTAAACAAGCGAAACGGAATTATTGTCGAGATGTTTTGAATAATTGTGCCGGCGATACCTGTAAATTGTGGCGTCACATGAAAGAGATTATAGGAACCCAGAAGTCGAGTTCCCCGTGTATGAATTTTAACGGTGAAGATTTAACAGACTCAGCTGAAATTGCTTCACGTCTAAATTCTCATTTCGCAGAAGCTGTTCACAGATATATTGATACAAGTGTTACAGACTATGAACCAACACCCGAACTCTTAACATACTTACATGAAAAAGTAGACAACCAAAATAATTTCAATATACCAATGATTTCATGTCGATTTGTATACAATGAATTACAGAAACTAGGTACAAACAAAGCGGTAGGCCTAGATGGTATCTTCCCTCGATTTCTAAAGGCGGCGGCTTCTCATATAGCACCTGTTCTTACGAAAATATTCAATATTTCCTTGAGATCTGGGGAATTCCCCAGATCGTGGAAAAGGGCTAAAGTAAGTGCAATACATAAAGGAGGTGACGCAAAAAATCCTGATAATTATCGACCGATTTCAGTTCTTAGCTGTTTATCAAAAATACTTGAAAGACACGTTTATAATAACTTCTATAAATATCTAACGTCCTGCGATCTAATAACTTCGAGTCAATCGGGCTTCAGAACACAGCATTCATGTCAAACCTGCCTTACAAAAATAGTCAATGATTGGGTTAATTCTATTGATCAAGGATATCTTGTTGCTGGCGTAGCAATAGACTTTTCTAAAGCGTTTGATTTAATTCCACACGATATACTTCTTAGAAAACTTCAATTATATGGATGTTCAAATACCACTATGAAATGGTTTGAATCTTACATTCTAGACCGCGTCCAATCCGTTAGTTATCTTGGGCAAATATCAGCTCCCGTTCCTTGTGTGTCTGGAGTACCACAGGGCCCAATCCTCGGCCCCCTCATGTTTCTTCTTTACATTAATGATTTACCACTTCATCTTACTCATTGTCAAATGGAAATGTATGCAGATGACACAACATTATATGTATCTGATAAATATGTATCTAGTATTGAGGGAACTCTGAATTCGGATTTATCAAAAGTTAACACATGGTGCACAACTAACCGATTTGTCATCAATACTAAAAAAACACAGGCAATGCTAATATGTTCATCTCAACGTAAGAGACAGATTGAGACAGGCACTCTAAATGTACATATAAATGGTGTGATGATACCAAATGTGGATCAAATCAAACTTCTAGGTGTTTATATTGATAGCTCATTGTCTTGGCGTACTCATATCACGCATGTTAATAACCGATGTAGTAAGCTATTAGGCCTTTTGTGGAGATCTCAACAGTACCTGAACCGTAGATGTAAAGTATTATTTTACAATTCTTACATATTACCTTCCATCTGTTATTGTATAAACATATGGGGACAGGCATGTATCTCATACATAAACAGCCTCTCCCGTATCCAAAAACGGGCTGCGCGTATTATTCTAGGTCTTCCTATAGAGACCAGTAGTGATGCTATGTTTTATGAATTAAAATGGCTCAATTTTGAGAATGTCGTCCGATATAACACATGTACTCTAATGTTTAAGGTTTTTAACTGTCTCACTCCTCAGTATATGCTTAGTCTTTTTCCTTTCGAGCCAGTGAACTTTCGATATTCCTTAAGGTCAAATTCTCAGGCAAGACTGGCTCTGCCTTTTGCTCGCACGGAGACCATGCGGCGGTCCTTCAGATACACGGGTGTCAGTATGTGGAATAACCTTCCAGAATCAGTAAAAGCTTCAGGGGAACTACAATCCTTTAAACGGGCACTTAAGCAATATTTATTTCAGATACAGACTGACCACAGAGTGTCATCTTAGAATATTTTATTTTTTAGCTACCATGCCATGTATTTTAGTTATCTTGATATATGCTCAATTTTATCGTATAATGTATAACCGTCGACTTTATCATTCCATGTTCTTAGACAGTCGATCATCATTATGTATTTCTGTTTGAATCAGTTTCTGATTTACATATTGAGATTTTATATGTATTTACCTATGTATGTAGAAAAATGTTATTTGTAATAATTCTCGAGGGCCCCAAGTGAGATTAGTGCCTTGGCACTAATTGGGTTTGTATGATACCCTCGTAAAATAATGTATATAAATAAATATAAATAAATATAAATAAATAAATATTTTACGTAAGATACGACACATTTTAAGGACATGTAGAGTGTATAATTATGTTGTTTTACATTAGTTTTTTTTTCAGTGCTATTTTGTTAATTTTCTCCGATTTTATTTTACCAGTTAGCGATGAACTATTCAAATGATATTATCATGGGTGGAACTTTAACGAACATCTTCGATAACCCACTGTTTTCCTTCCAGCCGACGAATCCAATCATCTTTGAAAAGACCAATTTGCAAAATTTTTTTTTATTTCGAGTAATCCTGAGGCCACTGCTTTTATTACTAGATACAATATTACACGACCTGTTCATACGGTAATAAATCATTTATTATCATTATTAATTTAGACAGGCACACTCAGATTTCCACAGATAGTTTATATGCGTATTATCAAATTACCGGGCATGCATAGGGAAGTATTTCTGTAGACGTTAATGACGTATATTTTAGGATAACGTTTTACAAGGTTTTCTTAAGACAAGCAATTATATACTAATTTCTGAATGAGGCGGAATGGGAAGTACAAAGAAACAATTTCCATGTAAAATATCTATAAAAGTGATCGTGTAAGCGAATTTTAACATGTTCGGCAGATGCAGCCGCCGAGCTGACCGAGTTACTCATGGACGGACGTCCGGTATGGCTGCATTAGGCACATGTTATCTATACACGGAGAGCTGTGTAGTAAAAGCACGGGACTTAATGTTTACGGGAATTGTCAGCCGGAACCTGTTAATACTGATAAATTCAGCAGAAATGAGCGAAAACTGTTTTCAGATTCCAGAAAGACATTTTCCAAATAAAGCTTTCTTCGAGCTGATTAAGATCATACTTTGAACTCGGCATGCAGGTGGCAAGTCTGCTCTAATAGTGAAGAATGCTTCACTAACAGGCCAGCCCCTGCTGAGAACCAGGCCGTGCAGCACGCGGGTCTGTCACAGCTTTCACTGAGCTACCTCAGACTGGAAAGGACAGCACAGAGAGGTGTGGTGTCAGCGGAACGACGGGCTCGGGACAAACGGTAAGCGCCAGAAATTCGTATTGTTCGTTTATAATTGTTTAGCAGTGTATAGGGCTAGGAAGCATTACTGCTTGTTCTTCTCCGGAACCTCTTGGATTTTGAATTTTCTAAAACGTTCTAATAGTTCAGTTCATCATCTGATAAAACTCACTCTGACAAATCCCACAACGTTGAAAATGTCTCAGCTTAAGAAGAGGTTAGCTATAGCAACAAACATTGCGTAATAGCCTTGTTATAATTTTGATTATTCTTTTAACTGATCATCCATTAATCACTCAGAAGAATCGTTCATGCAATGTATTTTCCTACCAACAGATTATAAATGGCAATATTGAAATGTTAAAATACAGTAGTACCTCCTTTATCCGTGTTGGGGTAACTTGTAATCGATTTCGGATTATCCCTGCAAAACAGTTGTTTATTTACGTTTATTTAATTAAAATTAAGAAAATATAATTTTTTTTTATTCTTTAAATTTCGTATCTTTCACTTGTTTTATTGAAATAATATATGATGAGTTAAAAAATAAGAATATCACATTTATTTAAATCAGCGATAGTGTAATTTGAACAGTACTACCCCCGGGGGATTTCAGATTATCCCCTCCAATTTCAGATAACCCCCCTCCCCCCAAAATGTTTACTTATGAGTATTTAGATACTTATCCCTGGAGGTAATCTGAAATCGGTTTCGAGTTACCGGGGGTAATAAAAACGTAATATCGATTTCAGATTACCCCTCGGTAATCTCAATTTAAAGGGGGGGGGGGGTAATCTGAAATCGCTACACCTGGGTCTGTGATACCTTGGTTTTTTATTTGTTAGGTCAACATTAATACCCGTTGAAGTCTGGCCTGGGTTTTTATAGATATAAATTAATTATAGAAACACTTTAAGTTCACACATTCTCCTAACTTTATCATATATAATATTTTAAATAGTCACCATTATTAACATCAAGAACATCAACATTACTAATTAAGTCACGATTTACGATCTATTATAAATAATTCATGCAAATCAATTATCCACCGAGTCTTTGGAATAAGAAAAAAAGTTCTTTTTAATACGTGATTGATAGAAACCTACCAAGCCTTGTTTCTACACACAGACACAGAGCTTGAGGTCTTTGTATTTACGGCTATAGAGTGTAATGTTTGGGGGTGAATAGAATCATGGGACAATTATGAAGATTTCGAGATGCCAGCTTTCAAAAAGGTGAACATTCCAGCAATAATCCCACGATAGATCATCATGAGTTTGCTCGAAATCAACCATTTGTCACTGTGTGATTCCCAGCATAAGCAATACTTCTACATATCTCACGAGAACTACCATTTAAGTCTACTTGCGGGGTCGCCACCGGGAATATATCAGCTCTAGCCCCATGCATACATCGTTAACGGCGCGATTAGACGCCAAAAATAGAAACTAAACCAGTTCCCAGCGAAAGCTCACCGCTTCCTTGACTTCTGGCATCTATATCAGGAATAAGATAATTGGCACTTCTGAAAGCTGACTACAAGTTAATTAACCACTCGGCCGGGTAATAAATCAGGACGCTGCCACTCTGAGTACAAGAGTTTTGCCAGAAAGTTATTTGCTAAATGAAAGAAAACAAGGACTGAATATCTTAATTAATTTCCGATCGGAATGCAAGTTGATCAAAATTGGATTTAACTGAAGGGTATAAAACTACACATATGGATGCAAAATTGGTTATTTTATTTTTAATTTAACTTTTTACTTACATATATATCTCAAATGGCTGTCTTTCCTTACGATTTCTGTAAACAAAATATTGGACGCTAATTATTAACAAGAGAAAAATATATATCCTTATATACGTCTTCTTTTATTGATTTTTTCCCAGTTGGCTCCTCAGTTGTAGTGCTACACGGTGCCTTCTTCATTTAGGGGGGGGGGGGGGGCACTTGATGTGTTTGCTGTAAAAGCGAATCTCTACTGGTAACATTTGTCACATGGTTGAATTTGAATAGAAATATCCTTATGATTATTCCTAACTAGAAATATGCACTATCAGGAATGCAGGCCTCCGGCATGTGGGCGGTCCTTAATGTGGGGCACAACCAATGTCTTTATTTACTTATCAAACCATATTCCCGGTTTCATTCGTGTTTAAGCTCCTACAACATTCACGTATTCGGCCCATATTCCTATGTTCGATCGTGCACGTGACTGCACGTTTCTGAATATTCCTGGAAGTCTTTCATTGAACAAAATCATGAGCCGAACCCACACCAACATCCAATTGATTGTCCATCGGCCCATTACCTAAGTGCCCTGAAATGTTCATGATTGCATGAGTTAGCAACACACACAGGAAGGAGTCCTGGCGGAGAAAATTTTTTGGGCCAAAACAGCAACGTGACCTCGCTGACCCGGGCCCGGGCCTGGCTGTCATAGCGTAGGGCGAGGTATACATTCACTCAGCCCAAGTAGTAAGCCTCAGTATGCAGAGGCGGATACTGCGTTAAAAGGTTGGAACAGATTAATAAAGGTGAATATAAGGTTAGTGGCAACTTACCACCAAAACGTCGGTTGTTAATGAACTGAAGACGTTGAGGTGGCAGCACGGGCCCATTAAGCCACCTTCCCACTTCCACGAATTTGGCGCTGACTTACCACGAACTGACACCTTAATTATTCGAAGGGATGTGGTGGGGTGTTGTAGATGGCAATTTTCGTAGCAATGTCTCAAGCACTAAGAATTCGTGGCATAATTTATTGTCATCACTAGTCGTAGCGAAATCGGAACAGTTTCTTAGTAAGTCTTGTAAAAGTCCTCATAATTCGTGATCATTCGTGATGATAACCTATGTCACGAATGATCACGAATGAATTCAACACGGCTAAAACATGGCTACATTAAGATCCACTCAAGAAAAAGTTACGATTTTAAAACAGCAGACGAATCAAAAGTATATGAACATCAAAGTTCATTACTTCATACTTCAGCACACTCTTAATATGATAAAGTGCAGAGTTTACTATTTTATTATTCGAGAATAACACTAAGTCTCAAAGGTGTTCTCAAGCCGGCATTACTATGGTTTAAATTCGAGATCCAGACAAAGTAATATTAAAATTATTATCACATTTAAAATTGAGGGCAGAGCCAATTAGATATTAGACCAATATTTTTAGAATACAGACATTTTAGGTCTAATAATCGTCCGTCTCCGTTTATGGAGTGGAAGTCATATTTCCCACTGGTTTTCATTCTCTGATAATGTTCTTTGTTTTCATATTATAATAGATATATATCACATATACACCTATCTAACAAACCAGTATTGTAAATCTGTCAGTCTGGACCTTATTTCTTTCTATGTGTGACATTCTGATAACTTGTCTTACATATCAAACGTCATTTTCATTTTCATTTTTTTTTTCAATGGACTTGAAATATTCTCGTCCTGACGCCGAGTCGAGTCAAAATCCCAGTCTTTTACTATCGAGGCCAATTCTGTGAAAGGTCAGGCGCGGATCCAGGATTTAAAGGAACATATGGCGTCTAATCCAGGAGGACTAGTGACAAAACCTAAACAAAGGTCCTCTGGTCTGAAACCTTTAAAAAAGTTTGCGGTAGTTGCTAAAGGGGGGGGGGGGGGGTCGGACCCCCTCGACCTCCATTAGTATCCGCTCATGAAAGTGATTAGCAGTCAAAGTTTGGACTAAAGCCCATCGTAACTTTTGGAAATTACGCAGGATATCTGACTGATCAGTCGCTTTTCAAGGTCAGGACAGCCATTATCAGCAAAAGAAATTCTTCCTCCTCGAGAGCAGCTCTAAAAATAACTCTTGGTTGTAGACTAGGATGCAAAATAAATAAATTTATAACCACATGATGTAATTTACGGCCATTTCATTGCAGGATTGAATGTTCGTAGGGGCGTCATCCACAAGACGTAGCCCAGTCTCGATAAGTCGTTGAGATATCGTTACAGTTTCTTGGACGTCGTAACGGAATCGTGAATATTCTTAAAAGTCTTGTGTCATATCGTGCTGGCCTCGTGTCACTGTCAAAGGATGTCGTTCATGCGTCGTACGCCTCTTCTACAGCACAGTCCTCGTCATGTCGTTCAGGCATCGTAATCCTCTCGTACGGCATCATCTTCGCAATTTTAATGGAATATTTTCACTTTACAGGCCGATCGGCCAGGAATCGCAACGATTTCAACATCGTGACGATTCGGTGTCAAATTCGTGAAAGTGTGAACAGGGAAATGGGTTCGAGTCAATTCAAGTAAATGTGCACACCATTTCTCACAGTACTTTTTTTTTAATTTTATCTGCTTGTCACACTGTCATTTTTACGAGGTAAAACAAAAAGTGACGCAATTCTGTTGGGGTAAATTTAAAAAAAATTACAAATTGACTTAGGTGTATTTATGTAGCAATTAATAATAATGAGGCAGGTTTTACTCAGAAAGTTTTTCTCTATGTCCATCAAGACTGCTTGACAGCGGAAACTGCGGTAGCCGAAACTACTTCAAGGTTCAGATCTCGCCGCCACGGTAAATACCACAAAATCTATAAAACAACATTTTGTCTTCATTTTAATCAAATAGAACACCGCCATATTAGCCTCTGATATCAAATGCTACACACGGCAAATATTTTGATCCGGCCTTTAGAATGGGTGTTCTATCATGATTTGTATCATGAATCGCAGGCCCCTATCAGTTTATTTATAAAAAAAGGCCTGTATGTCATGTTCAATGGCTAGAATTATGTTCATCCCCCCCCCACACACACACACACCTCTTTTATTCTGCCATATTCTACGCTTCCGGTAAGAAAGGAAGCCAAAGCCACCAGAAAACTTCATTCTCTCCATCCTGAGTGATTGCATAGTCTGCTTCTGTGGCAGATGTACACAACCCTAAGATTGTCCTTGAAGTACAGACGCTGCTAGTTTCAGAGAGGAAAGCACCTGCTTGCTACTACGTAAAATGTATAAAAACAGTTAACGGAGTCAGAATGTCTTCTTTCATTACCTACTCCAAACCAAGAAAAACAGAAAAAAGACTAACAAATATTTTAAAACAATATACTAATTCAGTATTACTTAGATTGTACCGTTTTGATCGCATCGACTCATTTACCATAACGAGTAGTAGTTGTTTTTGAAGAATTATTAAAGAAATAGGTTTAGCTAATTATCACTCTTACATTTGTTTTAATATTCAAGCAAACCAGAATATGCAGGCAAAAGAAATGTCTTGATTTTTCCCCAAGTGGAAGAAGATTGCTTCGGAGCTGAAAAGAGTCATACCAGGAAATTATTGTTTCTGTACACCCAAACGCACCCAAAAACAACACTTCATGCATGTAACGTGCTTTCTCATTCAAGTTACCCTTTTTTTATTAACATCAGTGTATATGAGACATTATTGTTTATTTAAAATGAAGATGAACAACATAGCCTTGATTTATCAACAAATAATTCAGTTTCTGACTGTATTTGCTGGTGAATTCTGAAAAACAGCCATGGAGCATTGGACAAATATTTCATGAATTATGCTTGCTTAAACAACAAGATAATAAATAAATGTAAATAACACAAAACCAAAAAATGAACTGGTATTATGTTCAAACTTTGGACATAAATAATAAAAATTATTTGATTTATTATTGAATATTTATGATTAAACATCAAATTTAAATAGTAAAGCAGAAAAATATTAGATTATAAATTACAGCCATAGTATCTCTTTAACTGAAATAAGACATTAAATGGCAACTGCACGGTCGCAATTACTGAAGTTGAATATTTCCACGGTCACCATGCCACATTTACAACCCGTTTAAACACCAACAGATCTTTGCCAGATACAAAAACTTTCTTGTTATTATGAAGTATTAATTCAAACTTGACTGAAAACAAGAGCAAATAGAGGAATTTAGAAAAGGAGCCTCAACACCCTGACCATGGTAAACAACTGTACCAGGAATGTCAAAAGACTATAATCTTTCTCCGGCATGCAGAATTATAGAGCAGATGAGGGTACGAAAGGCTATATATGTTACTTTTTGTTTCGGTATTAAACGTGTATTATTCCATTTCTCAGATTTTAAGCTTTATTATCCCTAGGAAATGGTTCACTGCCCTTTCTCCACCTGACCCTTATTGTTTTGTGAGCATTTCTCGGATAAAGGTCATAAATATTTTATACTCTGCCTGGGTAATATCCAGGATTTAGTAAGGGGGGGGGGGTTCATCCAGGGGGGAATTAAAAAGGGCTCCTTAAACCGGAAGATTGGGGGTGGAGTCCACGCCGCAGATTTGGTCTGAAACCTTATAAAAAGGTAACGACGACTGTAAGGGGGTGGTCTGGACACTATGTCATCCCCCCTCCCTCCCACACACGCACACACAGACACAAACACCTTTATCCACTTTGACTTCAAAATTTTAGGAAGCAGTCCAGCCCCAAATCCAGATTAATTTCAGAAGTACCAAATTCCTAGAGATGTCACTGCCTGGCGCATTGGTTTGGGTCATTGCAGGGTCAAGCACAAATGCATACTACTCACATCTACCTCCGGATAAATGTTTCTGCATAACTAAACACGTGTCCGAATGCCTACATAGATGACAAAGAAATACATTGGAACAATCTAACAAAAGAGCATAACAAGATGGAGACATGTGTTAGTCTCTTATATGTAAAAAGTGCCTATTCAGATAAATGACGTGTGATACATAAAGATAATTATTTTACCTTTTATAAAATGGACCAGAACATGCCTATTCCCCCACACACAGGTTGTCCGTTTTGTTTTTATCCACGCGTTTATAACTTTAGGGGGGCCGCCAAAATGATCCAAACACATTCAGCATATACATTTGGCGGCAAGTCAGAGGAGCCAGAGTTTTGCAAAGTTCGTTTTGCAAGTAATGAATGTTCAGGTTCGGCATATATGCTCTAAAACCATCATGGGTTATTTCTTTTTTTCTGTTTGTCAATATTGTTAGTTTATACTAACAGTTTCGAGATAATCACGCTTATACAACCGTCACAGATGCGTAAGTAGGGATTACCTAGAATTCATTAGTATATGTGCAGAGCAAAACAGAAATGGCATATATTATATAGGAAAGCAGGCGAATAGCTGGCTTTAACACTGTTAAAACGAAACAGCTGCTGGGCTGCTGGCCGTGATGATTACCACACTGAAATAGATCTAATAATATCTAATGACCGTTCATATGTCTCTCCCTCTAGCAAGTCTTTGATGACGCAGAGCTATATGGCAAAGTAACGAAAATTAATGGAATGCATTAATTACACAAAATGATTCTCCGCAGTGACCTAGTTATTTGCCTATTCGAATTATTCATAAGCTGATTCAGTAGTTTCGCTGAATGATGTGTTGCAGTGAAGCGACCATCGGGTTTTTACATTTATTATTAAAGTCGCCATCTTGGGTACGAGGCAAATTTCTCTACAAACAAATTTCGCTGCAAATTAACTGGAGGTGAAATCTGTCGAACGGACAGATCCCCCAGGCGAGCCGCAACTGCTAATACGTGCCAATTAGGGTTTCCTTTCGCAAATAGGCCTGGCCCCGTGGGACGTAATTAGAGAAGACCGCCTCGTGGAACTGTCCGTCTGATGCGTCAGTCTCAGGTCTCATCAAAGGTTTCACGTATCCCCCTGGTTTGAAAGGCCATCACGGCAGGTTCCTTAAAGGTCGCATGACTGTGCGCTGACTGGTTTCGTGTTTCGAAAATATTCGAAAAAGAACTGAGCTGTGATTTTTTAAAGCTTGTAATATTCAACCAATTTATAGATGAACTTTCAGGTATGTCTTAAAACAGTTTAAAAAATTATTAACAATACGCCGAACTCTCTGGTGACCGACCTCGTGGGATGAGGATAAATCCCTTTTAAAAGCCAGCCAACACATTCAAGAAAATATACCTTAAAGTAGAGATATGCTTGCATCGGGCACGACCAGGAGCAAAACAAAATAGACATAGCGCGCAAAACCAGCACCTGGTGGCCGTATCGTTCAACTTTACAAATCAAGATGCTTTCGATCTCGAGCTTCTGTAATAGGTGTTAATTTTGCGTTTCTTTGTCATGTTTCTTTTTCTTGTCTAGGAATTGTCGTACACGTGCACGATCTGACGTTTAGTAATGCGGTTTTGTCATGAAAAACAGACAAACATGAGGTGTGTTTTCTTACACATAGATTTTCTGACGTTTGTTTTCATCCAAAATGAATCATGCGTGTAATAATCGCATAATTACAAATGTTGATCAACCTTGAAGTTTATCAGAGGTCATGAGTCTGATGTTCAGTATAATATTTATGCCACAAATAATGTTTCTTCACTGGTAAATTAAGTTTAGAGTATCAAGCAACTGTTTCTATTTATAATTAAATGAGGTTAAACATAAAACCTTGTTATTAAAATATGTTTGTTGATAGAATAAATCCTATTTTACAGGCGCCCTGTATTCTTTAATTGAATCAAATATATGATTTTGAGTTTAATTCTACCTTTTTAATTACAAAAATAATGGGTCATTTCAATTCGCACCAGAGACCAGAGAAGTTATCCTTGAACACGATGAGATCAACTGGTATTTACATTGACATAATCACTTAAAATTAACTGATATAACATGTCTGAAATCCTCCCTGGCGACAATGATACAAAATAATGCATAATATATTATGAAACGCAAGGACAATTATGACAAGCTTGCGGCGGGTAAATAATTCAAATCACATTATATCTTAACAATGACCCAACACATGTACATTTATTATTATCATTATTAAATTATAATATAAATGCATGCTTATATTTTCAATGAAATTATGTGATACCGAAGCTTAAGAAGTTCACATTAACATAACGCAATTGACAAATATGTCATAATTAGAGCGCATTTGTGAAAGGCCATAGAAAACAGCACTACTTTTTTCACAGTTTGCCAGCATTAAGTCATCTAGAAGAAAGGGGGTTCAAACACTGTTTCTCTGACAGGTCACTAAATAAACTTACGATTGCATTTATGAACTTATAAAATACACCATAAAAAGATGATAATTGAACCGTTATTGCTATGTATATATCATTGTAATATATTATTGAAATATAAAGTTATAGTATGGCTTGGTATAATTATAGTAATTTGCTCAGTTCAGGATCGTTGATCATACTGAACCACCTAATTTGCAAGGGATTTGTAATACCTAATTGTAATATATGCCCAACTTATTACATTTACGGTTTAAACACCGAAATATATAAATAGTAGGACATGTTTACGTCAAGGATATGTGGCTGGCCAGCGTGGTTTGTATAAATGTGTGTTGGTATTTGTATGTCCGCGCGATATCTCCGAAAAAACCTACAAAAAATTTAAATGACATTTTGTTAATTAATGGATCCTGCGTCAAGAAGAGCTACACAAGTTTTGTTACGGATCGGAAAAATTCAAATACTGGGTATAGGTTGAGCCAAATACACAAATTCCTTTATGTTTTCTTGTTCTTTCAAACTTACATCTCGAAAAATATGTTTATCCAAACGTTTATCACTTATTACACAACCTATGACCCAGTTCCACAGAAAAATTTTATTAAATTTATCTTGGAACTTTTTCAGGTATTTTATGGATGAAAACGTGTTATATCGTTCAAGTAATGACGTCGCCATAGTTTCGTTATCATCTTTGAAGTTGGGAGCAATTTACGAACATTAACAAGGACGTCATATTTATAAAAGTGTAAAAAAAAGAGTATGTTGATTTTATTTTTTTGGAATTACAATGTGGAAAAAGCAAGTAAAAAAATCGAAGGTTGTTTATAGCACCCCTTAGCTTCTGCTAGCGTTAACCTAAAAGAAACACGCCATCTGTCAGTGACCGAGCCAGCCGCCTTCAGCGACGACACGTCTTATGACCGAATATAGATAGACTGTTTCGTCGCGTCCCTTTATAAACAGGGCTGCGTATTTTCTGGAAAGGGAGTTGTGTTATCAGTTCTGCGGGAATTGTATCATCAAAACTTCTCAGCATTGCATAAGTGTCTTAAGTAAAACAAAACTGCTACATAATGGCAACAGGAAGTGCCTCGATTTTTGAGTGTTTGGGTGAAAATATAAACACTGGGTATACTGCTCACAGCCGCCATGATGTAAGCAATGAGAACGTATTTAAAGCGACGTCTTTGTTTGTTATAGATCTTTATTATTAAGGTATTACATTTATTTATAAACTAAGAATATATATATGCGTTTAAGCTTATCATAACTGTGCTTCGTTTAAATAAAATGATATAACAGATATTATTATGGAGTTTCTGCCTTTTTTCTGATTCATACAGTATTGAGCTTATGATCCCATCCAAGTGCGTAAAGGTGTGGTGGCGACTCAAATGTACTATCAGATATATCTAACATTTTCGTCACCTTGATTAATTATGACTTACTTTGCCCAGCTTAATGAAGACAACAAGCCAGTCTTATGTTCGTAACGAGGGCTTCTAGACAAGGTGGCTGTTAATTGTCGGCCGGAGCTGCAACCTGCGACGGTCCTTGTGGGGAAGTTCGTGTGTGGTCTTCACCCACAAATAGGAACTGTCAAACAGCTGCTGTAAAAAGAACTCCTGCTAAAAAAGCTCTGATTTTGTGGAACAACTTTGTTTCTAAGTGTGGTATATTTGTTTCTAATTCGAGATATTGATTGCTGCTTAAACACAAATCGCTAATCCTAACCAAAAACGGATTCATTTCCTCAGTTGAATCAAATGTAATATATATGGATGTTAATGTTAAGAAGGATTACTTGTATTCTGGATGAACCAATCACCAATTATCAAATCGCTCCCGAAATATCTGCCATCAGGATACATAATTCATAAAGCGAGCTCTAAAACAGTTAGTGTTCATCCTGAATGTGTTGACTTTACAATTTACGTGGGCAGTAATGTTGATTATGTTGTATTTTGGTAATTTATGCTTTGGTTTAACATAATTATTTCATGATGACGTTGGAATTCTTGGCTTAAAGATTATTTCTCTAGCAGAGAAAATGATCAAAGGTATTGCATTATGCAAGACTTCAATATCGCCACCTAATCCTGTTTTGGCAAAGCCGACCAGTACGGCGTCTAATATCGATTTATGTTCCATTGCAATTGTTCATTTTATTTCAGGGCGTCTGTGTCTAACCCGGAAATATCACGTTCACATTTCGTCTGTCTTGTCTAGTGAGCACTCAGTGTCAGCATTAGCCGCTGTTCGAGTCTGGAAGGACAGAAGCAAACCAGCCCCAGGCCCGCCAAGGAGAATGTACCAGACTGTAGAGAGACGGCCAAATAAAGGCAATGTCTGACACCTCACCGACCACCGATAAAATGAAGTATTTACCTGGTAAGGTTCAATTACTTAACACTTTGAAATAGTCACGTGCCCAAGTATTCAACTAAGCAATTGCCAATGCCAGCGGATACTGCATGGGCGGCAATGGCAATTTTCCAAGAAAAAAAAATGCCGTCTCTAATTATTATTGCACGTACTCGTCTGAAAGTCCAATCATGATTGTCCATGTTCAAGGTGTTTATGCTTTTTGTTCTAAATATTTAAGACGGGGAAATTAATCTGTGATTTAATTCAATATATGTATTGCATTTGGTTGGATAAAATCTATAGTTACACGGAAAATATACTGTATATATGTAGCTACAAAGACAAATTATTCAGGGGAAAACATTGGGCCGATCTCGGATTCGAACCCATGTCTGTGGCGCACAAGTCCGGCGTACCAGTCGCTTCGCTTGCAAAGCAAGTTTCACTAGCGAGGCAGTTCGGTCCGCTTTTATGTCACCCCGTAATTCTCCCCCCCTCTTACGAGCGTTGTGCTATCAGAACAAGACTAATTTTATTCCAGGAGTCACACTTTAATGAGCTTGTTCCCTGAGCCACAAAGTTTAACGCCACGTTGGACAAGCCCCCATTTTGTTACGAAGACAAATCGCTCAGGGTAAAACATTGGGCCGATCCGGGATTCGAACCCATGTCGGTGGCGCACAAGTCCGGCGTTCCAACCGCTTCGCTAGAAAAGCAAGCTTAACAAGCGAGACGCTTGGTCCGCTTTTGTCACCCCGCAACAAACCCCCTCTTACCCTAACAATATATTATATATATGTAGTATTTGAAAGAGATATGATGAAAAGTTAAGGGTCTTTCTTGATGTAACAGAAGAAAAAAATATACGAAAAAAAATTTATACGATGCCATACGATGATAAACGATAAATTTGTATGCATCAAAATGAGAACAATCATGAAAGTTACCCACATGTGTGGGAGCATATGTCACCGAGTAAATTTTCGCTGTAAAAAGTGGAGACCCCACATTTTTGTGATCCTAAGAACTTAACCTTTACAAAAAATATGGTACCAATTTTTCTATGGTGGCTTTGTTATTTTTTCATGTAAAATTTAGTTTAAGAGCAAAAAATGGGGGCCTATATATATAAATATTTACTACAGAGGGATATTTTGCAACAAAACACCTCAGAATAATTAGTAAGATATATTACATCACAATAACTTAAACTAGACACACAACTACTGCGTTAAGACATTTATTCCATTATTAGAGTGCACCTGTAGAGCGCATACCTCCGCCAACACATGGATCCGCATCAAGATCCCCCAGACTATAGCTATGAAAAATTAATCAGCTGTTGTATGTCCACCGGTATATTGTTTTACTAAATGTCATTGATAAGTTTATTTGAAAAATCATGTAGAGACAACAAGTGCCCTGGGGTAGATTGTGCAATGTACATATGGCCGACTACTTGCTGATTTCAGGCAACCTGTATCGTACACAGTATGGCCCCTCTTTCCTTTGTTTTAACCAGTGACTGAATATTTGCTTCATTTATACATAACATATGAAAATGGCCCTGTTAATCGTCCATTTAATATGATTTTGCTATTGCGTCATCCTATTGTTCGATTATTACATCACAAACATCACTATCCGCTCGCTGATAGTGAAGGTATAGAAACCCGTCTCTTACGGTTAGTTTATCCAAAGTATCTAAAGGTTCCTAAGCAATTTAAGGAGTATTTTTATGTTTTTGTCATGATCCAAGAAATAATTTATAAAAGATTTAGGCGGATGACTATTTTTATACTTATTTTGTAAAGAATAAACAACAGACAAAAGGGACAACTTTGACTGGATTTAGTGCCAGATAATGATAAAAGTAATAATAATAATAATAATAATAATAATAATAATAATAATAATAATAAATATTATTATTATGATCATATAACCTTAGCTTTGTACGGGCAATAGCATATCTTTTTGGAGCAATTATACCTTCTGTGGAGTAGCTATTTCACTGTTCGTTGATAATCTTTTGTAAGCTGTGCTCATCAGGTAGTTTACAGCAGACAAATATTCACAGACTTTAACAGTAGAATGACATTAACATTGAATGAAATGCATGTTTTGCTGAAGAATTCATTAGGGAGTGTGTTTTGAAAACAAAACCTTAGAAAATTTAGAAGTTTTAGAAAAGTCCGGTTTAAGGAAACAAACTTGAAATTAAATATCGGATCATAAAAAAGTGTCATCATTAGTCATAATGTTATAGTACATGTTTACAGATGTTCTTCCATCCCATGTTTACCCCTTCTCCTCTGAAGGTCTTCTTTTAAAATAATTTTGTTAGGTGGGCCAATTAAAAATTTACATTTATGGGAATATGAAACCGAAGAAATTCAGGTTATACCAGCACAATAACAAAAACGGACATATCTTAACAGAAACTAAGGTAAAACCAATGGTACAGTTTAAATATAACAACGGTAAAGTTAAATGCTTGTTATTATTAAATTCTTGTCGCTTATTTTTCATTATCCTTAAATGACTTGTGATGGCACAATGGCAATATAGGCGTTTTATCCGTCCGAACAAGATCACCGGTGCAACATTCTTTTTTAATGAAAATAGTGATCTGTAGACCATGAGCATCCAGCTTGTACTATCTGAATATAATGCAAACTATGAAATGAAGAATGGAGAATAGAACTAATCTTATATTTTATAAAATCTGATTGGTTTGTCATTAAATGCAATGATTGTCAGATGCAGCGGCGGAATGTACATCTTTGATTGGAGCCAATTTTTTATCATGTTTATACCAAATAACTCCTGACAAAAACTAAAGCATTTTATACCTGCTTAACTAATGCTTGTTTCTCTTAAATCGTGATCAAGAACAATTTTGATTTAGTGCACAAGATAACAAAATGACATGTGTCTTATACAAAAAACAAACGCCTTGATTGTAATTAAAGATTTTTGCATTTTGTTCATATTAATTTATTACAATTTTTATAAAGATAATAAAACAATAACAATATTGTTGGGATTATAATATTGGATCAGTATAGAGGAAGTCAACATTAAGGTTGTTTTAACAGCACATATCAATTCTCTTTTAAATACATTGAACTTTTCTGACGTGGCACATTTTAAAGTAATTTTAAAATTACTAACTCTCAAAGAATCTGAACTTAGTTGGTGTCTCTTACTGCTCGTCGAACTTACTGCTTAATGGTCTCTCTATAATAAATAGTTAAAAAGTAGGAATAATTAAATCATTATTTGTATGTTCATTTGGCAAATGTTAAAATTAAATATTAAAACGTATCTTGTAAAACAATATTTTATTTGAAATGATTTTGGAAGAAAATACAATTGTGTATGAAAGCCATAGAGGTCATCATTCTCTCTCTCTCTCTCTCTCTCTCTCTCTCTCTCTCTCTCTCTCTCTCTCTATATATATATATATATATATATATATATATATATACAAATAGACGAATCAAATTTTTTCAGACAGTTTTACTACTACGTAGTTTCGTTCAACGTGCTGCACTCATCACGGTATGATTGATTATATATATATATATATATATATATATATATATATATATATATATATAAGGCGATAAAGCAAATAAGAGTAATTACAGACCCATATCAATAATACCTCACTTTGCGAAACTATTTGAAAAAGCTGTACAAAGGCAACTAATCAGGTTTATCACAAATAGCAATAGAATTTCAGAAAGTCAGCACGCATATCTGCCCGGAAAATCTACTGTAACGGCTCTTAGTAAATTTTCAAATGACGTATATAAAACTATGGATCAGGGTAAAGTTACTGCTGCTTGTTTTTTCGACCTAACCAAAGGATTTGATACCATAAATCATAAAAGATTATTGGAAAAGTTGTTCGTTTTTGGTTTTGATAAGAAAACAGTTGCCTGGTTTCAATCTTACCTCCATGATCGCCTACAGATCGTAAAATACAACAACAATCTATCCAATGCTGCTGTTGTTAATGTAGGTGTTCCTCAGGGTACAGTTCTCGGCCCTATTCTATTTTTGGTATACATAAATGATCTTCCAAATGTGCTAAATACTGATGGTATTGTAATGTACGCTGATGATGTCATTGTATATTGCCATGGTAAAAATGCTGTAGAAGCTGAGATTAAATTACAGCGAGTAGTAAATCATGTGACCACCTGGTACGACGAAAACCTGCTCACTCTGAATTATAATAAATCTAATGCTATGCTACTTGGAAATCTTCATAGAATTGCTGATCACAAACTCAAGATATCAATATTAGATACAACATTACTTTGTTCTAATAAGATTAATCTACTTTGCGTTTTAATAGATGCTAATTTATCATGGAAACCACATGTTCACTCTCTATCAAAAAAACTATCTCAAAAGATAGGAGTTCTTTACCGAATATCAAGCTATCTGTCTATGCAATCTCTTACTAAGGTTTATGCAACTATAATTCAGCCTCATATTGACTATGCCCTAAGCATTTGGGGTTGTTCATTATTGTCTACCAATGATACGGTACAGAAAATACAAAACAGAGCTGCCCGCATTATATCCAAAAACTATGACAGAAATGTTGATTCTATAACCATAGTAAATGAACTGGGTTGGTTGAATATACGTCAACGCTATATGTATTCTGTTGCAGTACTTATGTATAAATGTGTTTGTTCAATAGCTCCCTGTTTACAAGAGAATAATTTTCACTTTGTCAATGAAGCACACAATCATCAAACCCGAGCTGCTGTGAGCAATGATTTAGTCGTTCCTAAACCTAGAACAAACTATCTGAAAGAAATCTGTACTATATATGGGGCCAAAAGTATGGAATAGTTTATCCAATGAATCTAAGTCAGCCATAACTTGTGCATCTTTTAAGAAACGAATCAAATTGGAAATTTTAGCAACTGTATGTTCTATATGACACATGTTATATTTGCATAAATTTGCGTTTTATACATGTAGCACTCATTCTTTTATCATTTCATAGATCATACAACAACTGTAAATTAATTTCATACGTATTTAACTGAATCTAACAATGATCAGGTCCATAAATGCTAGAGATTATTGTAATATTATTGGTTCGTACGCCTCGCATATTTGCATGTATATATATACTGATTTAATGTGATATTTTAGTTTACTCCTTCTGTCTATAGATGTATATATTGATATACTTTCTTAACTCTCTTAATATGCTTTTATGATTTGAGTCCATATGTTCATGTTTATATTTTTAGTCATGGTATTATTTTATGCATTGTATTGATAGTTTAGTCATTGTATGTTTTATATGTACTGATACAGGGCACCAAGTAAGACCAGTTTAATTTAAACTGATTGGTTTTCCCTGTATAAACATAATGTAAATAATAAATAAATAAATAAATATATATATATATATATATATGAACACTGTTTAGGTACATAAACATTTGTGCGTTATCTCACGCCATTACTTCACTGGTTAGGCTGAATACAACATTTTTTTTTGCAAAACCATCCCTGTACACGAACTTACAAATTCCAATTAACCTGTTTCATTCATTGTTATGGTTCTGTGTGTGAGTCAACACAGTCCACGTGTGTCTGTGTAGCATAACAAGACTGTAGACCATAATTAGAGGCCTGATCTTGCACGTGCACTACTCCCAAACAAGGAGAAATGATATGGAAGATAAAAAAAAAAGAAACACTGTTTGGATGCTTGGAAAAATCTTGATTCGTAAAGTAGCGGGGTTTGGCCGCCAGGTGGCGTGCGCGCTATGTTTACATTTGTACCACTGATCTCGCTAACCTAACCACTTGTGTACAGGAGTACTCAAACGGTTTTGAATGAAGTATAAGCAGATACTATCGTATTTTAAGGAGAAAAAGATTAAGCTATGTGTATAAAGCATTGAACACTATATGTGTTTAGTAAATATACTTGGTATGTAAATAGGTACGTTTAATATAAACAAAAAATAATTTTAGACAATCCAAAACCAGATAACTAAGTTTTTGTGTTTAGTATATAAATACATTATAAAAAGAACCTTTCTTATCCTCTTGTCCCTGCTTACTTTGTTGATGTTTCGGTCAAAGTTTATTAATTTAACATTTTAAATAGCATTTTAATACAAGCTGAAAAAAAAAAACATGTCAAAACTGAATTAAAAAATTGGCACCATGTTTTTAAGGCTTCATAGAAAGATGAAGAACACAAATGCATGGGGTGTCACATTTTTACAAACAAAATTTACTCAGGATGAATTTGCTACATATGCCCCTACACTGGCGTATTGTTTTGGAGAGACAGGCACTCTACATAATAGTTTATTTAATAAAAGATGATATAGCGTGTTCACTTCATCGACCTACTATGGCATTAAAGTTATTTTATCGTAGCCATGTTACCGTTGCCAGCAAAATGGATACCAGCCAATCTAGAACCACCTCAAAGCCAATGTTGTTACATTCTGTTTTGTTTGACTGACAGCACAACGGCCCTTTCCCCGGGTGCATCGGGCCCTATGCCGGTAGGGTGTCGGGCCTTTTTTTGTGAGCATCTTGAAGAGGCTCGGCCTGTATACTGTAAGTCAAAACATAATGTAAAAAACATTGGCTCTGGGCGAATCTCGCTGGGCTGTTATCCACTTTGCTGGCAGCAGAAACATTGCTACAATAAAATAAGTATAAGGGTAACAAGAATAGTTCTCGGACTCTATCTGTAAAATTATATATTTGGTTATTTGAAATGCTTTTCTTGTGCTCACATACATTATATATGAGGTATGATATACGGAGAGGGTAACATGTTTAGACGCTTATACGTCAAATGATCAGAAGAAATGGTTGTTTCTTGCAGAAGATGGACCGACTAACTTCTGGATGTACGCTGTAATTGCCGCTGGATCTTGTTTCGCTATCTTCGTCGTTATTGCTGTGTACAAAGTGTGGTAGGTACCGGTATCAAAATTTGGCGAGTTTCCTGAATATCACTTTGTTGTCGCAACGGTGATGAAAGGTCATTACATCTGTATAGTAAGCCTCTTTAGATGAGATTTTACCAAATTCGTAATTCAAACTTAATTCAGTCATTAGAGGCCTTATTTACCATTTCATGGGTCTGTGCGTGGGAGAAGAAAATAGACTACGTACAATACAATATCGACTAAAATATATTGAAGAACACTATCTCTTCTAAAATTCTAAAAATGCTTCTTTTAAACAAATTTATGGAGAAGTTTCCTTGTGAAAGGTCATTATATGGTGATATGTTAAGGAGAAGGAATCCTTGCAAGTAATTACATACAGGTGAGGTTAATCATGCAGCATAATGTAACTGTTATCTTTTTAATGTATAACTTAATATTTATTCATCCCAGCCGGAACATGCAGGAACCTTCAGCACCAAGGCCTAAAGTTAGTAGCGGCGACAACGCCTCAGCCACCTGTACCTACAGTGCTGTCAACAGCAAGATCGTCATAGCTCACATGGAACAAATCAATAATCAAGGTAAGAGTACAATATACATGGAGTGATAGGGTGGGGGATATTAGAAAAAAAAGACGTAATAATTAAGAATATAAAGGAAGCAAACAAATACTAGAAAATGCATTCTCTGAAATGCAGGCCTCCACCATAAGGGCGGTCTTTAATGTGGGGTACTCCGCAACCCTTCTTTCATTCACTTATTTGCCCATATTCCCAGGCTCATTGGTGCATATGTAGCTCTTCCTTTGCTTTAGTATTTACATTACTACTAAAATGCCTTAATAAACATGTACCGATGGACGTTACTTAGTGCCATCTCTTATCACTAAAGCCTTGTAAAGTTCGTAAGGTGAATCCCTGATATTTGCATATTAGCGCGTGTTATACGCATTGGAATTATGTATTCAGGTAATCCATTCATGGAACTTTGTCTCCTATAATATAACTTTGCTCTACGAATATTTTGGTCCATGGGCCAAATGTAAGTGCACTGAAGACACTATTACAACATTTTTGTAACGATAGGTCCAGTAACCTCTGCCCATATGACAGGAACAACTAACAGCTGTGTATTGGTTCCCTGTGCCACTGACAAGTTGCAAACACGCTAATCCTCGTGATCGTTTCAGCCAGCTGGTTCATGTATTACATTTTGACTGCGTTCGACGTTTGTACACCTGAATATCTGACGCTGACTGGCTATGCCCGAGTTTATTACATTCTGTGTAAACGTTTCCACTTTAAAGAGCGTTTGTCTGATGAAAGTCGGATAGTCGTACCGCTTTGTCGTTGCCACAATGTGCTTATGTGTACATTCCAATAAATTTTCATACGACCGATTTTTTTGCCTTTGCTGCATTGTCGTTGCAGGTAAAATGGATGATTGTGTACACAGCTTTTGTTTGATGACTCTGATAGTGGGAGGAATTATGTTTTGACCATTGCATCGACTGGGCCAGTCTAGTGCAAATGTTACCCGATAAGTGTTTGCATTCACTGATTCGGCCCATTTTCCCTGTTCAAAAGTGCATGCGTAACGGCACATTTGTGATTATTCTGGGGCGTCCTTCTCGGATCCGGATCATGAGCCGGACCCACACCAAAATCTTATCGATTCTTCAATGGCCCCACTCCCGAGATGCCCTGAAAATTTCATGGGATTCCGTTTATGATTCAGGGAAATATGCTGTGAACAAATATACAAACACACGCACGAACGGAAATGAACGCATACATCTGGAAATGTTTTTTACGTGCTTTGGCATTTTGATAAATACGACTCATAGTCTATCTTTTACAGAAAGTTACCGTATAGCCTAGGCGAGTCTTGCAAATAACAGAACAAATTGATCTAGTGATACCTTAAATTTTACTCAGCGTACCACTACAAAATAATCATTAATTTTTATTTCCAATGGGTCTCTAATATCAAGGTTTTATATATGTATACAAGAAAAAAATGTGAACTAAAAAGGAGATACTACTAGAAGTAACAAGATAACTACTTATTAATGGGGAAGTTCTGGTGGGCGTACTACGACTACCAATAAAACATCATAAATATATAGTGTGTATATGTATTTGTATTTGTGGATAAAACGCATAATTATATTGTTGTAATCGCTGACAGACGCTGAAGATGATGCAGTTTTATCTTCCTCAGGCAATTTAAAATTAGCTTAAATAAATCGGAATCAAGGTGGAAAAATTTCATTAATTTCTTTGTATATGTAGGGGTAATGAAAGCGCATCTATATTCTTACCAGGGTGGCTTACATAATGTTATGGTTCAGTAATTGACATGATTTTAATAACTTTATTTTCCTTAATATCTAAAGTCAATCGATGTATGATGATTTATATATTTGTATAAATTTTCCTATAAAGGAATTTGAATTTGAGACCAAAGATTGAAATGTGTAGAAAGCATAATCTGCACATATATGAGCTTTAAACTATCTGTTAAATTCGTTAGGGATTTTTATATTCTGCTTTGACTCTTTAAAGCTCCTTTAATATATGACCTTTATATTTTCAGGATAGTCTATTTGTGAAAAGCAAGTGCCGTTTTTCATGAACGGTTTATATCATCCGCATCCACAAGTTATTCTGGAAGAAGAAACTGTATCGAAAGATGAGTACGCTCACATTATACTGCAGGTTTGTTCTTGTATTTTATAAATTAAATTTTACTGTAAATATGAATATATATATATATATATTATCTTACATGGTTGATATGCAAAAAGAAATGTTTACTTCTTATGTAAACCTACAAACCACATAATCTTATATATTTTTTTATCATCCATTATATATTTTACTCAAAAAGAAGAAACCCGTGACATTTCTCAAAAAGCATTATAACGTGGATAGGGAGTTGGGCCAGTTTCAAAGCTTTTGTCTTTTTTATTTCAGGACAGTCAGCAAAGGCTGCTGCATTCCACGACAGACAGGTCACAGCATTTTATAGGAATACCAGTTTTTTACATGAGAATACAATTGATCAAAACAATCAAATGCATTAAACTGTATATACATGTTCTTTGTATGTTTATAGAGTTAAATACGGTTATTTAATTCTATGTATAGTTTGTGATTGCTTATATTTTCAAATTCAAATAAATATAATAAACTATGTTGGAGTAGTAATAAAACTTCATTTAAGAGGACGTACTACTTTTACTGAATTTTTCTTAAAGTACTTTATATCTTGGAAACGGAGCCTTACATATCACTCTGGTTACAGTTTACATGATTATAAAAGCGTTATAAATAAACATCATGCTTAAAAGGTGTTTCCTATTGTCACATTCAGCTTGTATTTTCCCTAGGAAAATGTCATGTATAAAACAGCACATCATATGTTGCGTGCTATTAATGCTCGTTGACACATGATTATCGCAAATGTACTAATACGATTACACCATGACTGAGCTACTTGTAAACGTGTGCTTGCAAAAAAATGGATCAATAAATACCATGCTGTAACAAATGCGGTTAAAAAAAACAAAATTTGCCTCAATATGATTATGATTAAAAATATAACAATGAAGCATGCTATCCGCAATCCTGACATTAATGCATATTAATATAAACTATCACCTTATTTCTAAGATGGGTTTTTTTTAGTCATATATGACGTGTAAAAGTGTTAAAGATAAATTTTAAACCTGCGAGTTTCGGACGTTGGCAGTGCCCTGGGTGTTGTTTGTAAATCCGAGGCGTCTATTTGAGACATAAACCTTCGATATTTCAAATGAGTGTCCATTATAGCGGGTTACCAAATAAGAAGAGGTTCAAGTTTGCATCGATTTCTCTTGTCAGCACACGTCTACACAAATGATCACCTTTTCGCATGGACGATTTGAACCATGCTTGTTTACGTGAATCATTCCTTGGATTGTGCCCTCCATCTGACCGGAGGGCACCCAATAAACATTTTCCCTGTACAGCTAATTAATCTATCTTCATTGCATGTCAGTCCATGGACCGATCTGTGTACCTAGGTACAAGTCCAGGTCCGGGTACAAGTACCTGGCCCCAACCCTGATAACAATTTAAAGAAAATATAAATGTAGGAATCACAAATCTTCACATGGGTAAGAAAATATAAAGATACCGAAATATACCTGTGTGTTTTACGAAAGAATTATCACGTAAAAAGTGAATTAAACCATTCCATATGAGATTTATACATGATTTCGTATTCAGACAAAAAGGCAGAATCGAGCCCTAGTAGAACGTTAATAAATACATTCACAAAGCTTTACCGTAAACCAAGCGTCAGTAACAGGGTAACCTTTATTTTCTTGTGACATTCAACACACCATTTTCTCAGTTTGCCAACTACTCTACTGCTGAGTGATGAATATTTTAGTTCATGCTCTTTTCTTAATTGCTGTTGAAGTATCTGCCTGCTGCTGCACTGGAATAACTGTTAAAAGAATAGTTTACAAAACTACAACTCAAGAACACTGGTTTCAGAGAGGTGAAAGAGTTTTGAAACCAAAATGGAATAATGACCCTAGGGATCTGGCCGACCATTGCGTTTGATTTTAGATGCGTTGCGATTACTGTGGTCCCTTTTTTTCCCTCCCATTCTAAGATATAAATAAGTCACATGTTTATGTCCTTACTGAAGCTGAAATCAGTCCCCTGTAACCATAACATCTTCAGATACAGTTATTAATTTTCTTCTTCCTCCTCTCCTTTCATATTATTATTGTATCCGCCAAAACAGAGTTTTGCGGATACTATGTTTTCAGCCCACCGCCGCCGCCGCGTAGGTGTCCGGAGAACTCCTCCGTAACCGCTGGGCGGAATTTTACGAAACCCGGGATTATGTTCGGGTCACATGTGAACTGCTGCGCCCCGATTTTGTTTTGACCTCTGACCTTTCCTCTGCGCTCTGCGTCCGTTTGTGCGTCTGTTTCCACACATAAACCCACATATCTCGGGAACCGTTTGACCAATCAGGAAAATTTTTTTGCACAAATGTAGCCCTTGGAGAGCTTTATAACATACACAAAAAATGGTGGCGCCACCTGCAACCATGTTTGCACAGTGTCCATCTGTTCGTCTGCCTTGGTCTAAAATCACTCATATCTCTGCAGTGGTTTGACTAATTCATCTGAAATTCGGCATGCGTATACATCCTGGATAGCTATTCTGATTTTATGACAGGTGGCGCCACCTACATTCACGTTTACGCTGCAGACATCCAAGCTCATATCTCGGGAACCGTTTGACCGATTCGGCCAAAATTTTGCATGTGTATAGATCTCACATAGCTCTTTATCATACGCAAAACTGGTGGCGCCACCTGCAGCCATTTTTTGCACAGCTTCCGTCTATTTGTCTGCCACGGGATAAAATCACTCATATCTCGGCAGTGGTTTGACATATCTGCCTAAAATTTTGCAGGTTTATACATCCCCGACAGCTCTCTTGATTTTATGACAGGTGGCGCCACCTACATTTTAGTTTATGCAGCAGATATCCAAGCTTATATCTTGGGAACCGTTTGACTGATTGGGCCAAAGTTTTGCATTTGTATAGTTCTCACATAGCTCTTTATCATACACAGAACTGGTGGCGCCACCTGCAACCATTTTTGCACAGCGTCCATCTGTTTGTCTGCCAAGGGCAAAAATCACTCATATACATGTAGTGGTTTGACTTATCTGCCTTAAATTTTGCATATGTATACAACTTGGACGGCTTTCTGGATTTTGTGGTAGGTGGCACAACCTACATACACAATTTGGCTGCAGACATCCATGCTAATATGCAACACTTCACTCTATTTCCCCTTGCCACTCAATCCATGCCTCACTTCACCCGTTCCACTCTGATTTAGGCGGATACACGTAGTCGCTTGTCGACTACCCGTATTCTAGTTATAATTATAAACATAGCAGATTTATATAGCTTTTTTATATGCATATGGCCTGTTCAAGAGCGCTGTGCAATAATATATTTTATTAAAAATAATGTACAACCACTAAAGAGAGAAAATAGACTTAATTTAATAGTTAAATTAGACAGAGAATATAAATCACTTGAAAATAAGTTTAAGACATATAAAAAAGACTAAAACGTAAATGCTTTGGAGTCCAGGTGGTGAACGTATATAAAATCATAAACTAAACTAAGAAAGTCACTATTAACAGCATTGATGATAACATGTTAAATTAAAAACTATAATGCTGAATGGAGCGCGTAGTCCAACTATTAGACCAGTGATGACTTAAAATGAAATGTTAAAAGTTTGTTTTAAGAATTTTCTTTAAAAATAATTTATACATTCCCGGTATTATGCGGATGCGAATTTCATAATCTTGGTAAAGTATGATTGGAAGACCGCTAATCCTAATTTGTTTTAATTAGTGGATTCCGTATGCCAGTGCAAAGTTTGATATCTCAGATTCCTTTTCGGGCATTATACTTCAATCATTTTTTTGACATATGCATATGTATTTCTTGTGAATACTGACAGATCTCAGGGGGGAGCTGTACTGGTATTGCGGAGGTAGCAAGGAGCAACACGACTGATTAGCATGACCCGGCCCATTTTTAACAGCGTAACCGGTGACACGCCCAACCGGTATGTAAACAAACCACACGTGTTTCCCCTAATATATTATGTCCAAGTTATACCAATAGTTGGTACAAGATATGACCGGTACACACATTTCACTTATTTCACTGGGTATTTTCACCAAATGCAGATTATATTATTTTTTTTATTATTTTATTATAATTGTTTTATCTAAACCAGATGCCCTTGGATGTCATCTAGACCATATATCCACCTACAAGGAAAATCAACAAAAATCAATAAAAAGATAAATAAATAAAGACCAAAGTCCTTATAATAAAAAAGTGACAGTGCATGATTTGTTAAAAATATATATATATATTGGTATAATTCATTAATGTCATAGGACTTTTAATATTATTATATTTCTATTTCCTGATCAGTAACATTAATGAATAATCAGTGTCGTCATCTTTAATTAAAACAGTTCATCAGATATAATAGGTTATTCTCAATCTTTCAGGTATAATCTTTCCTAAATGGAAGAAAAAATTACACAATGACAGAAAATACTCATTTATCACAGGATATATATATATATATATATATATATATATATATCATAAATATGGATCTGAGCCCATACATTGGAACAACTAGTAGCATTAATGAAAGCTCTTTAAATTATGTGCATTGGGTTATATTAACTGGTGTTAAAGGTCAACATATTCATGTTTTTTTAAATAGAATTAAACCTTTCTTAATCTTTAAAATAAATATAACTTTACATATATTCAAGTGCATGAGCCAGTAAAACCATATTTTTTTACAAAATCAGAATCTCATTTGTCAGTCTCCCTATGTTTAAATGACACTCCCTCGTGGAGCCTTGTCACCAGTGTTTCATAAAGCTTTAGAAAGAAATTTTAAAGAAATCGCGCGCTTTATATTATTAATGTACAAGTTTATTCATCACGTAAAGTTTTACCCCGCGTGTGCCAATCATGGCATTTGCTCGACTTCGCCTCTTAATGCCATGCATGACCCATGCCTCGTAAAATGTGATGCCTAACATATCACTGGACTTTGGCCAATACATATCCCCGCGGAAAATCCCCGGGTAATGCCATTCAATGACCCCAGCTCTGGTTGGTTCTGGGAAACTGCCTTGCACGTGAAATCTTTGACTGCGTAAGCGTAGCTATTTTTTCACAGAAGTACGTGAAATTTTTTTTTTAATACACACCTCCAGTTTAATTTGACAATTAGTGTTGAGCATATTCTGTAAGTAAAGGTGGTACAAGCTTATATATATATATATATATATATATATATATATATATATATTACAATACAATTATATAATTGATGGAGAGATGGGAACAAGGGGTACAAAGTTGCCCTTACTTAAATTTTGTCGCATTCTTCGTTGAGCCGAATCCAAGCCATACAAAAATTATACAAGACATTATGATTACGCAGTTGTAGGTCAGATTAATTGTTGCTGATTCGAGGAATTCACTGAGTGATTTAAAATGATCATGAGTAAGGGGATTTCCGACTGGAGTCCGTTGACTCGAACAGTGTAGCACCAACTGCATCAGTAACGGCTCTGCCTGTCTGCTTCCCAACCTGTGCCATGCAGCCACCGATGAAAACCGTCATACAACGAAGCAGGGTCAAGCTGGCAGAGAACTTGGATGTACAGAACGTCTCGTTATGGACTCGGCTCATCTCCGATCGTGTCATCTCGTATATACAGGTGGAAACTATAAGAGTGAGTTTATCTGTGTATTCGCATGTTAGAGTTATGTACAAAGATGGTGAACTCAATAACCACTTAGAATCTCTTAACAGTTTCTTTAATTCATTCAGCGAATCAGATTTGGCCAAAAACGAATAAATCATGTAATTCTACACGTAGAGTCCATTGCTTGCTACAACTATTTCATACGTGTATACATACATCAAAATTAATTTCTGTGGTTCTGCTGAATGCACTTGGAATATAACAATTATAAGATCTGATTTCTTGCCTCATCTGCAACATTTACAGGCCCATTTCCCGCACTTGAACACTAACCAGTTGCTCAATGACCATGAGCTCAGCTGAATTACACACCACATTTTTGATAAAAGGAAGCTCCCCTTCAACGAACTGGTCAACGAGATTTTATTTCAGTTTAGTTTTCTGTCCGCTATATCAACTGGACGTCGGTGAATGTAAAATTAAATTTGTTTAAATATCACTGAATATACCTTGGGATTGAATAGCTGCTGCTGCCATCTAGCGGGTAATTCTCCAAAGAAAATACACCAAACTGGGACGTGAAACATGAATTGCAAACAAAACGCATGTATATTCAAAATCTGTTTCATACATTTTACAAGTCCTCAAACCAGTAAGTAGGGACATGTGAGACAGTCATGGAACTTTACAAGTTTCGCCATTGTGCCTGGTGTCTGACGCTGTCAGATTCTTAGATAGAACTTTTGATAAAAAATCCACTTGGCGCACTCACGTAGAGCATATTAGTCAACGAATGTGGAGTGGGGTTAATGTTCTAAAGGCTGTGTATGCTATAAGAAGGACGGATCTGAGCTGGAGGCAGTTACATACCTATATAAACATCGGGTCCGTTCATAAGCATATACGGATCAAGAACTTTTTTAGGTGCAACTATAAGATAATCTTATGAACTAGAATTTGAACAAAACAAAGCCCTCAGAGCAGTCTTAAGGATGGTAGGTTCAACAGGATAAAACACATAAACCCAGTACAAAACTTAACAAATGAGCACACGCATACAATAGACAAAAATAAATTAGGTTTCTTCTCTAGACATAATTCTACCAAATCCTCAGTAGTTAGATATTAGGATCACATCCTATAATAAAGCAGCCTTGTTAAGTCCCCTGGATTTGGCCTTGCATCAATTAAATATTAATAGACCTCACCTTATATCTCCATCTCCTCTGAACGTCTCTTAATCTTTTTAATTATGTTACAGGTGCCCTTTTTATTGTGTGCACAGGGCATACAGATGTCTTTTTTGTTGTGTGACGCGGGCGTAACTCGTGTTGTGGCTGCCTCGCCTTGCCGGGTGTTGCACTCTCAGTTTAATCCGTACGGGTCGAACTCTCGTTGTCATGCTAGCTCACGTTTGAACCCTAATATGTTGAGACACGGCATTCGTTGTTCTGGTATGCTCTTTGAACGTTTGTACTGTGTTAGATTCTTTAGAATGTTCGTGCAATGGAAGGTTCTCGGCTGGAGAGGAAAAGTTATATAAAGAGGCTGTGTTTTGGAGCCGAGAGAGAGGTGAGAGAATATTCCAGTACTTTCTAGATTGTTCGTGAGCTTTTCATTGGACAGTAATTCTCCGAGAGAATTCGTGTGAACTGTTCGCCAGGTTTATATAACGACTTATCACTGTGGCAGTGGTGGCATCCAGGTACTGTGCCCTTTGTTTATTTTACTGTGTGATTGTATTGATTTGTTGTTATACTGCTGTTATACTGTGTAATTATATTTATTTAGTGTGTTGTAATGTTAGGTTTTTTTTTTAAATAAATTATAGTTATTTGTTAAAAAAAACACTGACTTTTTTATTCATTCCACTAGACACTTCAAGCTGCCTAGTGTTAGTGAATCTGATTTTTCTATCTCCTTGACAAATTTTTTGTTCATCACGTATACGTAATCTGTTGATATTAGGTTCCGTAACACTTAATAATTAAACATTCACTTCGATATCATCTGAAAGGTTTGGAAAGAGTCCTGCAAAAACTTCCATAACTTTCCAGTGCAATTAACTTTGACACCACCACCCGACACATAAGCCATTGTTACCACATGTATTCAAGATTTACCCCCACCCCACTCGATTTTTTTTTCAATATGGTGAATTACTAATACAATGTTATCAGTGATAGAGGGGGATGGGGGCATGTGTTATCAAGGAATCGAGACTGTCAAGTGTGGGTAAGTCTCACGTTGGTTGGGGAATATGTATATATATATATATATATATATATATATATATATATATATATATATATATATATATATATATATATATATATATATATATATGTAGAAGTTGTTGGTGCTCCAATGACGTTTGAGCGATGATAGACTTATATGACGGTCAATTTTTTATGTGTTTATGAAATCCTGTATTCAGAGAGATTTTTATAAGAATAAGACCAATATGTATCGGGTATCGCTTTAACTATATCGCAATACGTATTGTACCTTAAAAGGCTGACCGATACCCAGCCCTACATACCAGTCGAGGAGCTATGGCAAGGGAAGGATGTCCCATTACTGTGGTGTAGGAATTTAATAATATATAAAAATGAGCAGTATTGAAGTGATTTGAGAATAAAATTACAGGGAATACTATCGCTTCAGAAACCAACAAGAAGTAAAAATTCTTTCATTAAAAATTCTAATCTATAATATATCTGCATGATTGTTTTCATGTAAGCGTTTAATGAGTACCACTGTGCCATGAAAACGGGGAAATCAGCCATTTTGGTAATTTATTCATTTCTAAAAACAGCATTTCATTGATATTGAAGGACATTTGCGACCCTGTGAAACATGGTCAACATGAAACATTAACAACCTGTATTTTTTAGTAATTGCAGTTAGAGCTTTTTAAAAAGGATAAATCCGATGCTTGTTGGTGGCACTGAATGATGATGAAGGTATCCATATAATAAGAATGATATGTTATTTCAAAGGCTTCTGAATTTCAGGTTTTATATGCACGGGGTTAGCAATAATTCAGATGTCATAACCTGTCGTTTAGACATCAGAGCAAATCTCTGAGGTTCTATAACGAAACTCCACTATTTTGCCATTGAGGCATCGGTGCGGTTCAAACAAGGAACCTTCGGCTCCGAAGTCCAACGCCTTAACCATTAGGTTAGGTCCTACCCCGCAAAAATTAGCAAAAAGTGGAGGGGGGGGGGGGGCAAAACATAGTATGCCCCTCTGGTTGAAAGGGGGGTGGGTTATGTCCCCCTTGTTCCCACCTAATTGCGGACATGAGTCTGAGTGACTCTTTGCAAAACTAAAATAAAGGAGATGATTACATGTAAAGGCAGAGGGAACTCACTCTTGACAGCAGATTGAAATATTTAAATCGATGACACACACGTATGTAGACGCAGGGACTGATAAATGGAGCAGGCGCTTAATTACATATGATATATTAAACTGTAGCCTGCACAGTATGTAAATCAGTAGGACGGTACTGTGACCATGACCTTGAATCTTATGAGCCGAAAATCCAAAGGGTCTCCCCTATTTGAAGGTGAGCCATATGTGGAAGATGGAAGGTATACTTATGGGATGAAAAGTTTCACTTAAAATGCATCCACAAACCTTTTAAGAAAGAGGATTCCTTGACTAAGTAAGCAATTTACTAGTAAGTAATATTACCATATTACGTGGTTGAAAGAAAACTTATCTGCATAAACTTATATTGTGTCATACATTTAACATGATAAAGATTCACTAATAATAATTTTAATATTAATATATCATATATATATATATATATATATATATATATATATATTTATATATATATATGAGATACAGAAAACACCCTTTTAAAAAAGTTTAATACAATGGATATATCGCAATATATTTCGCAATACCTACCACATATCGCAATGTATTGCAATACGAAATGTGTACAGGCGAATACCCAGCCCTAATGATAATAGTTCAAATTTAATCTCGGTATTCCTTAATACCGTAAAATCAGTATCTAGCTCAAGCACTTGTAATGTAAAAAATTACAGTATCATCCGCTATGTTTCCGGGACTTCCTATAATCCGGCAGAAAGCGATTCTGTCATTTTGTCAAATATCGTTATTTTGAAAATACCAATGCACATACATTTTCTATATTTTAATTATCACTTCTCTTAGGAATTCCATGCAATTTATAAAAAAAAATAAATGAAATCATTGAAAAAATAATTTTCTGAACACAGAAAACCCTGCTGATGTTATAATCCTAAAATATATAATTTTAAAAAAACCGTAGGCAAAAATGTATATCAGGATTGGACGATAATACAGTAGTTAACGACACGTGTAAAGTGTGAGGGTAACTAGTCTTATATGTATGTAGATAACACTGGACATTTGATTTGTTTTACATGTTTCAGGCTGGAAACCCAGCGAATCATCAGCAAGTCTCGGCTCTGATAGACCATTTGGACCGTCGACCTGATTATGATTCTGATAAATTCATCAACGCTCTCCGGGAGACAGGACGCAGTCACATAGCCAGCTTTCTCCTCCAGGCGCAAGCGTCATCCTGGCACGGTAAAATTACAGAAATTTAGTATAACGGTATGTCGGCTAGGCCTAGCTGTCGCTCCCTGTTGACATTAATTCATGATCATCAGGCCATTAATCAGTCTGTTACTGATATTAAATATCTGTTGTAGACTCTGCTATTTCCAAATGGTAACATCTCTAGAAGTGTCCGTAGTAAAAGTATTAATTCTAGTTAGTTTGCTAGTGAAATTGTTAGATTGTTCAGATCGTATCATTTTTAACACACTTTAAATTGCATAAAAGAACATATGTCCTTCTTTAGATAGCGTGTGTGGTAAGGTATATGAAAAATATCTCCGCTCATAGGCTGAGAATCGAACTCAAGATCTCCGGGCTTGTAAGTCCTCTCCTGTGCCTTGTGAAAATACATGTAGAAATGATCTCAGCATTTCTTGTTATGTTTCGAGTTAACAAAGTAAAAAAAATATATCTAATAATTTGTTGACGAAAGTCTTGAAATTACAGCATTTAATTTCAGAATCACCCGATAGTGGGCGCCACAGCAGAGGCTGCGCCAGCCCTTCAAATTCGCAAGCACTTGCGTACCACACAACCA
Source organism: Sipunculus nudus (assembly GCA_026874595.1). Classification (NCBI taxonomy): domain Eukaryota; kingdom Metazoa; phylum Annelida; class Sipuncula; order Golfingiida; family Sipunculidae; genus Sipunculus; species Sipunculus nudus. Next base: position 33,070,750 of record CM049317.1, on the reverse strand, counting down.
ACCTTGACAAGACACATGAGCAGGGGGTGTTCATGAGGGAGGGAAATGCACAGCGGTGTCTGAGCGCGCGTGGGCAAGTTGTTGTCCAAGACGCCGACTCCACGACTTCATAACAACCGCTGATATTTCTTCATTCATTGAATATTGGTAATGCACTTTGAAGGGACATTGGACTGGAATCATGCACTGTTTCACTCCACATTTGGTAAAGCAAGCCAGTGACTGAAAAATCCGGATATTGTTAAATCTGTCTCAGCAAATGTGCTGCCTTTCCACTTTTAAAGAACTCTGTTTAATTATGGTGCAACTTTCTATTGTGGGTGAAGTATCACAGCCATGCATGCCGGTTGATTTTTTAGAGAGATAGAAGATGAATACAGAGGAAGGTCGGATTACTCCGTGAAGGAATCGAACCCATGGCCTTCCGATTGCCGGTTGTTTGCACCATTCTATCTCTCTGTTCGTGTGTATTCAGTTTTTATGTCTCTGCATGAGATTCGGGTAAAGTATTTATCTGCATGATAGACACATATCTAGGCATACTTTAATTTTTCTGAATATTCCTTATTTTTTTTATTTTAATCCCACTCTTATTCACACTTTCACTTTGCTATGAAGGTAACAGTGTTTATTTGGGTGTATATCAACTTTCAGCATTTTAGAACATTTCAGCATTTCACTGAGAACACAGCAGAAAAATAGAAACCATACACCGAGCGCATATGCCTCCGCCAACACCTATACCGAATTCATGCCCGCATAAAAAATAATCAGCCAATAACTCGACATTCAACATTAATTCAAATAAATTCATTGAAAACATTAGATGATAGAGACTATTAACATAGTTTGAAACAAATATCTACTGTCAATCCTTCCACAAATGTAAAATGTAAATCACAAAGGTCGTTTGAAGAATTTGTGTTGTGAAAAATTAATAAAGAACTATGGTCGGTTCGTTCAGGCTATGACTTATTGATATAAGGTTTGAATAGAGACCAAGTGTAATGGATGTGATTTTTATTCTTGAAGGGGGGGGGGGGTGATCTGAACGTGCTCGGGTATATATTTATCTCCTCGGCTAATTATATTCCCTCCTAAACACACGTAGGCAGAGAGAGAGAGAGAGAGAGAGAAGTCCAGTTTTTGTTTTTATGCTGTTAGAGGTATCAGTTCTAATTCGGGTCTCCATGTTTTGGATTATATGTGAATTGTTATAAATATTAGCAAAAAAAAACTAGCTGGTCCATCCAATGGACTCGCAAATCCTTATTTGTGTATCAGCGCCTTACTCTGATGAATTGACGATTAACTGTTTGTCTGCATGACAAAATATGAGCTAAACCAGGTTTGCGCACGGGATTTCACACCTTAAGAGTTACTTTATTATCAATACTTTTTCCTGTGCTAAAGGTTTGAAGGGGAAGGGGATCCAGGTCATTAAACCAATAAGTACGGAGCCCTTAAAGGGACATACACACACAAACCAAACCCATATATATGTATATATATATATATATATATATATATATATATATATATATATATATATATATATAATATCATATATAGATGTATATATATGAATATTGAGAGAGAGAATGAGTGAGAGAGAAAGGGTGTATCGCTTGTCTCTTTTTGTGGTCAACTGCATTTTATATGATTTTACATGGAGGTTCAATTGTGCAATTTTGTCTATTTTCAGTACTTAGCAGTCATTAAACTGTGTTCCAGCATGAATCCATTAACTATACCCTATAACATCTCTGTGATCATGCAAAGTTTCCAGGAGGGTCAATCCCGCTGTTCCTTCATAACTGCCCAGGACATATTTGTGAAATCTCACTATGGCGGACATAGCAATCATGACAAAAAGCAAAAAAAAAAAAAAAGTGAACAAATGTATGTATCATATTCTAGAACTAATCAGTAAAATGATATTCTTCGTTACATGCTACACAAATAATTTATATTGCGAAGACAAATTGACCACAGATAATATACAGAGTTAAGGCTAAAAAGAAAAGGTATGATTCTCAGGCACTTTTTCATAAATCAGTGCGGGCGGGCGTTTTTTTTTTAATTATTTTTTTGTATGTTTTAGGGAAAAGCATGATAAAAACTTATTTTTTTCTAAAAAGGTAAGAGGCCTACATTACAATGGAACACTTATCAAAATTGTATTATTTAATCTTCTTGAAAAGATAAAAATCAAAATAAAATTCTTTGAAACGGGGGCTAAAATTGACGCGGGCGGTGCCTAAGAACCAATGCTGGCTTAACAAGAATCTTCCGGTCAGACATTATAGGAATAGTTAGGAAATATCATTCTTATTTCTAAAGCACACAGAAAACAATGCACCGACGTTAGTTCTTGCTTCGAATGAATCTAGTCCAAAGTTATATCCAGCTGTTAATTAATTTAGCTTATAATTACTTGGCTGAGCTGTGCATTTTATTAAAACAACCCGAGCTGATTCAAAAAGGAATAAGGTGTAAAGATACAACTAGTCTTAAGTTACTACTACTAGCAAGACCCCCTGCATATAACATCAATCAAAACCATGTTTAGAATTAATTATATACCCCATAAAGTATACCCGGTACCGTGTTCTTTCTGTTGGTATATTTAATTGCATTTGCAACAAAAATAAGAGGTACATTAATTAAACACCCAATATCAGTAAGCCACGTTTGAATAATAGTAAACACCATGACAATATCTCCGAAGTATTTTTTGTTGTTGTTGTTGTTGTTTTCCCTCTCCCGTGTGCTTTTCTTGTTGAAAACTGAAATCGTAATATTTTATTGAATTAAAATTACAATTTCAGTGTTAAGGTAGATAGGGACATGAAAGCGGAAAACAATTATTTTGATATATTAATTTTCATCAAGTTTAAAAATATCCCGCACAATATGTCTTGTTGTTACTGGATGTTCACTTTTTTTATAAAATGTTGCAATATCATATGAAAATTTGAAAAAAAAAATATGTTTATCATTAGAAGGAACACTGTACAAGATAATAATGTATACCTCATGGGTCTTACACATAGATTTAAAACGACTTTCGGACCCATTTAGATGTATGAGTTTCCCTAGCTAGTGTCATACATTACAGTGTTTTCTCTTTTTCATGACACCGTGCCTTCTCTGATGTTGCTGTGCATGCTCTGAGGTACGGTAAAAATGTGAGTAGCTCTTTCCAAGCAGCGTATTTCTACAAAAAGCAAGTTATTCGGATCACTGTTAACTGTAACCACAAAACCTATTGGGAACAACTCAGAGCATCTGTCTACCAGCCGGCCACATAGTCTTTAGTTTGAAGCTTTAAATAGCTTTGCAAAAAATACTTTAATTGGCTGTCACATAATGCTCATTATTATCTTATTCCAGAGCCTGATTAAAATGTAAATACTTTCATTAACATCAAACACCTTTTAATTGGGTATATTTTTTTTTTTACTTGCGCTATACCAAATTTCCCTAATATCCAATTGTAAGTAAGACTATTGCGTGTGTCCGAAAATGTGCCTGAGACCAATCGACGTAAAAAGGTGATTCAAACAAATGTTCAAGGGTAGTTTCATTTTTTATCATTATACGGAAGTGATATAATTTTAAAGTATTCCTATCATTCCCGAAACCACACGCACGGTAAACACATTCCTATATATGACTTGGCCGGTTATTTCTATATATTACAAGGCACAGAGTGCTCTAATAAATAACTTTTTTTACAAAAGAATTCTGGGAAACAGATGAATATACGCCTGGTATGGTGAAGCAGCGCTGGAATATGCCTCTCGCATCGTCGGCTTTCCCTGTACTTTTGCATGCAAGATTAATGTAAAGAGTCTATTACAGCACTCTTGGCACGCATATACCTATTTGCTGTTGTAAACCATGTTTTTAGGTCAAACGTCATACTTTCACTTATGCTGTCTGGATCCATCCATGTATACTTAACATTTTCATTTTCTTTGGAATCATTCTTAAGCGACTATTGTGGCTTTTTGCATGAGCTAATTAGCTAGTGGACGCAATTAGGTAAACATATTAAACTAGAAATATGCACTCACAGGAATACAGGCCTCTGCAATATGAATAATCCTTAGTGCAGGTAACCGCTCACCCCGTATTTTCATTCACTAATTCGGCCCATTTAACCATATTCAATCGTGCATATGTAACTGCACATTTGTGAATTTTCTTTTAAGTTTTTCTTGGATCCGAATTAAGAGCCGAACCGACACCAAATCAAATTGAATCTCCCTTGGCTCATCCCTGGGTGTCATGACATTCCGTACATGATTGCGTAAGTTATGTTGTGAACAAAAACACATGCATACACACGCACAAACACAAACGATCGAGAGTGCACGCATTCCTTCATGGATGATGCAGCTATGAGGTGAATTATCTATAACCAGGTTAATTCACGTATGCGTCAGTGGTGACGTTGCCCTGTCCTCTTGCTCTGAACATGGAGCAATTCATCATGTCGACTATCGGCGACGTATGGAGGCGTGAAGCACCTCATCGATCATTGAACCTTGTAATTTCCGGTTTTGAGAAATCAGTTCCGGGTTTGACGGCTTCGCATTCCGATAGCAATTCCTTTCAGTGAGTCCTCACAAGCTTCGTTCATTGTAGATGCAGTGTTCCATCATTTATTGTATTTTATATCGGATCGTATATCGGACGTGGAGTAAAGAGAGTGGCCTGTTTCTATCAGGAGCGCAATTTCCATTCGCAATATGTGTTTCAATATGGGCTTCGACCCCCCCCCCCCCCATTTTACACAGACACCCACCCACGCACACCCAAACACACACACACACACTCTCCTAAACCCTTGGTAAAGGGATATACTTTTTTAAATCTCACCTCCCCATTTTATTTATATAGTTTCATAATCACAGTGTTACAGTGGTGGATCCAGAAGCTAGTTCGGGGGTTGTGGTGCACAAGCGTTCCACGGAAATACGATTGTTAGTGTTTGTACTGGCTGAGGAGGCTTGGCGTGGGAGGGGTGTCCCTAACTGCGGTTAATTTTTTTTTTTTTAATTCTAAGGGAAAAGTGTCGCTTAAGAAACCAGCAAGGAGTAAAAATGCTACCCTTACATATAACGATCAATAAAACCTGCTTTTTTTATTTGAACGTTCATTGGACGAGTACCACAGAGTCACAGAAAGGGGGAATCATATTATATTATCAGTCATTTTGCTATTTGACTCATTTCAGGAACACTGTACTTCATTGATATTTCGGGAAATTTGCCACACTGTGACACATTATTGTTAACAGCTTGTATTCTTCACTAATTGGAGTTAAAGCCCATATTTAATGACACCGTCATACTCATTTAATGGGAAAAAATGGGGTGACATAACATGGTCCCCCCCCCCCCCTTTCCCTGTTGAAAAAGAGTGTGTGTGAGGAGGAGGAGGGGGGGGGGGGGCAGGGGGCGCATGTCCACCCGGTCCCCCACCCAATTGTGCCCATGGTGTCTATCAGTATGACCACGAATACCTTACCTTAATATTTTTAGTGAAGTTCCAAAAACAGTAAATGTCTTTACTATGAATACAGAGATATATTATCGATAACGTCAAAACTTCCCATTAGGCTGCATGCTTTATTAAAAACAAAAGAATATATAAACCCATTACTATATATCTTTTAAACGACTTGAGTTTGAGACCAGATCCTTTAGCATTGTGAATCTTGGTAAATTTAGAGTTTAAATGAATTTAACAAGGCTCCGATAGTTCGAATAACTGACCTGAGTTCTGAATTCAGAACTGTTACATATTTACATATTGCTCTAAATATTTCAGATTTTATTTTCTACCATACTCGCAAAAATGGTATGTAATGTTCCAAGAATGAAATTGTAGAAGATGTTCCAAAAGGTGGTAATGGTCCAAAAGTAATTATTGCCAGAGCCGTTTAATCAACATCTAAGTAGTTTTTGTTTAGGATAGAGGGACGCTTCTGATAATTAACTTGGAATAATGATCAGAAAGCCTACTGTCAATTAAACAGAGCTGTTGACTTTAGCCGTCTGTAAATTCTAAATGTATAGGTTTTGGGCAGCCTTAATACTCCTTACTGTGGTTCTTGTATGACCAAATGGTCCCTCTAATCTACACTGGCATAAAAAAAACCAAGGCATTCCAGGGCAATATATATGAACACCCACTTTCCATGCAACCTGATTAGCTACTCGATACCCACTTCTCGTGTCGTTTGCCGTGGGGGGGGGGGGGGGGGGGGCGTTTCGTTCCTTTGTGTAGGAGAACCAATGAGGATTCGGTTTTTAAATTAAAAGACAGCTGACATTTTGTAGTCATTCGGACTTCGAAAACTATTTTAAAATTGGCCGAATTCCCTATGTTTGCGGCAGCTCGGACAACGTGACATAATATACTATTATAATAATATAATATACTACTAAATATGATTCTATACAACAGATTTCACGGTAATACAGAAGGTGCTTAAAATAATCGATTTAATCGATTAATAATCGATCATCGTCGTTTCATTTACTTCAATCATCAAACATGGATTTAAAAACCGATTCCTACCACTAAAGTATAACCATAAACACAGTTCCTACCACTAAAGTATAACCATAAACACAATTCCTACCACTAAAGTATAACCATAAACACAGTTCCTACCACCAAAGTATAACCATAAACACAAATCCTCCCACTAAAGTATAACCATAAACACAATTCATACCACTAAAGTAAAACCATAAACACAATTTCTACCACCAAAGTATAACCATAAACACAATTTCTACCACTAAAGTAAAACCATAAACACAATTCCTACCACTAAAGTATAACCATAAACACAAATCCTCCCACTAAAGTATAACCATAAACACAATTCCTAACACCAAAGTATAACCATAAACACAATTTCTACCACTAAATTATAACCAAAAACACAATTCCTACCACCAAAGTATAACCATCAACAAAATCCTACCACTAAAGTATAACCATAAACACAAATCCTACCTCTAAAGTATAACCATAAACACAGTTCCTACCACTAAAGTATATCCATAACACAATTCCTACCACCAAAGTATAGCCATAAACACAGTTCCTACCACTAAAGTATAAACATAAACACAATTCCTACCACTAAAGTATAACCATCAACACAATTCCTACCACTAAAGTATAACCATCAACACAATTCCTACCACTAAATTATAACCATCAACACAAATCCTACCACTAAAGTATAACCATAAACACAGTTCCTACCACTAAAGTATAACCATAAACACAGTTCCTACCACTAAAGTATAACCATAAACACAGTTCCTACCACTAAAGTATAACCATAAACACAGTTCCTACCACCAAAGTATAACCATAAACACAATTCCTACCACTAAAGTATAACCATAAACACAGTTCCTACCACTAAAGTATAACCATAAACACAAATCCTCCCACTAAAGTATAACCATAAACACAAATCCTCCCACTAAAGTATAACCATAAACACAATTCCTAACACCAAAGTATAACCATAAACACAATTTCTACCACTAAATTATAACCAAAAACACAATTCCTACCACCAAAGTATAACCATCAACAAAATCCTACCACTAAAGTATAACCATAAACACAAATCCTACCACTAAAGTATAACCATAAACACAGTTCCTACCACTAAAGTATAACCATAACACAATTCCTACCACCAAAGTATAACCATAAACACAGTTCCTACCACTAAAGTATAAACATAAACACAATTCCTACCACTAAAGTATAACCATCAACACAATTCCTACCACTAAAGTATAACCATCAACACAATTCCTACCACTAAATTATAACCATCAACACAAATCCTACCACTAAAGTATAACCATAAACACAAATCCTACCACTAAACATAACCATCAACACAAATCCCACCACTAAATTATAACCATCAACACAAATCCTACCACTAAAGTATAACCATAAACACAAATCCTACCACTAAACATAACCATCAACACAAATCCTACCACTAAAGTATAACCATCAACACAAATCCTACCACTAAACATAACCATCAACAGAAATCCTACCACTAAAGTATAACCATCAACACAAATCCTACCACAAAAGTATAACCATAAACACAAATCCTACCACTAAACATAACCATCAACACAAATCCTACCACTAAAGTATAACCATCAACACAAATCCTACCACTAAAGTATAACCATAAACACAAATCCTACCACTAAACATAACCATCAACACAAATCCTACCACTATATTATAACCATCAACACAAATCCTACCACTAAAGTATAACCATAAACACAAATCCTACCACTAAACATAACCATCAACACAAATCCTACCACTAAAGTATAACCATCAACACAAATCCTACCACAATATTATAACCATAAACACAATTCCTACCACCAAAATATAACCATAAACACAGTTCCTACCACTAAAGTATAACCATAACACAATTCCTACCACTAAAGTATAAACATAAACACAATGCCTACCACTAAAGTATAACCATAAACACAATTCCTACCACTAAAGTATAACCATAAACACAATTCCTACCACCAAAGTATAACCATAAACACAGTTCCTACCACTAAAGTATAACCATTACACAGTTCCTACCACTAAAGTATAACCATAAACACAGTTCCTTCCACCAAAGTATAACCATAAACACAGTTCCTACCACTAAAGTATAACCATAGACACAGTTCCTACCACTAAAGTATAACCATAACACAATTCCTACCACTAAAGTATAACCATAAACACAATTCCTACCACTAAAGTATAACCATAAACACAATTCCTACCACCAAAGTATAACCATAAACACAGTTCCTACCACTAAAGTATAACCATAAACACAGTTCCTACCACTAAAGTATAACCATAAACACAAATCCTACCACTAAACATAACCATCAACACAAATCCCACCACTAAATTATAACCATCAACACAAATCCTACCACTAAAGTATAACCATAAACACAAATCCTACCACTAAACATAACCATCAACACAAATCCTACCACTAAAGTATAACCATCAACACAAATCCTACCACTAAACATAACCATCAACACAAATCCTACCACTAAAGTATAACCACCAACACAAATCCTACCACTAAAGTATAACCATAAACACAAATCCTACCACTAAACATAACCATCAACACAAATCCTACCACTAAAGTATAACCATCAACACAAATCCTACCACTAAAGTATAACCATAAACACAAATCCTACCACTAAACATAACCATCAACACAAATCCTACCACTATATTATAACCATCAACACAAATCCTACCACTAAAGTATAACCATAAACACAAATCCTACCACTAAACATAACCATCAACACAAATCCTACCACTAAAGTATAACCATCAACACAAATCCTACCACAATATTATAACCATAAACACAATTCCTACCACCAAAATATAACCATAAACACAGTTCCTACCACTAAAGTATAACCATAACACAATTCCTACCACTAAAGTATAAACATAAACACAATGCCTACCACTAAAGTATAACCATAAACACAATTCCTACCACTAAAGTATAACCATAAACACAATTCCTACCACCAAAGTATAACCATAAACACAGTTCCTACCACTAAAGTATAACCATTACACAGTTCCTACCACTAAAGTATAACCATAAACACAGTTCCTTCCACCAAAGTATAACCATAAACACAGTTCCTACCACTAAAGTATAACCATAGACACAGTTCCTACCACTAAAGTATAACCATAACACAATTCCTACCACTAAAGTATAACCATAAACACAATTCCTACCACTAAAGTATAACCATAAACACAATTCCTACCACCAAAGTATAACCATAAACACAGTTCCTACCACTAAAGTATAACCATAAACACAGTTCCTACCACTAAAGTATAACCATAAACACAGTTCCTACCACCAAAGTATAACCATAAACACAGTTCCTACCACTAAAGTATAACCATAAACACAGTTCCTACCACTGAAGTATAACCATAACACAATTCCTACCACTAAAGTATAACCATCAACACAAATCCTACCACTAAAGTATAACCATAAACACAAATCCTACCACTAAACATAACCATCAACACAAATCCTACCACTAAAGTATAACCGTCAACACAAATCCTACCACTAAAGTATAACCATAAACACAAATCCTACCACTAAACATAACCATCAACACAAATCCTACCACTAAAGTATAACCTTCAACACAAATCCTACCACTAAAGTATAACCATAAACACAAATCCTACCACTAAAGTATAACCATAAACACAATTCCTACCACCAAAGTATAACCATCAACACAAATCCTACCACCAAAGTATAACCATAAACACAGTTCCTATCACTAAATTATAACCATAAACACAATTCCTACCACCAAAGTATAACCATAAACACAATTCCTACCACCAAAGTATAACCATCAACACAAATCCTACCACCAAAGTATAACCATAAACACAGTTCCTACCACTAAAGTATAAACATAAACACAATTCCTACCACTAAAGTATAACCATCAACACAATTCCTACCACTAAAGTATAACCATGAACACAATTTCTACCACTAAATTATAACCATCAACACAAATCCTACCACTAAAGTATAACCATAAACACAAATCTTACCACTAAACATAACCATCAACACAAATCCTACCACTAAATTATAACCATCAACACAAATCCTACCACTAAAGTATAACCATCAACACAAATCCTACAACTAAATTATAACCATCAACACAAATCCTACCACTAAACATAACCATCAACACAATTCCTACCACTAAAGTATAACCATCAACACAAATCCTACCACTAACGTATAACCATAAACACAAATCCTACCACTAAACATAACCATCAACACAAATCCTACCACTAGATTATAACCATCAACACAAATCCTACCACTAAAGTATAACCATAAACACAAATCCTACCACTAAACATAACCATCAACACAAATCCTACCACTAAAGTATTACCATCAACACAAATCCTACAACTAAAGTATATCCATCAACACAATTCCTACCACTAAATTATAACCATCAACACATTTCCTACCACTAAATTATAACCATCAACACAAATCCTACCACTAAATTATAACCATCAACACAATTCCTACCACTGAATTAAACCAAAAACACAATTCCTATCACTAAATTATAACCATAAACACTATTCCTACCACTAAAGTATAACCATAAACACAATTCCTACCACAATATTATAACCATAAACACAATTCCTACCACCAAAATATAACCATAAACACAGTTCCTACCACTAAAGTATAACCATAACACAATTCCTACCACTAAAGTATAAACATAAACACAATGCCTACCACTAAAGTATAACCATAAACACAATTCCTACCACTAAAGTATAACCATAAACACAATTCCTACCACCAAAGTATAACCATAAACACAGTTCCTACCACTAAAGTATAACCATAAACACAGTTCCTACCACTAAAGTATAACCATAAACACAGTTCCTACCACCAAAGTATAACCATAAACACAGTTCCTACCACTAAAGTATAACCATAAACACAGTTCCTACCACTAAAGTATAACCATAACACAATTCCTACCACTAAAGTATAACCATAAACACAATTCCTACCACTAAAGTATAACCATAAACACATTTCCTACCACCAAAGTATAACCATAAACACAGTTCCTACCACTAAAGTATAACCATAAACACAGTTCCTACCACTAAAGTATAACCATAAACACAGTTCCTACCACCAAAGTATAACCATAAACACAGTTCCTACCACTAAAGTATAACCATAAACACAGTTCCTACCACTAAAGTATAACCATAACACAATTCCTACCACTAAAGTATAACCATAAACACAGTTCCTACCACTAAAGTATAACCATAAACACAGTTCCTACCACTAAAGTATAACCATAACACAATTCCTACCACTAAAGTATAAACATAAACACAGTTCCTACCACTAAAGTATAACCATAAACACAATTCCTACCACTAAAGTATAACCATAAACACAGTTCCTACCACTAAAGTATAACCATAACACAATTCCTACCACTAAAATATAACCATAAACACAGTTCCTTCCACTAAAGTATAACCATAAACACAGTTCCTACCGCTAAAGTATAACCAAAAACACAATTCCTACCACTAAATTATAACCATAAACACAATTCCTACCACTAAAGTATAACCATAAACACAGTTCCTACCACTAAAGTATAACCATAAACACAGTTCCTACCACTAAAGTATAACCAAAAACACAATTCCTACCACTAAAGTATAACCATAAACACAGTTCCTACCACTAAATTATAACCATCAACACAATTCCTACCACTAAATTAAACCATCAACACAATTCCTACCACTAAATTATAACCATCAACACAATTGCTACCACTATATTAAACCATAAACACAATTCCTATCACTAAATTATAACCATAAACACAATTCCTACCACTAAAGTATAACCATAAACACAATTCCCTACCACAATATTATAACCATTAACACAATTCCTACCACCAAAGTATAACCATAAACACAGTTCCTACCACTAAAGTATAACCATAAACACAATTCCTACCATCAAAGTATAACCATAAACACAAATCCTACCACTAAAGTATAACCATCAACACAAATCCTACCACTAAATTATAACCATCAACACAAATCCTACCACTAAAGTATAACCATAAACACAAATCCTACCACTAAACATAACCATCAACACAAATCCTACCACTAAAGTATAACCATCAACACAAATCCTACCACTAAACATAACCATCAACACAAATCCTACCACTAAAGTATAACCATAAACACAATTCCTACCACTAAAGTATAACCATAACACAATTCCTACCACCAAAGTATAACCATAAACACATTTCCTACCACTAAAGTATAACCATAAACACAGTTCCTACCACTAAAGTATAACCATAAACACAGTTCCTACCGCTAAAGTAAAAACATAAACACAATGCCTACCACCAAAATATAACCATAAACACAGTTCCTACCACCAAAATATAACCATAAACACAGTTCCTACCACAAAAGTATAACCATAAACACAATTCTAACCACTAAAATATAACCATAAACACAATTCTTACCATCAAAGTATAACCATAAACACAGTTCCTACCACTAAAGTATAACCATAAACACAATTCCTACCATCAAAGTATAACCATAAACACAGTTCCTACCACTAAAGTATAACCATAAACACAGTTCCTACCACCAAAGTATAACCAGAAACACAGTTCCTACCACCAAAGTATAACCATAAACACAGTTCCTACCACCAAAGTCTAACCATAAACACAATTCCTACCACTAAAGTATAACCATAAACACAATTCCTACCACCAAAGTATAACCATAAACACAGTTCCTCCCACCAAAGTATAACCATGAAGACAAATCCTACCACCAAAGTATAACCATAAACACAGTTCCAACCACCAAAGTATAACCATGAAGACAAATCCTACCACTAAAGTATAACCATAAACACAATTCCTACCACCAAATTATAACCATAAACACAATTCCTACCACCAAAGTATAACCATAAACACAGTTCCTACCACCAAAGTATAACCATGAAGACAAATCCTACCACTAAACATAACCATCAACACAAATCCTCCCACTAAAGTATAACCATCAACACAAATCCAACCACTTAAGTATAACCATAAACACAAATCCTACCACAAAAGTATAACCATAAACACAGTTCCTACCACTAAAGTATAACCATAAACACAAATCCTACCACTAAAGTATAACCATCAACACAAATCCTACCACTAAATTATAACCATCAACACAAATCCTACCACTAAAGTATAACCATAAACACAGTTCCAACCACCAAAGTATAACCATGAAGACAAATCCTACCACTAAAGTATAACCATAAACACAATTCCTACCACCAAAGTATAACCATAAACACAATTCCTACCACCAAAGTATAACCATAAACACAGTTCCTACCACCAAAGTATAACCATGAAGACAAATCCTACCACTAAACATAACCATCAACACAAATCCTCCCACTAAAGTATAACCATCAACACAAATCCAACCACTTAAGTATAACCATAAACACAAATCCTACCACAAAAGTATAACCATAAACACAATTCCTACCATCAAAGTATAACCATAAACACAAATCCTACCACTAAAGTATAACCATCAACACAAATCCTACCACTAAATTATAACCATCAACACAAATCCTACCACTAAAGTATAACCATAAACACAAATCCTACCACTAAACATAACCATCAACACAAATCCTACCACTAAAGTATAACCATCAACACAAATCCTACCACTAAACATAACCATCAACACAAATCCTACCACTAAAGTATAACCATAAACACAATTCCTACCACTAAAGTATAACCATAACACAATTCCTACCACCAAAGTATAACCATAAACACATTTCCTACCACTAAAGTATAACCATAAACACAGTTCCTACCACTAAAGTATAACCATAAACACAGTTCCTACCGCTAAAGTAAAAACATAAACACAATGCCTACCACCAAAATATAACCATAAACACAGTTCCTACCACCAAAATATAACCATAAACACAGTTCCTACCACAAAAGTATAACCATAAACACAATTCTAACCACTAAAATATAACCATAAACACAATTCTTACCATCAAAGTATAACCATAAACACAGTTCCTACCACTAAAGTATAACCATAAACACAATTCCTACCATCAAAGTATAACCATAAACACAGTTCCTACCACTAAAGTATAACCATAAACACAGTTCCTACCACCAAAGTATAACCAGAAACACAGTTCCTACCACCAAAGTATAACCATAAACACAGTTCCTACCACCAAAGTCTAACCATAAACACAATTCCTACCACTAAAGTATAACCATAAACACAATTCCTACCACCAAAGTATAACCATAAACACAGTTCCTCCCACCAAAGTATAACCATGAAGACAAATCCTACCACCAAAGTATAACCATAAACACAGTTCCAACCACCAAAGTATAACCATGAAGACAAATCCTACCACTAAAGTATAACCATAAACACAATTCCTACCACCAAAGTATAACCATAAACACAATTCCTACCACCAAAGTATAACCATAAACACAGTTCCTACCACCAAAGTATAACCATGAAGACAAATCCTACCACTAAACATAACCATCAACACAAATCCTCCCACTAAAGTATAACCATCAACACAAATCCAACCACTTAAGTATAACCATAAACACAAATCCTACCACAAAAGTATAACCATAAACACAGTTCCTACCACTAAAGTATAACCATAAACACAATTCCTACTACTAAAGTATAACCATAAACACAGTTCCTACCACCAAAGTATAACCATAAACACAGTTCCTACCACTAAAGTATAACCATAAACACAGTTCCTACCACTAAAGTATAACCATAAACACAATTCCTACTACCAAAGTATAACCATAAACACAGTTCCTACCACCAAAATATAACCATAAACACAGTTCCTACCACAAAAGTATAACCATAAACACAATTCTAACCACTAAAATATAACCATCAACACAATTCTTACCATCAAAGGATAACCATAAACACAGTTCCTACCACTAAAGTATAACCATAAACACAATTCCTACCATCAAAGTATAACCATAAACACAGTTCCTACCACTAAAGTATAACCATAAACACAGTTCCTACCACCAAAGTATAACCAGAAACACAGTTCCTACCACCAAAGTATAACCATAAACACAGTTCCTACCACCAAAGTCTAACCATAAACACAATTCCTACCACTAAAGTATAACCATAAACACAATTCCTACCACCAAAGTATAACCATAAACACAGTTCCTCCCACCAAAGTATAACCATGAAGACAAATCCTACCACCAAAGTATAACCATAAACACAGTTCCAACCACCAAAGTATAACCATGAAGACAAATCCTACCACCAAAGTATAACCATAAACACAGTTCCAACCACCAAAGTATAACCATGAAGACAAATCCTACCACCAAAGTATAACCATAAACACAGTTCCAACCACCAAAGTATAACCATGAAGACAAATCCTACCACTAAAGTATAACCATAAACACAATTCCTACCACCAAATTATAACCATAAACACAATTCCTACCACCAAAGTATAACCATAAACACAGTTCCTACCACCAAAGTATAACCATGAAGACAAATCCTACCACTAAACATAACCATCAACACAAATCCTCCCACTAAAGTATAACCATCAACACAAATCCAACCACTTAAGTATAACCATAAACACAAATCCTACCACAAAAGTATAACCATAAACACAGTTCCTACCACTAAAGTATAACCATAAACACAAATCCTACCACTAAAGTATAACCATCAACACAAATCCTACCACTAAATTATAACCATCAACACAAATCCTACCACTAAAGTATAACCATAAACACAGTTCCAACCACCAAAGTATAACCATGAAGACAAATCCTACCACTAAAGTATAACCATAAACACAATTCCTACCACCAAAGTATAACCATAAACACAATTCCTACCACCAAAGTATAACCATAAACACAGTTCCTACCACCAAAGTATAACCATGAAGACAAATCCTACCACTAAACATAACCATCAACACAAATCCTCCCACTAAAGTATAACCATCAACACAAATCCAACCACTTAAGTATAACCATAAACACAAATCCTACCACAAAAGTATAACCATAAACACAATTCCTACCATCAAAGTATAACCATAAACACAAATCCTACCACTAAAGTATAACCATCAACACAAATCCTACCACTAAATTATAACCATCAACACAAATCCTACCACTAAAGTATAACCATAAACACAAATCCTACCACTAAACATAACCATCAACACAAATCCTACCACTAAAGTATAACCATCAACACAAATCCTACCACTAAACATAACCATCAACACAAATCCTACCACTAAAGTATAACCATAAACACAATTCCTACCACTAAAGTATAACCATAACACAATTCCTACCACCAAAGTATAACCATAAACACATTTCCTACCACTAAAGTATAACCATAAACACAGTTCCTACCACTAAAGTATAACCATAAACACAGTTCCTACCGCTAAAGTAAAAACATAAACACAATGCCTACCACCAAAATATAACCATAAACACAGTTCCTACCACCAAAATATAACCATAAACACAGTTCCTACCACAAAAGTATAACCATAAACACAATTCTAACCACTAAAATATAACCATAAACACAATTCTTACCATCAAAGTATAACCATAAACACAGTTCCTACCACTAAAGTATAACCATAAACACAATTCCTACCATCAAAGTATAACCATAAACACAGTTCCTACCACTAAAGTATAACCATAAACACAGTTCCTACCACCAAAGTATAACCAGAAACACAGTTCCTACCACCAAAGTATAACCATAAACACAGTTCCTACCACCAAAGTCTAACCATAAACACAATTCCTACCACTAAAGTATAACCATAAACACAATTCCTACCACCAAAGTATAACCATAAACACAGTTCCTCCCACCAAAGTATAACCATGAAGACAAATCCTACCACCAAAGTATAACCATAAACACAGTTCCAACCACCAAAGTATAACCATGAAGACAAATCCTACCACTAAAGTATAACCATAAACACAATTCCTACCACCAAAGTATAACCATAAACACAATTCCTACCACCAAAGTATAACCATAAACACAGTTCCTACCACCAAAGTATAACCATGAAGACAAATCCTACCACTAAACATAACCATCAACACAAATCCTCCCACTAAAGTATAACCATCAACACAAATCCAACCACTTAAGTATAACCATAAACACAAATCCTACCACAAAAGTATAACCATAAACACAGTTCCTACCACTAAAGTATAACCATAAACACAATTCCTACTACTAAAGTATAACCATAAACACAGTTCCTACCACCAAAGTATAACCATAAACACAGTTCCTACCACTAAAGTATAACCATAAACACAGTTCCTACCACTAAAGTATAACCATAAACACAATTCCTACTACCAAAGTATAACCATAAACACAGTTCCTACCACCAAAATATAACCATAAACACAGTTCCTACCACAAAAGTATAACCATAAACACAATTCTAACCACTAAAATATAACCATCAACACAATTCTTACCATCAAAGGATAACCATAAACACAGTTCCTACCACTAAAGTATAACCATAAACACAATTCCTACCATCAAAGTATAACCATAAACACAGTTCCTACCACTAAAGTATAACCATAAACACAGTTCCTACCACCAAAGTATAACCAGAAACACAGTTCCTACCACCAAAGTATAACCATAAACACAGTTCCTACCACCAAAGTCTAACCATAAACACAATTCCTACCACTAAAGTATAACCATAAACACAATTCCTACCACCAAAGTATAACCATAAACACAGTTCCTCCCACCAAAGTATAACCATGAAGACAAATCCTACCACCAAAGTATAACCATAAACACAGTTCCAACCACCAAAGTATAACCATGAAGACAAATCCTACCACTAAAGTATAACCATAAACACAATTCCTACCACCAAAGTATAACCATAAACACAATTCCTACCACCAAAGTATAACCATAAACACAGTTCCTACCACCAAAGTATAACCATGAAGACAAATCCTACCACTAAACATAACCATCAACACAAATCCTCCCACTAAAGTATAACCATCAACACAAATCCAACCACTTAAGTATAACCATAAACACAAATCCTACCACAAAAGTATAACCATAAACACAGTTCCTACCACTAAAGTATAACCATAAACACAATTCCTACTACTAAAGTATAACCATAAACACAGTTCCTACCACCAAAGTATAACCATAAACACAGTTCCTACCACTAAAGTATAACCATAAACACAGTTCCTACCACTAAAGTATAACCATAAACACAATTCCTACTACCAAAGTATAACCATAAACACAGTTCCTACCACCAAAGTATAACCATAAACACAGTTCCTACCACCAAAATATAACCATAAACACAGTTCCTACCACAAAAGTATAACCATAAACACAGTTCCTACCACCAAAGTATAACCATAAACACAATTCCTACCACCAAAGTATAACCATAAACACAATTCCTACCACCAAAGTATAACCATAAACACAATTCCTACCACTAAATTATAACCATAAACACAATTCCTACCACTAAACATAACCATCAACACAATTCCTACTTCTAAAGTATAACCATAAACACAATTCCTACTACTAAAGTATAACCATAAACACAATTCCTACTACTAAAGTATAACCATAAACACAATTCCTACTACTAAAGTATAACCATAAACACAATTCCTACTACTGAAGTATAACCATAAACACAATTCCTACTACTAAAGTATAACCATAAACACAGTTCCTACCAGTAAAGTATAACCATAAACACAATTCCTACCACTAAAGTATAACCATAAATAAAGTCACCAATGTACGGAGTAGGTTATATCAGTGATAAAGGACTGGAGTCGGGACTTGGACTCGAAGGTCCGGAACTCGGACTTGTACTCGGACTCGGAGGTAAGGACTCGAGGAATCAGTCCAAGTCCATCTCGAGTCCAGTAGGAAATGAAAAGCTATTTCTAATGTTTAAAAGGGTAATATACATGTGCATACTATACAAATTTAATATTTGAAAAAAGACAATATATTAAGAAAGTTTTAGCTCTGCTTCGGTAAAAGATAGAAATACACCTTCAAGCAAAGCTGTGTGTATACATTAACATAATACACTGGATAATCTCAAATTTCCCAGGTTTTCAATTTCTTTTAAAAGAGTTTTATGATTGACTCAGACTCGGATTTGGACTCAGGTTTCAAATTACTCGGACTAAAAGAAGGTCGCACGGCCTTTGGATTAAGCTTACATCCCTCAAGGGATACGTGTAAGGAGAACTGTTAGTTGCCAATATACGCTTCCATTAAGTTTCAGTGAACATCTGGAACAAATATCTTTGAAGCATAATTCTCAACAGTTTGCCTACAACCTCTGTGACGGGGACACACAGTTACCAGCTCTAAAACACACACAGATTACTTTATGTGTACGTTATATAACCGGAGCTTACATTACATGTATTATATATCTTAACCTCCAGGCAGCCGCCCGATATTTGCAGTTTGATTCAGAGCGTAAAGCTTAAAGTGGTAACGAAAATAACATGTATGCCGGATATTCCTACAGGAACCTAGGGACAATAGGAAAGCGGGGATATAGAGGAAACGGAGCAATATGTTTGCCTCCAGCGAACAATTCAGTTTGAAAAGGTTTCCAAAAGGACAATATTTTTTAAAAATATCTAAGATTGTTTAAGATTTTTTATCCCAAGCAGTTTTAAGTGACGTCTGCAAAATGTAAAGAGTGTAGGCATTGGTATGTCATCAATTATTCATTTGTGTGTATAAAAAAGTACTACTAAACATATATAGTCTTGTGTGATCACAAGTCCGTATCACTTGTTCCAGCACAGAAATAAAAGTCATGGTGAATTATTTACAATTATATTACTCCTCTACATAAATTCTTTATTCTCAGATGGTCCCAACGTAAATGAGTAAAAGCGTCATATATACTTGTCATTGTGACCAGATTAAAGTAAGACATCTTTTGGAGAGACAAAACTTCCAACAAAATTATTTTAATCAGGGACTAAAGGGTAACGTCTGAGTGTATCGTATTTTATTAAAGAAAATACACAAGGGGAACCTTTAATTATGTGACCATTATTAAAGACGTCCTCTATGACATTGCTATCATAAAGCGTCTAGACATAATAATTGAACTTAGTACGGATTTCGGGACGAATCTCAGCTGCCCCAAGGTATACGAGAAAAAGATGTAAGGGGCCCTAAAGACACTGATGCCTTGGTAATACATGTCATAACGACCCGTGGTAGACAGGTTAACAATTATTTCAAGTCAGCCTTGTTTTTCTTTACTCTACTGCTAGGGATTTCGGGGGCAGATTTTGAGGGGGCGCGCCCCCCTTTTCGACCATATATTCTGGGCCGCAGAAGTATATACTCTTGATATTGGAAAACCACGCCGGATATTGCGTTTCTCAAATGTGTGTTCCCTATACTTCTGCATACGACAGTTATGTATATAATGTCTACTAGCAATTCTGGTACCTTCCCCGGGGACGCTGAGCATGAGCACCCCCCCCCCCCCCCCCCACACACACACACCACATACACTTTAAAAGCCTGTATCAGTCCCTGAATTTGTCGCTGACATACTCCAATCGCAAAAAAAAACACCAGTATAAATTGCCTGTAACATGCTTGGCTGTAGTTATTTTTTCTTAATACATGTCCATGGGAGTCATTTTTAAAGCTTGTGACATGAATGCTAGCGAAGACAAGAATACCTCTTCTTGACAGATAGGGAAGTTTCGACTTTTGGTTGGGTGCTGTAGACATCTCTATCTCTAAATATCGATCTGCCTCAAACATGTGACTTTGTTGTCTGGATGTAACGAATACATTTAAGATAGATAAGAATAAAATATTCTTAATTTTTTGCAGCCCTCCCCCTCCTTCCGGTCTGGAGTGTCCGAGCATGCCAAGCATATAACATTAGTTCTACTGCAACACACTGCCTTTCAAAGCGACTACATGATATGATTGGTATAAAATCCGAGTATCTAAACCAACCGAGACCGTTCTATAAAATATCAGTGGCTGCATTCATCCCTGGTTACAAAAGATAACTCGGAAATATCGTTCATACAGTCGAAATAATGTAATAGCCTACAGGTGATCACTTTAACTAACTCATAGCGTGCAGCGAAATTTTATAAGCACTTAGCAAACATTACTCTCTTAACATGTTTAAAGTCACACTTGTATTACTAGCATTACTCTTATCCCACGATAAGCTGTGTGTGTAATGGTAATCATCCTGCGTAGATGTATCTGTTAAGACTTATTGTCGACAAAAACAATAAATCACTCGTCATACCCGTTTCCCTCACTTCGTTAACAGACAGGCTGTGACAGCTATTTACATCTAACAGCGTAAAATATCCTATGTTATTATAAATAATTAGAAATATGCCTTCTTAAGAATGCAAGCATCCGCCATGTTCGGGTTCTTTATTAGGGATGCTCCCGACCCCGTGTTTGCATTCACATATTCGGCCCATTTTCCCAGGTTCATTCGTGCATAAGTGACTCTATTTTTGTGATATTCCTTTGAGACGATCTTGAATCTGTATCATGTGCCGGATTCACCCTTAACCTAATCGCGTCTACACTGGTCCATTCATCGAATAACCTGAGATTCCGTTCCATGATATTTCGTTCATGAATGCGCAGACAAGAACGGGGATAAATTAACGCATTATCTCCTGGTGTAGGTAACAAAAGTAAGTTTATGACGTCTCATTCAAGCAATGAATCGACAGGAGTAAGTCATTGCTGAGCTTATAGCCAGTTGAGAATCTGCATAGACTGCTACAACCAAGGACTGCCGTCCCCGGGCCTGTCTGAGTGATGCCGCGTTACTGGTTACAGTGCGGGTGGGTGTCCCAGTGCGTCAGTCAGCCCAATGACAGCGAACAGTCCGGACGCTCACAGTCTGGGGCTTGAGAATTAATTAATCTTTAATTACGCAGGATTTAGCATCAATTTCGGTCTTGCATGTGTCTGGTCGGATTTGATACAGTTAATACGGACGTCCAGTCGTGGTAAATTGAGAAGTAATTGTTCAAGAGACAACACGAATGGCCCGACGCTTTCAACATCAAATTGTATTCATTTGTTAAGTGTTGTTTTTATACCTTGGTTAAGAGTGCTTGATTCTCTGATATTGGTGGGCAACGACAGGCCTAGTCAACTGTCAGAAAAAAAACTGGATCACACGGAGGATAATTAGCTGAATCTACGAAGAGATGCGATACTAAAGACTTTGCCCTAATAATTAGCCTGATTTACAGAGTTCCATGTAGAGAGAAATGGGAATTTTCCGGGGCACTCCAACAAGATCAGATTGTAGCTTGGCAGCTACTCGCACGCCGTTTTTACGTGAAAGACAAATGATAAAACTGTTGTTACATGGAGCGGTCTAATGCAAAGGTATCTATGATTTGGAGACGAAATGATTCAATGAAACCGTTTGGAAACTATGGTGACTTTAATTAATACCACTATTCGTCTTGGAAGTGGATCTTGAATCAGTTTCAGGAACCAATAAATAAATGACCACCAGAAGATAGATTGATAGTCTGGTGGAAAAGATACATTCATTATTCTCAGAATATATAGACTTATTTGTTTATTACTGAAGATTTAGGGCAAAAGAGAAATGGTCATCGATCAAGAGTCAAAGGTAAGATGTTATATACTCTACTATAATATCTGAATATTCCACAGTGTGTGTGTGTGTGTGTGTGTGTGTGTGTGTGTGAAAGAGAGAGAGAGGGGGGGGGGGGGGGGGGAGGGAGACTGACTAGGAGGGTATTCGTTAAAATTCATCTTCATTCGTGTGTGTGCGTGTGCGTGTTTGTTCATAACTTAGCTTGCGCAATCATGAATGGAATATCATGATATTTTCAGGGTATTTCGAGAACTGGCTACGGAAGAAACGTTCACTTATGCAAGAATCGTCACTTATGTACGAATGAACCTGGTTATATGGGCCGAATAAGTGAAAGCAAACACGGGTTGGGGAGCATCCGACAATATGGGCCCATATGGCGGGGGTTTGCATTCCTTAGAATGCAGATTTCCAGACTACTTTAATAAGGAAGGGAATGACAACTGATTTCTAGAAATGTTTCCATAAGGACATAGTAAAATAGATGCTCATAACGTTATGGATCATTCTCGCCATTAACGACATATATTGGTAACATTAGACACGCCAGAATGATTATTTTTAATGGAATAATTTTTTTTTCAGATCGGTATACCAAAATATTTCCAAGGAATTGAATTGTCGGATCATCGCGTTTTCTTTTAACACTGCATTTTATGTATTTATATTAATACTTCTGCTATATATTACTAGCCTTACAATACGAGGAAAGATTATTATGAATGTTATATATTATATGGATACGTGTAGTATGCGTCAATTAAATTTTAATAACGTTTTACCTTTATATCTTATTTTTAATTTAACATAAAAATCATTACGATTTTTTGTCCGAAAATTTCTAAATGAATGTGAGACAGTGTATTCCATATTCAAGTTACCTCTTATCTCAATGCATTTATTACATGATCAAACTTTTGCGAGGTCTTCGTCAGAGATAACTTCTTGTTACATCAACTTTTTTCATGATATATTAAAACAGTGAGAGCACAGTTAATTTTATGAAAAGATTATTTGTATCTAATAGATATTCTATCGTCAAACACGGTTAGTACATGCTATTTAATATTACATTATGCTTATTAATATTATATGATAGGAAACTATCGCAAAACAAAGATTGAGAAACCAGAAAAGGGATGTGCAGGAAGGGCTGCGTCCTTTTGTAGGGAGAGATCAAGGGACCGTTAGCTAAGAATCGCTTATGAATGACACATCTTTAAGGAAACCCCAAAGTATGTTTCATTGGCCATTTTGTGAATAAGTATTTACGGTTATTTTCCTCCGCGGCAGTGCACAGTCGCGTAAGTAATCAGACCAGAGCAGCATTCATGCGCCGGTGTACGCTTCGTTCTGTGTGTAACAGCCCGTGATTGGTTCAAACGAGGTCCGTGTCACCGTGGTCCGCTACAGGTGTTGTAATTACGGGTGTTACTGACAATTTGAAAGATGGACCTGCAATGTCCTGCCTTCCTTAATGCCAGACAATCAATCTGTTTCACCAGTGAATACTTAATATGAGAAGTCGCATGGACCAGGTGGCCGGGGCCGCTAAATGTATCTACATATTGCCACGAGTGGGGATTATAACGACGTTGGAAAATAACGAAAGTTGATAGATGTAATTTATTTATAACTGTAAGTGGAGATATTACATTTATAACAAAAAAGTACCAATGTAATATTGGTGTTAAGCGTGTTTGTCCCTCTTTGGAACACATGGTTGTTGCGACTGAATCTCTGTAAACGTATACATACATTTCCATGAATATCATGACACCCATGGGCATATGGTCATATCAGAATGAAAAGCAAAGCAAGCGTTTGCTTCTCTGGAATATCCAACGTCTATCATAACTTGCTGGTTTTGTTCATCATGCATATGGTCCGTTCTCTTGGCTCCATAGCTTCTACTTAATTTGTGTGTAAGAAGTATGTGGTACTTTAACCGTCCTCGTAAAATAGGACCCTCGAAAGGCAGAGAGCAACACTGTACGAACGAACTATTTAAGGTTAGGAAAATAAACTTCTGGGCTGCATATTCCCGTTTCTATCATGATACAATATCCAGGGAAAAGGCGATACTCAAAGTTATGAGTTCGTATATGTAGACAGTATGGCAAAATAAACAAGCATTGGTTAAGGTAATTCAATACAGGATCCTTGACAGGTTTTTTTTTCACCAGTTTTTCGAAACCTCTGAAGGGGCTACCATTTTGTATACACACTAAACCTCTGATGTCACAGGTCGTATTTCGAAGTAATAGGTATACTGCATGTCTGCTTAATGTTGTAAATATGTTATTATATTGAAAATAACTACAGGTAAACCATAGTTTCTCTTTAGAACTGTATCTTAATGATGGACACAAGAAAGGGAAATCAATAAGTTCTTGTGGGCGAATACAATTATTTCAATTAGAAATGCAATTATGGCTCCTAAGTACGTGTACGTTATTAATAGTGTTTTGATGAACTGTTTTCAGATAATTCTCTGAGAAAAATAAAAACACATTATACTTGTTGAAGAGATTGTTGCCAATAAATTCGTGATCTTTGTTTTCAGTGTAAAACCTTCTTGCACCGACCACACGTAGACCACAAAAACATAACATTAAAAAAAATATTTGACCTTTATCAAGTTATAACTTTAATGTCAGGATATGGTCACTGAATAGTTGAGTCGATGTAGCAAGATGCTCTGTTAACCTTTTTGCTGATTAGAAACTCAGCTTTTATCTGAAAAAAAAAATCCGAATTCAAGTTCACTCTTTGTGTTCGATCAAGAAGACATCAAGAATGATTCTACTGTAATTTGATTACATTCTATACGGAAAAGGAAAAAGCGGAAAACCCCCTTATCATTCTTATTTTAGCGTATTCCAATAGTATATTCACATATCATGAAAAACAAAAGTAAATTAAGTCAAAGCCCGGTTCTTGTTTTGTCATTTTTTTTCATAGTTTAATGCTTCTCCTTCTCCGGGCTAATATAATTATAATTTAAGATGAAAGATGCTTTAGTAGGAAAATCTACGAAAAATGCAATTTTAGGGGCTAATTCTGTTTAGTTAATTATAGCTTTACACGCCGGTGGCCCTTACAAATTTTACGCTTATCCAGTTTAATAGGCCGTTAATATTAAGTATTTCATAATTGGTGCATTTGATGAACTGGCAAAACGAAATAGTAGTAGAAGGATGTTTGTTCCTGTACTTGTTAAACCTAGGCGTCTTCATGCAGACTTAGGCCAGTTTCGCCAGGTTTATTTTTTTTTATAATAGTAATTGTATCATATCCATTTGATTATAATGAAAAAAAGTATTATCATATTACCGAAATATTGAGCATGCCGAGTCGTTTTTTTTATAGCTCAGCTGAATTTCAGTCATGCTGAGCTATAGCGATCACTCTTTGTCCGTCTGTCTGTCTGTCTGTCCGTCTGTCCGTCTGTCCGTCCGTTAACCAGGCACAAATCGTAACCGCTGTACCTAGAATCTTGTAACTTGAGATTCTGAGAGGTCCATGAAAAATCTCCTTGGAAACCAGAAATTAGGTCTCTGTTACCCATATCCTTTGAGCTATGGGGCCCCAAAGTACCCCCCAGAAAAGTGAAAAATTTCATACAAAAACTTCAATATCTGATTAACTACATCACTGATGGTCATGATTTTTGGCATACATATTGATCATGAGATGTTCCATCAGTTCCTGCAGACAAGTAGCGCCACCTGTATTTTTCGATTTTTTACGATTTTTTTTTCTTTTTTTTTTGAGACCTTTAAAAATGTGGACATCTGTTAACAGGGAACAAATCATAAAGACTGGACCTAGAATCTTCATTCTTGACATTCTGAGAGTCCTATAAAAAGTCTCCATGGAAACCAGAAATTAGGTCTCTGTTACCCATATCCTTTGAGCTATGGGGCCCCAAAGTACCCCCCAGAATAGTGAAAAATTCCATACAAAAACTTCAATATCTCATTAACTACATCACTGATGGTCATGATTTTGGGCAAACATATTGATCATGAGATGTTTCATCAGTTTCTGCAGACTGGTGACGCCACCTGTATTTTTCGATTTTTTTACGAACTGTTTTTTATTTTTTTTATTTTTGAGACCTTTAACAATGTAAACATCTGTGAACAGGGCACACATCGTAAAGACTGGACCTAGAATCTTCATTCTTGACATTCTGAGAGACCTATGAAAAGTCTACATGGAAACCAGAAATTAGGTCTCTGTTAGCCATATTCTTTGAGCTATGGGGCCCCAAGGTACCCCCCCCCCCCCCCAGAATAGTGAAAAATTTCATACAAAACTTCAATATCTCATTAACTACACCACTGATGGTCATGATTTTTGGCATACATATTGATCATAAGATTTTTCATCAGTTTCTGCAGACTGGTGACGCCACCTGTATTTTTCGATTTTTTACGAACTGTTTTCTCTATTTTTGAGACCTTTAAAAATGTGAACATCTGTTAACACGGCACAAATCGTAAAGACTGGACCTAGAATCTTCATTCTTGACATTCTGAGAGACCTATTAAAAGTCTCCATGGAAACCAGAAATCAGGTCTCTGTTACCCATATCCTTTGAGCTATGGGGCCCCAAAGTATCCCCCAAGAATAGTGAAAAATTTCATACAAAAACTTTAATATCTGATTAACTACATCACTGATGGTCATGATTTTTGGCATACATATTGATCATGAGATGTTTCATCAGATCCTGCAGACTGTTGGCGCCACCTGTATTTTTCAAATTTTACAATTTTTTTTCTCTATTTTTGAGACCTATAAGGATGTAGTTTTCTGTCAACAGTGTTCAAATTGTAACGACTAGACCTAGAATCTTCATTCTCGACACACAGGGAGACCCATGAAAAGTCTCCGTGGAAACCTGGAATTAGGTCTCTGTTACCCTAATCCTTTGAGCTATGGCACCCCAAAGTACAGCTCAGAATAATGGAAAATTTGATACAATAGCTGAAGTATCTTAACAACTAATGCAGAGATCACCATAATTGGTTGCATGGATATTGATCATGGCGTGTTTCATCAGTTTCTGCAGCCTGGTGGCACCACATGTATTTGTTCGGTTTTTTTTTCGAATTTTTTTCTCTATTTTTTAGACCTTTAAAGATATGAAAATCTGTTAATAGGGCACAAATCATAACAACTGGACCTAGAATCTTCATTCTTTACACACAAGGAGACCGATGAAAAATCTCCATGGAAACTTGAAATAAGGTCTCTGTTAAGCTGTATGGCTCCAAAGTACCCCCCCAGAATAATGAAAAATTGGTTACAAAAACCCCAGTATCTCAATAACTACAACACTGATGCTCATGATTTTTGGCATACATATTGATCATGACGTGTTCCATCAGCTTCAGCAGACTGGGTGCGCCACCTCTATTTTTTTCAAATTTTTACGAATTATTTTCTCTGTTTTTGAGACCTTTAAAGATGTGGTTATCAGTCAACAGGGTATAAATTGTAACAACTGGACC
Source organism: Sipunculus nudus (assembly GCA_026874595.1). Taxonomy (NCBI): domain Eukaryota; kingdom Metazoa; phylum Annelida; class Sipuncula; order Golfingiida; family Sipunculidae; genus Sipunculus; species Sipunculus nudus. The sequence goes on along the minus strand of CM049317.1, from coordinate 33,041,512 downwards.
TAGAATCTTCATTCTTGTCATGCAAGGAGGCCCATGAAAACTGTGTGTGGAAACCTGAAATTAGGTCTCTGTTACCCATATCCTTCAAGTTATAGTACTCCAAAGTATCCCTCAGAATAATGGAAAATCTGATACAGAAGCTGAAGTATCTGAACAATTAATCCAGAGACCACCATGCTTCTTTGCATGGATATTGACCATTAAGTGTTTTATTAGTTTCTGCAAACTGGTGGAGCCACCTGTATTTTTTTAAAGTTTACGCATTTTTTCTCTATTTTTGAGATATATTAATACAGACACAATCTCAGCCTGTTGGTTTATCTGTATGATGCTTCAGTTGAATGGTTATATACTACCATTCAGATGATAAAATTTCCTTTTGCAAATCTCTTCCCAGTCAGCTGAGCGTCATGACCCATGGGTCACTTGTGTTAATTCTTATTTTTCAAAGAAAAGTATCACATGAATTGTTTCTGAGAACCCATTTCTCATGCGTTTGCTGTGAAAAAAAGTATCATAGTATTTCATCGTGTTTTAATTGCATATAAAATTCCCACTTGACATGAAATAGATGGTCATGCTCTTGCTCTGTTTGGCCACACAAAACAGACTTGGTTATCCTGACTCTCGCAACCAAAAAATATGGTGCGAGCGAGCGTTTTTTTTACCGGTCAAGACACAATACCTGGAATTAATTTCCAGCTGGCCTAGAAAATACAAAACAATTCTTGGGTTGTTGAACTGGTGTATATGATCAACGCAAAATTAAGTCATGTTTCATACCTTTAATAATTCCATTAGGGAATTTTGAGCCATAGCACGAATTGACAACTAAAAAAATATCTGATCTTCATTTGCGAAGAAAAAAAATGATATACAAAAGAAATAAGAGCGGCGTATCCGGAGAACAATACTTTTTTTTAACCTTGATTTATATATTTATATAATTTATATAATTTATACATTCCAGTAGACTGGAAGTACAATGAACTAGCATGGCTATTCATATATATATATATATATATATATATATATATATATATATATATGTATATATTTGCTCGTGTATTTATCTGAGTTGCGTGGTGTAGCCACAAGTCTGTAGTCAATACAACGAGACAGGTTGGAATGTTGATCATCTGCAAAAAATCGGCCAATAATGGCCTAGGACTTTAATATACCTTGATGAATATACTGGGTTACAATCACTGCGAATAACTTACGTGAAATATTTTATATACATTTAGGACATACACCTCCGTATAATTTAAATAATATGCAATTATCATTTCAACAGAGTTTATCAATAAAAAAGGCAAAACAAAAATGTACTATATAGACTGACATATATATTAAGCTGCACGGTCAGCGTTTTAGCCAGAGATGTAAATGCCCGGTGAGGCATCTTGAGATTAGTATGTCAGGCCAGTACTTTATCCTTGTACAATGGAAATCTCTCAGATGCTCGATTATGTTTTTTATCACTTGGGCATAATATTATAGCCCCTGAAAATTTTCGTCAGATCTCTATGGGATTTCTTATCTCCTCCGTTTCAGAATGAGTTTTTATGTCTTTGAAGGAAATATTACCCAAAGGAAGCATAGAAGTTAAATACAGCGTAGGTTAATACTACTACCAATGGGAGAAACTGATAAAGTTAATCGTTCACAATCTGTTTTAAATATATATAACTTTATTTATTCATTGTAGCGTAGCGTTACTCTATTTTGCCATATATATATATATATATATATATAAGCTATCTGTAATATTCCACTCGGTTACAAGATATATTGGTTTCAAGGACGTGGCTTCATATAGGATTGCTTATATTAAACGCTGACTTTGGTCTCAGACATTAGTTTCTGCTACCACAATGGTGAATCGTAAATATTTGAGATGCTTTCGAGAATGCACTGTGTTTACTGTTAGGCTGAGTCTGGAATAAAACAATGCTTCTTCGGTCCGATGTTAACCACCTCACGAATTAAACCATGTCCTACCCAATGAAACATTCATGGAATGATGAATTAAGTAAAATACTGAATACGTATGGGAAAGAAGTAATATACAGGGATATGCTGTCACGTGGTTATCTATTCGATTATCGTTTTCGTGCCGTTGAGATGAATACGCCAGATAAAAGTCTGTGCACATTCGTCAGAATCTCCGTCAAAGCGGATAATCTTTTCGTGGCAGGCAGTCGACGTATTCGCCTATACTTATCAATAAAGGCCGTGTCCCCGGCGTCTCGACCATTCAGCGCTCGTACAGATCTGCCGCTCTATCAGTGGGACAATCTGAGTCAGTACCAGTGTCACAGAGGCTTCCACAGACTGTCACAGATTTACGTGCCGAGGATTAAAACCTGTTGTGGCCAGTTTAACAGATCACTAGTCCAGGCCCGGTGTTACCTGGACCCAATTTGTCTCGAGACAAAAGGATTTATTATAATCTGTCTTTAGCATTTCGTTCCTTTGTTTTGTCAGCTGAAACACAGTGACTGTGCCCCCACTACGATTTATAAATCAGTTCGTATTAACCTTACAGAGGTGCACAAGGATAATTAACGACACTTCATTTTTCTTTTGCGTCAAATTTGCTTTCATAATTATTACTATTATTATTTTTATTTATTTAAATTATTATTATTATTATCATTATTATATGTTTAAACATCTTACCTTACATTATAAAAGAGTATTCCTTTCGAATTCAAATACAAGATCAGACAAACACTTTTCAGGAAGAAGGCTAGTTTTGTCTTTTATTTAACACGGCAATATCCTATAGTACACTTTACTGTGTATTCGTTATCTGGAGCCCCCCTTTCCCTTCTCTGTATTAACGTTTCTTAACGTTATTCTGAATCATATGTATTCTTATATATATATATATATATATATATATATATATATATATATATATATATATATATATGTGTGTGTGTGTGTGTGTGATGTTGTTAGGGTATCCGTGCATATTTACATGAACGTCGAGATATGGAATACTGTCATTCATATACCTATTATACAGAGGGCAGTGTGTAGAAAGTCAACCCATATTTAAAGGGTATAACGTGCTTTATGTATGAGGTCGTGGCTGTAAGGGGTGACGTAAAGTTTATATACCTGACGTCGCACAATGATTGAGGGCACACATAAAAGTGTAAAGGCAGAAGCACAGACACGGCAACGTTGACTCGTTATGTAAAAATGGAGCTTCTTGGTCTCGAAGAACACTGGTTAAATCTATCGACAGTTTTGTTTTATTATTTATTAGGCAAGAAACGTTCCCATTATTGCTTATCCGCGATAACATGCTTGTGCGTAATACCTATTTGGCAGGAGCTTTCAGGGCTCAGACGGTTGTCATTTTATCTGACTATAACGTTTTCACGTTGAGCAATGTCGACATATGTAGGTTATCTCTGTGCATTGGTAAGTGATCGTGTGGTGTTTATTTGACCGGGAGTAAAGTAAGGGTCCCTTTGATGGATCGTGGTGTCTCAGTGGTGAAACATGAAGGAGATTTTTATAGATATCGGGGAGAATTTAGTAGATCTCAGAATTTTTTTTTAGTTGACAATAGGAACGAGCGTGTATATAATCTGCAAGCGTGAGTCTTGTCTCCATTTTAAGGTAAAGTAAACGGCCCAGGCCACCGATATTTTGAATGATGGATCTTGAGGTGACGTCATTGTCAGGTATTTTAAAATACGCAGGTTGGCTCGCTGGCTCCTGTATCATGTAGCAAAGAGATGTGGAGAGGTGGGTTTTCTGAAAAAGCTAATTTTAGATTCGGAGGGTAGGGTTTCTTTTGTGATAGCTTGCTGCTTTTCAACTTGTGTCTTCGTAAGACTTTCCTGAGTGCCAGAGAAGGCTTTGCACACCTGAAGTGTTGAAAACGTTGTGTGGCCCAGATAAAGATTGTTTTGCTGGTTTTCTGTGTTTCTTTAAGAAATTTTACATTTTCGGTTTCGGCAGAAGAATACGCGGTAGGACTGCGTTCTCGTTAAAATTATGTTACTTTTTACATGACTGTTATATATCATCAGTTCCTATCAATATGTCTGAGTCATGGTTGTTAGGGCTCTAACAGCTGGTCGCTGGAATGGTATATACCCCGATGCATGAACCCGAGAGGACAGTGACTCTTTATGGTTATTACCAACAGTTACGACGACAGGATATCATTACAACCTTCATTCATATATCAAACACAAGCCAGATCTTACGTTTACCTTTTAATGTTTATTTCATAAAAATCCCACGCTCGTCTGTCTAATTTTATGAAGTTAAATAAAATATAGCCGAAGAATAATATTCTAGTTTCCCGTTGCTTTCATACGACCATGTAGAAACCACCCAAAATATCAACTCCGCATGCATATGTGGGAGACGTCTTTGCTCTGCACTTCCTATAAAGAGGGAAAACAACTTGCATGTCAGAACAAAATGCGACAATTCAATTATGTATAACTCCGTGCAAAATGGTTTGAGCTTTTCTTTTGTCTTTCTTCCCTTTTGTTAGAAATAACATCTCGGTGTACTTTCCAGGTAGACCATTGAATCTATATTTCTGCTCGAAAATGTTTATATGGGACGAGAT